>VWZT01007011.1:111418-135616 GCA_013397055.1 Pachycephala philippinensis | reverse complement strand
ATGAGTGAGAGCAAGTTTTTTATTTAAAAATAAGAGTAAGTTTCCATAGAAGTAATTAAATGTTTTTCCTTTGTTTTTCAAACCATCTTGTAATAGAGTCAGAAAATTGCATGAAAAATAATCAGTAACTGAAGCTTAGCATTTCACTACAAGAACATCATGAGGTAAATAATTGATCCTTTTATATTTTTTCTTTCTTTGCAGTGATAAATTTGATTGAAAATATGTGTCTACTATCATCTATTCTAGTTAATAAAATGAGGCTAAGGATAAAACTGTCTAATAGGTTTTTTCTTCTTGCCTGTACCAAGCATATAAAGATTCAAGGACTGCAGGTAACAGGTACAGTTTGTTTTTCATATAGGAAGAAAAAAAATATTTCTATGGGCTTTTTTTTTTTTTTTGTAAATCCTGAGAAAAATAGGTTTTCTATAAGTAAGAGTATACATATCTGCTTAATCTTTGTTATTACCAGCCTAGTAATCAAAAATATTCTGCACATGAAAAGGCTCTTATTCATTAAAAACCCAAAATTGTGAAACACTGGATAGCAGGCTGTAAACATTACTGGGTAGAAATTATTTCTGAATATTCTTTGTCTTTATACCTTAAATATCCTCATCATTTATCCTATGCATGTCCACAGACAAGAATGTATGCTGTATAAATTGTAAAATAAAATTATTTCATTATTCAAGATTTGCTCCTTTCATGAACTGAGTAAAATCCAGCCAAACTCTCCAGTTCCATTTGAAAAAACATCAATAGTAAATGAATGTGCACACTCAACATGATTAACAACTTTGTTATTGTTTTCTTTAAGTAAAATATCAGTCACTGTATATAGTTTATAGGCTATATTGCTTTTCTCCCCAATAGTGATCAATGAGTGTTGGAAAGGTCATCTGATCTCTTGATATGACAGATTTATTGATGGCATTACTAGACAACTAGATAATGAATTGGAATTGGGTTGTGCCTCATACAAAGCTATAGATAAACCAGAAACAAGTTCAGGGAAAAAAAAAAAAGGGGGCGCAAGAACCCCTCTTACCCCTTGAACAATGTAAAAGACACTGTTTGTTCAGAACCATAATCTTTTGCAGTGCATGGTGGTGAATAATTAATGCAATACATTAATTCAATTTTAAGTATATAGCTGATATAGCTGAAGTCACCCCTCAGGACTTCTACATATCACTGGAAATTGCACCACTTTTCATGGATACCTGATGTGAATTACAGAGAGAGCAGGGCCCTGATGCACTATAAGCTGGCAGATAAGTGTAGCAAGAGGTTGCATTGCTTCTTTAATTCTGTTAGTTTGCTTCGATTTTTATTAACTCTTTGTTTCCTTCTTCCTTCTGAAATGATACTCCAAACCTGGGAGGCTTATTGAGGTTTCCAAACAGCTCATGTTTAATGAAATGTTATCTGAATTTTAGCTATTTTACAGTTTCCCCTGTAGTGAGCAAGGAACAAAATGTGTCAACAAGGCTCGTATCCAAAGTAGAGCTTGCAGCCTTACAAAATGGGGATAATGAAAATGGTCTGATGTCAAACGTGTGTTCATGTGTGTATCTGTACCTGCACATATTTTCTCTCGACTCTCAAAGAATAATATCAAAAATTCTAATATTCTTCATATCTATTCTACATAGCATCTTACAATAATGTTACTTAATAGTTTGGAATTTTGTAGAATTCCTCCTACCTAATGAAGAACGATTTACAAAACCAATTACACTATATTATTATAAAACAGTATTTTAACTATATTATACACACTATATTACTAACTTTTGTGTAAATGATTCAGTAATGTTTGCACTTACTGGCAGCACTTGTGTAGAGTGTTGTTATGCATGATGCAAGCTTCTAAGAAAGTGAAACTTCTGTTAAATTATTGACAGAAGAGTTTCCATAAACCTGAAATAAATCTCAAGTGTAACTTAAATTAGTAAAATTACAGGATACAATATAGGATGCATAAAAACAAACTCAGTTCAGAACTCAGACTTTTTGGAACATTTTCAGTTCTAAAGTCATATTACATGTTGAGCAAGAACCATTAAAATCTTGACATTTACTGCTGATGGTAGTTAAACTTCATATGGTATTTGCAGTACTCCCCACTCAAGCTTAGGGGAACTGAAAATGCCTCACTAATGGCAAATACCATAGTGTGATAAATGTCAAGACTTTAATGGTTCGCTGTAATAATTATGGGATAGATCCTGATAACTCAGACCAAAACGGGTAGCATCTTTCTCCATGAAAAATCTCACTGACTTTAGCAGGACTGTTTGTGATAATGTCTGATAGAAGAGTGAGCTCATCTTCGTAGGCATCTACTGCAAATTTAAAGTCAAATAACAGTCTGTATTATGTTGTTCAGCTTTTTTTATAAACCCAGGTTTTTGTAAACTTGTTTCCAAAATAAGAATCTCCACTAAAGCTTAGTCCAAGGTAATGCCTGCTTGATACAGTAAAGGAAGATATGTAAATGCATAAAATACATTAACACAGCACTGAACTTAATTGCCACTTGGGGTTAAAACAAAATGTGGTCAGCTGTCCCAGCTGTGTCCCCTCACAATCTTTTGCCCATTCCCAGCCTACTGGCTGCCAAAGCAGCATGAGAAACAAAAAAGACCTTGGCATGTTATAGGCACCGTTTAACAACAGCTGAAACATTGTTTTGTGTGTTATTAACATTGCTTGATCACAAATCCAAAAGACAGTGCAGGCAAGTTACTATGAGGAAAATTATCCCCACAAAAACCAGAACAAAATTTGTTTCCCAATAGTGGAACCAGGAATAATATGTCTAGGTTATGCTACTTGTCAATACGTTAAATTCCCCAAGACTATTTTGCCCTCAGTAGTAATTGGTGAGTGATTTTCCTATTTTCTTTTTAATTCACAAGTTTGCTCATTCATGTTCTTTCCATCTTCTCCCAATTCCTTCTAGGGAGAGGGGAAGTGAGTGAACAAGAGGTTGAATGGGAACTTTGCTGCTATCCCAGGCCAAATCACCATAACTAGGAATTTTCTAGCAAGCATAAACTTTTCCTAGTTTATGCTTACTCCCAGTATAGCATGAATGCAAAACTTAAGTAAGGCAAATAAAGGGTTGTTGAATTCTGGTCATTCTATCTTCCCCCATAGATTCTTGGGGTGGGATTTAAACTGATAGTTCTTCTGAGGTTCTTACCCTGAATTCTTGTAATGAAGTATGCTTCAGTCATCTGAACTTGAAAACCATTTTTTTTTTTACTGTTTTGTCAGCTTTCCACTTCATTTACAATGCAACTGTGCCTGCAAGATAAGTGTCTGATGTATTTTTAGACTGCCTTTATAGGTAAAACTTGCTACATATTTAGGCTCTGCAGGTCTTCTTTGGCTATTGTGATGTAACATGGGCATTATGTAAACTTGAAGTTTTTCATTCTCTAACAAGAAAGCTAAACTCTCACTAGCTTAAGAATATTGACAAGTTCCTTTCTAGACTTCTGCATCTATAACTTCTGTTTACATTGAAGATGAAAGGCAGCAATGTAATGCTCTAAGGTGGATTCTTTTGTGTAGTGTTTTTCCTAGTGTAATTCCCTAAAATGAAGAGATCGTGTCTCTCTCTGCAGCTGTGCAGGTCTGTAAGTCTGAAAGAAATTATCTTTCAACTCCAAGCTTGACAACTGAAAGAATAACCTGAGAGCAAAAACTTATAATTTCAGCTCTCATTGCTACTTTATGTCTATCTTCTCTTCTGCATGAAAATACCACAAAACATCCTTTCATTACAGAAGCAAGCATTGTGCTATTCAGCAAATACAATCCAATAAAGAAAGTACAAGATATATTAATGCAAAATAATGGCTGACATTTAGCACACACAAAAGTCAGTAAAGTCAATGTTATGCTCCCCAAAGAAACCATATCTCATCTTTCTTGCATAAACATATTCTTTAATATATGTGCACAAACTGGCTGAATTATGGTTTCCATGGGAACAGTATCTCTGGATATACACATTTTTCATTTCTCTGTGCAGAGCACTCAATAAGAAATTGCCTTTATTAATAACGTTAGTTTCTTAGACCCCAGCAAAACATTCATAAAGGAGGCATGAACATTGTAAACACAGAGACAAGTAATAGCTTCTTTTCAAAATTTCTGAGACTGTTAGTCTAAACTCCTCCTTCTGATCTCAGATGTTGAGCTTTTTGTTTAGTTATGGGGGTCTGACGATGATGCTTATCAGACTAGGGGTTTTTACTGCTCAAGTATTTAAAGTCATTGTCAGATGTATATCACTCATGGATGTAGCAAGATTAACCAGAATTATTTAAAGGTTTCTTAACTTTCGAAATTTAAACTGTGCTGCTAAAAAGGCATGAAAGATCCTAAAGTTTCAGATTTCGATTTAACAGATTCAAGAGGATATGGGTTAACTATTTGGTTGGAATATACTAAGTAACGAAGCGTAGGATGCTAATGTCCTGATGACAAGGAACGTGTAATAGCACACTTTTTGCAATCACAGGCAATTGTAATTTCATGTTTGTGCAATACAGCAATGACATATTCAATCATTATTCATGTCAAAACTTCATAATTAAAACCTTTGCTTCAGGTTGTTTTGTTGTTCGGGTCTTTTATAAGGAGGTAGTTTTCTCAGTGTTTCATCAAAAGACTGAAAATTCTTTTTTGCTCATGCTTAGGGCTTTTTATAATCTTTATTTTTATATAAAAATTATTTTCAAGACAGTTGTGCGTGATCTGCTTCAAAATATCTGTAGAGTCTATAATAAATAAAATTTTCTTACTCTGTTGGCATCTGCATTACTCTAAAACAACTATGGAAATTCTAACACAGGTTTCTTTTTTTTTCGGTGTTGAGTTTTATTTTAGAAATTAGTGTGTGAGTAGTAATGAGAATGAGGTAAAAGTTTTATATTTCATTCTCATATATTCGTACTATCTGAAGCAGTAATGAATGTGATGTACTTATTGAAAGTATTATGTGTAACGCTTTTTGTGCACAAACCAGAATAAACCATTGGGGTTTGTCCTCTTTCAATTTGCATCCAAAGTTTTGCTTTTAGTTTTGCTTACATAATTATTATTTCAAATGGACTTACCTCAATTCAATAAAAGATTTATAAAACTTCAGGAAACCGTCCTGCTGCTGAGGTGGTTCATAGATAATTTTTTTTTTTTCCTTAGAATTCTGGTCCTGGGCCATCTTTAAGTCTTGTTTTAAGTCAACAAAAATGATATGTTCAAGATAGAAAGATGTGGGGTTACAAGAGTAGGCTGTAGGCAGCCTTGGCCTTGATGGCTTGTGGCTGTGTCCCTGGGAAGAGGGAAGGCCAGCATTGAATGCAGGTGTGGTGATTCCTATAACAAGAAGCACATGAGTAGCCCAAGGGATGATGGGTATAAACGGCTGTGCTGTAGGATCACAAGGACAGCAGATACTGAGCTGAGTTGGAGCTGACTGGGTGGATGCTGAGCTGGTGCCTGTGGATGTCTGCCACTGCTTGCTGATGTCTGAGGATGCTGGCTCCTGCCTGCCTCTGCCTGCCTCTGCCTGCCACCCTCCTCTGCCACTGCCTGCCTCTGGTTGCTGATGCCTGCCACCCTACGCCATGCTGGACTCTTTGGACTCTGATGTCTGGTGCCCCGTGTTTGCATGTATCGCGGCAATAACTGGCTGAGCCTTAGAAGCTCTTGAAAGCCTCCAGCAGTATAAGCCTCACAGACTGCAATCCACTTGGGGGAAGTGCAAAAGCCGGCCGGCGCGTAATCCCTGAGTGGGGGTGTGCCCAGGAGAGCCGTGAGTAGCCTACGCATGTAAGTCCAGGATTGCACTGCCTTGGGCGTCCGTGCCTCTGGGAAGGACGGTGAGCCATTGTAGCTCTTGGCCAAGCAAGTCTGGGATTGGACTGCTTTATGGGTGACCGTGCCTCTGGGAAGGTCGGTGAGCCGCTGTAGCTCTTGCCCATAAGGTCGGTGAGCCATTGTAGCTCTTCCCATGCGTGATTACTGCAGATGGTGCTGCAATGTTACACTGCAAACTGTGTTGGCCCAGTGTAAGGTACTATCTGGAACTATGTTGCCCCTGTGTACGGCAACAGAAAGACGCATTCTTAATCTAGAAAAACTCAAAGTCATGTATTTTCTAATTTTATGTGAAAAACTTGAGTGCCCTGCCAAAGGACTGCTAACACAAAACTCAAAATCTTAGAGATTTATGTTGAAAAACAAAACTCTTTCTTGTGTTCCATGCCAGTACCTTGGACAGGAGTGTGGAGATATGTAATGTTTTTTGACTAACCTGCTTATCCAAGGTCTTTCATATTGGTGTTGGTTGATATAACAAGATTGTATTTTTTCTCTCTTCTTTTACTTAAAATTTCTTAATGTTTTATAAAATGGTGTTTCTGTCTTGGGAAATGTTGATAGTCTAGATCTGATTTATTTAGTATATGCTATGTCTTAATTTACTCTGGCAAGTATTCGAAGGTATTAGTAAAATAGTAATGTAAATAAAAGAGAAAGAGATCTCAGAGACGCCCACTAAATTAGCAGGTTTTTTTCTCTCTGTACAGAAATGCAGAGAGGGTAAGATGATAAATGTAGTATATTGCTTTTTTACAGAAAGACTGATGTGGATTTGTCAGAAATGGAAACAGAGGATGACCTGGTATTAACTAAAATCATAATCTATTCAGACATGATTGTTTATTTTGATGGAATGTATACAGACTGGTTTCCCAGTTAGATTCAATACAGGATTTAGTTATAAGAAACATGGAACATCTGGTTTGAAGAGGCAAATATCAATGCTGATGTAATGTTTAATAACAAAGAGAAGCAGTATCAGTGATGATGGCATTTGATGACTGTTTAAACATACATTTTATCTGAAAATAGACATATAAGTCTAATGAGTTAGGACATAAAATATAATGTTTACAGACAGGTTTGACAAACATGCCTTTTCAAAGATGTTTTAAAAATTTATGAATCCTCTTACTTTCCCCATGTCAGAAACTCCTTGGTGTAGATAGATTTTGTTTAGAGTGCTACTTTTGAATTTAGCAAGAGAAAAAATTACTTCCATCTCATTTAATTTTTACCTGGCAGAAGTGACTCTCACAGACCGATATGTAACTATCTCTGTCTTAACCTGTTGGACAGGAACAATTGTCATTCAACTTCTATGAAAAAGAGAAATAATCAGTCAGAGCACAAAGATGTGGATAGAAGATTGCAACTAGTACCTGATGTGAGCTTACACTCCAAAGTATAGAATCAAAAATATTTGACTGAAGACCTAAATTAACAAGAGGTGTCAGAACACTGCGGAGAAAAGTCATCCTGGTCTTAATTTTCTTCACATTTCTGGTACAAGAGAGAGGGGAAGTGACATGAGAGAAGCTGAATGAAAGAAAGAAAGGAAAATAATACAATTAAAACTGATAAAATACCCAAATTTAAATAGCTTCCTGAATTACAGGAATGCTACTTGTTCTCTTCCCCTCTTCTAGGGTTGTTAGAATTTTCAAGACTACATCTTAAATACAATGAGTTCTGAAATGCCATTCTCGGGGTGTAAAACCTAAAATGTTTGTCCTATGCCCACCTTGCAAGAAAGAAAATAGTCAGTTTAGGAACAAAGATAGAGCTAAACTTCATTGCTGGTACTAACAGAGGTAAAAAAAATCATACCAGGGGTTAGAGGCTGAAATTTAAACGTCAGATCTGCAAATATAGGTGGCAGTACACCTTTCCAGAACTGTGGTCTGTATATGGCACTTCATGCAGTAACAGCTGCACCAGTCTAAGTCTATAGACATTGAGTGAGATGCATCATCTGATACTGAAACATGTACCATCAGTAGAAAACATTAGAAATAGACAAGTAGCCTCCTCTCAACATTCAAATACATAGATCATTTATGTACATACAGATATTATGATTTTTTCCTCATTTTCTCCAACTTCAGCCACTACCAGGTCCTTTAGTATCTTCTAAGGACCTGGAGAGCATTTGGATCACACTAATGTTATGATTACAACACAGACCAGCTTAACTTAGATAGAAGAGTTTGTTTTACATCCTTTAGATGTTTCTGGAATTCTCAGAGTGATTCCAAATACTAATAGCAGATGAAGGACGTACGTTTTATTCAGAACCACCTACATTTAAAACAAAACAGCAATCATAAATCAATGCCTTACTGCGAAATTCTGCACGTTATTTTTTTCCCTCACGGACAATATGTGTGACACCAGTGCATGTCATCTGAAGCCTGTTGTAGCATAATGCTGTCTTATAAATAAACCCATATAGTATGCTACAGAATTTTCTTACCAATATCATGTCCAGGATAAGGTTGTTTATTGTGGAATAGTAAAGTACTTAAGGTGCAGAAAGTGTGTGTCTTCCAGTTATTGATTGTGTATCTGAGCAGACATAAATAAATATCTAAATAATGTCATTACGTAACTAAATGTTCTGATTTGGGCAGCTCTGGTAATTTTATGCAAGTTGCTAGTCATAGAAAATGCCTTTTTATAATAATCTAATGAAATGATACAACTCATCCTGGCAAACCAACATAAACGCTATTTGCTCTTGCAAAATTGCATGCATAATTTATGGAGATGGCAGACAGGCTGACAGCAAACTTATTCTTAGACAAATCTGTTTCACACAACTGCAGTTAATCAAGTTACTCTTTGGCTCTGTTGAATGGAATGCTAGTGGCTGTAATCCCTGAACACATCAGGGAACCGAAGTTATTTGAACATTTGTCTATCCAAAACATGCAATGTCTTCCAAATTTCGTCTGAAGACTAAAAAATGAGCAATTTTTCCCCTAAATATGATGTAACAAAGGTATAGCCTGTTGTGGCGGTGTGGCAAAGGAAAAGTTCCCTAAAAGAGTCCCCTAAGAGAGTTCCCTGAAAACAGTCCCCAAGTCCCCTAAACCACACCACACCACACCACACCAACCTCTAAGTAGGAATTCTCCCTCAGCTAAGGTGACAGCCATCTTGGGTCGTGCATTGATGGGGTGAGTCCCTTCCCCAATCCCTATTGGTCCCCTGATCCCTTGTCCCTCCCTGTTCCTTCCTCATTGGTTTGTACCCTGTCACCCCACTGACTGGTCCTCCACCCCCTTGTATAAGTACTGTACCTTCCATTTTGTCTGTGCCTCTTCGGTCCATGGTGGTCTCTGGGGCGTGGTAGTCCCGGAACCATGCCCCCACCAGAATAAAGCCTTGGAACCCCATGCCGAAGGCCCCTCTTGTTCCTCCGCCGGTGCTCCCCCAGAGGGAGCGTGCTCCGTTANCCAGAGGGAGCCTGCTCCGTTCCCAGCCCGCGGACCGGAGGACACCTGTGGGGCAACGCTGAGCCAGGCTCCCTGGGGATGATCCATCGCTTGTTGCCTACTGCAACAATTGGTGCCCAACGCGTGGCTTCGGCGACTGAAAGCAAGCAGCGCTGAAGGACAAGAACCCTACCCACCCAGATGGATCAGCACCATGGAGGACCTAGTCACTGGAATGGGAGGTTTTCCTTTAAGTTTTCTTTTCAGTTATTTATACTCTATTTTAAAAAGGGGGGAGGTGGGATAGCCCCTCGTGCCTAGAATAACTAAAGTATATACTTGTTTGGGTAGTCAACTTTTGCTTTTGAACCCGAGACTACTTGGATGTATTTTGTTGGTGACTTCCTGCGGCACGAGGGGTGACTCTCCTTACACCCCCCCCCTCTTTATTTCACAATTCATTTTATGCTTTAGTTGTTTCTGATTATTTTCAAGATGGCGCCGGCCTCGTGGCAGCCCCCACCATCTTGTCACGTTTAATCATTCCTCACTGCTAAGGGCATCGCATTTGGTTCTCCCCTTCCATTCGCGACCCCTCCCTCTCTCGTGTCGCGGTCCTCCCCATCCCTGCGTTGTGGGAGTGTCCGCGTCGGGTTCCCCTCCCTCCGTCGAGAATCCCTCTCCTATCACTGACCCCACCTCCTCTCCAAAGTCCCCACCTTCCACCCTGTTCCATCCTTGGGGACGGAAGTTCGGGGATAGAAGTGAGCGCAGCGGCGACCGGAAGGACACCATCTTGGTGTGCTCGGCCGCAGTCCGGAAGACAGCTCCCGTCCGTCGCTGCAAGGAGAGGACAAAGGCACAGAGGCCTGGCGCAAGGAGAGAGGAACAGCAGCGAGGAACGACGATGCTGCCACACCAAGGCTTCCCCATTCAGTTTCGTTTTCCCTGTTTCGTTACCCCCCACATCAATACGTGATCTATAGAGAGCACCCTAGCTTTCGATAAGACCCTTCCCCAAAGAGAAGAAGAATGTCAACCCTTTCCCCATGTCCCTTTCCCTTTTACCCATCGGTTCCCCTTCCAGAGCAGGTGAGCCGGATAGCATCCCACGCATAGCAGGCATCTCCACCAAGGCAACTCTCCTTTCCTAACCCTCTACCCACCTGGAGACTCTAGTAGGAGCAGGCAAAGGAAAGCCGCCCACCAGGAGACCTCCAGAGATAAGCCCCTATCCACCTGGAGTCTCTGGCAGGAGCAGGCGGGGGACAGCCACGGACAGGAAGTTAGGGTGAGTTGGGGACCCCCTACCCGGAGAGTCCATCCCTGGCAGACCGCCCACCAGGAGACTTCCAGAGGCAGGAGACCCCTAAACCTCTACCCCCTTCCGTAGAGGCACTGGTGGAGCAGGCAGGGAAAAGCCGCCCACCAGTAGAAAGACCTCCGGAGGGACGTTTTCCTATCCCATGATGAGAGCTGGCACTCGGATGGAGGGAAAACCGGTGCGTGCGGTGACTCCGTGCCTCCCTGTTCTGGACCTTCCCTCAGCCCTCTTTCCCACACCCCTCTCACTAGTTTTAAAATTTCAAAATTTAGTAAAGAAAAAAGGGGGAGGTGTGGCAGTGTGGCAAAGGAAAAGTCCCCTAAAAGAGTCCCCTAAGAGAGTTCCCTGAAAACAGTCCCCAAGTCCCCTAAACCACACCACACCACACCAACCTCTAAGTAGGAATTCTCCCTCAGCTAGGGTGACAGCCATCTTGGGTCGTGCATTGATGGGGTGAGTCCCTTCCCCAATCCCTATTGGTCCCCTGATCCCTTGTCCCTCCCTGTTCCTTCCTCATTGGTTTGTACCCTGTCACCCCACTGACTGGTTCTCCACCCCCTTGTATAAGTACTGTACCCTCCATTTTGTCTCGCTCTTCGGTCCATGGTGGTCTCTGGGGCATGGTAGTCCCGGAACCATGCCCCCACCAGAATAAAGCCTTGGAACCCCATGCCGAAGGCCCCTCTTGTTCCTTCTCCTCCGCCGGTGCTCCCCTAGAGGGAGCCTGCTCTGTTCCCAGCCTGCGGACCAGAGGACAGCTGCGGGGCAACGCTGAGCCAGGCTCCCTGGGGATGATCCATCGCTTGTTGCCTACTGCAACAGCCTGTCTTTTACTCCCTTTGGTAGAAACTACATTTAATTTTTCCATGTTTATCCATCTATCTGGCTCTTCATCCTAATTCTGTCATTCATTGGAGAAATAAGCCTTAAAAATATCTGTAGAAGTCTCAGGATCTTTCTTATTTAAATATAGTCAGAGATTTGTAGAGAGTTTTGGAGAAAATAAAAAGCTTCCTCGATGCTTTTGAAAGTTAATGAACTTCTGGCTATATTCTGTCAGTAGTATTACAGAAAAAGTATTAGAGATTTATTTGTTTGGCATTTTTTTCAGACATCTGTATGTCTAAACAGAAAAAGTCATAATATACATCTTGTCTTTTTGAGTGAGAATGAGCATTTATCAAAACACAGATAGAACTTAGAACATTGTCTAAGAATCCAGATACAAAACTTGAATCACCAGTACCATATCTCAGCTATGTCTTAAATAACTGTTAAAAATCGTATTTTTAAAACTAGTTTGAATATTCATTTAAAAGTTTGGGAACTTTTCAAGAGGAGAAATTCAGTTAGAACACCATACAGAATGTCTTACTTTAAATTTATTCAAATGCCGTCTTTTAAAATATGTATGTCCATGTTCATATGCAATGTTTCAGATATATTGTCATTCTTTTATACTGTCGTATTTTTCAAATTAAGTGTGTATGTAAATATGTAACTGGTTGTATTTCATTAGCATTGACTATTTATCACTTCTTGTACTATGAGAAAGTCAGATTTAAGGATATATGTGGTGATATAGCAGCCAGTAAAAATTTTTATCTTAGCTTTGGGGCACTCTGAGAAAAAAATTGAGAATTCTAAGAAGCTAGTAAACAGTTGTGTAGGATATTTGACTCTGGCAAATCATGAGGGATTAGATGATTGAATTTTAATTGTAAAAGAAGTATTGACTGTTAGTTTCTAATCTGTGAAGAGAAAAACAATCTTGAAAAGAATCCAATTTGTTATTATATTATAGATCTTCAAGAATTTTTCAAATGTCTTGATGATTAAAATATAGAATCAGAATGTTGGAGATTTGGATTTGCTTTTGCCTTTTGGTAGATTTGGATCCACATGCCTCATGGAAATGTCCTAAGCTCCAGACCAAATGTGTGTAATACACTGAAAGGTGTTTCTTCACCAATTCTACTCTTCCTGTATTACTGTGCATATAAGATTGTGAAAGTCCCAAAGGCAGAGCGAGGTGGTACAGACAGGCTTGGATGTAGTCTCTGAACCCTGAACTCTTTTATCTTTCTATGTTATGTAATCATTACCTAGAAACAGAAACGAAACAAAGGAAAATCAAGCAAAATAAAAATCTGTTTCCTCTGGCAAAGCTGCTCTCTCTCGCTAATCAAGCTTATCTTTGCTTTTCTTCTTTTATTAAAGGTAAACAAATTCAGGCTGGGGAATACCATTCCTTCTACATTAGAAATGCACTTGGTGAGGGTGCATTTGATCCCACTGTGTGTATTATTTACGAATTAATTATTGGTCTCAGTATGGCCCCTGGTGATACACCACTCATTCTTGGTTTCTATTTGGACATTGAGACACTAACAAGCTGCTTCCAAACTGCTCTTGGAAGCAGCTACCCAGCTAATTTCTTAGCCATTTAACAGTTCATATATCAAACTCATATTTCTCCAATTTAGCAGCAAGAATATTGTGCAGTATTGGAGCAGCAGCAAAGGCCTTACAAAAGCCCAGGTAGACGCAATAAGTAGTTCTTCCCCTTTTCCCTGATGAAGTCACTCAGTTGTAGAAGGCCACTAGATTAGTCAGGTGTGGTTTGCCCTTGGTGAAGCTGTGTTGGCTGTCAGTAATCACCAATGTTCCATATGTTTTGACATGTCCTTCAGGAGGATATATTCCATGCTCTTAGCAGGCAGAGTTGAAGATGACTGGTCAGCAGTTCCCAGAGTCCTCCCTTTTTAAAGTGTGTACGATACTTGACTCCAGTCATCAGGAACCTTTTCTGACGGTCATGACTTTTCAAATATGATGGTAATGACTCAATCAATTCCCTCAGAGCCCTAATATATTTAAATAACACAAAGTATAACTTGTTTCCACATGCTGGTAAACCTTAAGCATGAACCTAATTACAAGACATCAAGTGATTGGAGAATGTTAATGTAAAAGATATTGCTACACAAATAGCGTAATAATGAAATCTTTAGATCTCTGCACACTTACCTTTGGTCCCCAAAAGTTCTACTGAAATAATACTCTCCTTAACCACACTTCCTTTGACACTCCTGAGCAAGAGAGATGTTTAGACTAGCCACCATGCAGCAGTAAATGCTACGTACATGCAGACAGGCCAGCCTATTTCTAAATAGATGGTACAAAATTTCTGCTTCTTTTTCCTTCTGTGAAGGCACAGACTGGGATTTCTCTATATACCATGGTGACATTTGTCACAGAAGTTTTAGGAACTTAATTATATTTGAGACTTCTAGCTCTTTCCAAAATGTAATTGAAACTGTCCCAGAGATCAAAAATAACTTGGAGATGTAGAGCAATACAGAAAATTGTATTACTCATGCTGGTAAGTGTTAGATAAGCAGACTTTAAACCAAACGTGACAAAAATCAAGGCTTTATAAAGAACTTAAATAAAGATATACATTAGTATACTATCTGAATTTTCCTTGCCAGATTCAGAAGAGAAAATCATGTTAATTATTAAAAAGAAAATGGACACTTCTCAAAACGAGCTCAGAAAAATGCTGTGTACCACATATTTGTTTTGGGATCTAAGATGCAGTATTGCCTTGACTCACAGTAATACTTTTATTACTATAAACAGCTAAGTTGTGGTCTCCGTTATCCGTTCTGCTGCTTTTTGAAGTTTTGTATAATTTTACACTCACTTTCCTAAATTGGATCAGCTGAAAGACTTTTTTAGCCAGAAAAACATGTTCATCTCTGTTTACCTTCTTGTTTTCCAAAATGCATCCCTGTAGAATCTGACTAAAACAAAAGGATT
This sequence comes from Pachycephala philippinensis, assembly GCA_013397055.1. Lineage (NCBI taxonomy): Eukaryota > Metazoa > Chordata > Aves > Passeriformes > Pachycephala > Pachycephala philippinensis. The sequence continues at coordinate 121,117 of VWZT01007011.1, read as the reverse complement.
AACTGAAATGGAGCCAATTCAGCAGATGAAAACTGCAAGAATACTGGCAGAAAAGCACCCAGCTTCCCAAGTTTGACAATATAAATAATGTTAACTGCAATGCAAATTTTGTCATGAAACTGTTGTTTATTCTACAAACATTTGTGCAGTTCATGAAGGCAGCAGCTGGTAACCATTGTTAAAACACTTGAAAACCTAACTGGGAATATTAAAAGGAACTGGACTTAATGAATACACTGATTTGTGGGTTTATTAATTTGTTTGTTTCCACTAAACACTTATTGAATAACACCATTTCTTTGTGAATAAAGTGATGCTGATGAGTTTCTGGAAAAAAGGTTTGCAAGGATGAGAACTTATAAGCAGCACACATAAAACCTTGAAGGATCTTGGACTAACAGTGGCAGTATCAAACATTAACTCCAAATAATGACTGGCACACTAATATATTTTAGGAAAAAAAAAACAGAACAAATGGTGTCCTACCTCAGACAGCTGTCTGACATTTGAGAACAGCTTATTCTCCCACCTACATATTTTCTCAATGGCCCATTTCATAATATGAACTCACTTCTCTGTCTTGGTGATCCACTAATTTGCAAGATTTTTTAGAGGTTTTAGATGGGTAGTTTCTAAGCTAGTTATTTGGGAGGAATATAGGAGGTGGATGTTGTTCAAGAGGTGCAAGGAGCTCATATATAAATTGTATGTATCTCATGGATGTGAAAATGTCCATTTATGATTTTTCTCCATCACAGAGCAAGTGCCATAAATAGTATGTGTACCTCCTGTGTACAGCAGTGGGTGAAGTTGTGTCTGTGACTTATATTTTAGAATCAGTAATTCTGGAAATAACATTCATATATAACAGCAAGAAAAGGAGAAGATAATTCTTACCCCTCCTGCAGGAGTCAGAAACAGAGAAGAAACTAGTAGGAATTAAATTGTGATGGAATTTTTTTGCGGACTACCTGATCCGGGCAAAAAAGTGGATAAAGCTTTCTTAAACAATTTGAAGAAGTTTCTTGTCGCCATACACAAGGGCAACATAATTCTAGATATTGGCATACACCGGACCAACATAGTTTGCAGTATAACATTGTGGCACCATCTGCAGTAATCACACATGGGAAGAGCTACAACGGCTCACCGACCTTATGGGCAAGAGCTAAAATGGCTCACCGACCTTCCCAGAGGCACGGTCGCCCAAGGCAGTGCAATCCTAGACTCACATGTGTAGGCTACTCACGGCTCTCCTGGGCACACCCCCGCCCAGGGATTACGCACCGGCCGGCTTTTCCACTTCCCCCAAGTGGATTGCAGTCCGGAGGCTCCAAGCCTTTGAGGCTCTAAGCCAATTATCGCCGCAATACATACAAACACGGGGCACCAGATGTCAGAGTCCAAAAAGTCCAGCATGGCGTAGGGTGGCAGGCATCAGCAGGCAGAGGCAGGCAGTGGCAGAGGAGGGTGGCAGGCAGAGGCAGGCAGAGGCAGGCAGAGGCAGGCAGAGGCAGGCAGAGGCAGGCAGAGGCAGGCAGAGGCAGCGTCAGCTCGGCTGCAGCTGGGTATCTGCTCTGACTCAGCTCAGTATCTGCTGCTCTGTGATCCTACAGCACAGCCTTTTATACCCATCTCTTGGGCTACTCACGTGGTTCTTGTTACAGGAATCACCACACCTGCATTCAATGCTGGCCTTCCCTCCTCCCAGGGACACAGCTGCAAGCCATCAAGGCCAAGGCTGCCTACAGCCCACTCTTGTATCCCCACAGCTTCTGTATCACTGCACCAGAACAGGTTGCCCAGGACTATGCTTTTGAATATCCCCAAGGATAAAAAGTTATCAGTGAGAATCTTGTGACACAGGCCCTGTATTCAGTAAAAAGGAAGAACTGGTCAGTGACTGTCTTGTCAGTAGCAACCACAAAATGCTAGAATTCAAGATCATGGAATAGAAATGATTGTTTAGAAAGATATCCGTTGGGCTTTTGGGTAATATTTTTCTTGCCTTATTCATCATTTGAATTAAAAGACAATTACAATATCGAGGTAAGATTTGCGTTTCATGTATCTATTTCACTGACTGTGGGGTTACAAGAGTAGGCTGTAGGCAGCCTTGGCCTCATGGCTTACAGCTGTATCCCTGGGAAGAGGGAAGGCCAGCATTGAATGCAGGTGTGGTGATTCCTACAACAAGAAGCACATGAGTAGCCCAAGGGATGCTGGGTATAAAGGGCTGTGGTGTAGGATCACAAGAAGAGCAGCAGATACTGAGCTGAGTTGGAGCTGACTGAGCGGATGCCGGCTCACGCCTGCTGATGTCTGCCTCTGCCTGCCTCTGGCTGCTGATGCCTGCCACCCTACGCCATGCTGGACTCTTTGGACTCTGATGTCTGGTACCCCGTGTTTGCATGTATTGCGGTGATAACTGGCTGAGCCTTAGAAGCTCTTGAAAGCCTCGGGCAGTATAAGCCTCACGGACTGCAATCCACTTGGGGGAAGTGGAAAAGCCGGCCGGCGCGTAATCCCTGGGCGGGGGTGTGCCCAGGAGAGCCGTGAGTAGCCTACGCATGTAAGTCCAGGATTGGACTGCCTTGGGCGACCGTGCCTCTGGGAAGGACGGTGAGCAGCTGTAGCTCTTGCCCAAGGCAAGTCTGGGATTGGACTGCTTTATGGGTGACCGTGCCTCTAAGAGGGATGGTGAGCCGCTGTAGCTCTTGCCCATAAGGTCGGTGAGCTGTTGTAGCTCTTCCCATGTGTGATTACTGCAGATGGTGCCACAATGTTATACTGCAAACTATGGTGGTCCGGTGTAAGGCAATATCTGGAACTATGTTGCCCCAGTGTATGGCAACAACTGACTTTAAAGCAAGTTACTTCTTTCTTACATCATTATATTTGTGGAGTTTTCTTAATAGGTCAAATTTATTGACTTTAATGTTGAAATCTCTGTTAAAAAAACACCAAATGATACTGCATGATGTGGTTTGTCAGATAAAGTTAGCAGTTCAGTTTTTGCACAAATAAATGAAATGGTATTAGTTGTTTTATTGTTATACTCTCACAGACAAAATTACTATGTAGAGATGACTACTAAGCAAAGTCTAGCATGAATTGCACTGACGCCCTAGTTGTCATCTTAATGCTCCTTATTCCAAAATAAGACAATGTCTGGGCCTGTTGATCCTTACAAAGTTTATATTTCTTCACTGTAAAAGTTAATGTTCATAATCTTGGTTTTCATATTTTGCTTTTCTGAAATATATGACAGGGAATAATAAAATTATATTTGAGGAGAAAACACCAGCTTAGAGGAAGTGCTAATTCAGTTTTTTTTCTGTGTTCCATGCATTTCCAAACACAAAATAAAGAAAAAAACCCAAACAAATAATAAAAAAAAATACTGTAAGGAATGTAGTGTTACATGCAATCTTATAAAAATATCTTTCATGGGGGCATGAGCTGGTGTCAGCCCTGTGTCTATTGGGTTGTTGGATCCATCATGATAAATTTTTCTCTACAATTTCAGTGTACCTATATCTCTATGTCTTGATTATCAGACTCTTAAAAGTAGTTAACACTCTCTTGTATGGATCCTAACAAATGTTTTACATGGAATTAAACAGTATCCTGGTCTGTATTTCCCCACTTGGGAAGATTGTTAGATGGCATTATGATCCCCCTAGAATTTAATAACAAGATTTTCTTGTACTGAAAATTCTGTGCATAGTGGAAGAGACAAGGACAGCTGGGCAGCTTTCCCTTTAGCTTTCTACTTGAAACTTCAGCTGGGAAATGTCTCTTGACCAGATACTTCAAGGTTCCCCAGTTCAGATGATACAGGTCATAAAAATGTTCATATCTTTTCTTTTTTTTCTTTTTTTTTCTTTTTTTTTTTTCTTTTTTGTTTCATTATTTTACCCCACTATAACAGCTTTCCTGGAAAATCTCAGCTTCACCAGCAGATAATAAGTGAAAAAAAGTTCCTTCTAGTACATATTATCTACTATGTATGTAGACCTGTAAGAAAAAAGTGATATTTAAAAACCTCATATTTTATTATTACTGCATTCTTGCTGCCTCTGTTGATTCATGACACAGTATCCAGCACAAGAGAGCATCAATGATATGAGCTCTGGTGTGGTATTATAATGAAAACTCTAAACCTGGCAATAATAATAGAATTGATTTAAGGATTCCTTAGTAGCACCTTAAGGAGTGCCATGTGACTCAAATTTCCTTAGTAGAGATACAGGTATGCTACATTTTATCTGTATGTGTTTATTGCTTAAACTATTTTTTTAAGGGCTATAGATACTGAGAAGTGTACTCTTAAAGATTAATAGCTAGATCCAGTGTTAACATCACATGATTTCCATCAGGGAACTATAAAACTTCAAGGAGGAGATTATAATGAGGTAGAGAGATATTATGGGTATTATTTACTGCATGCTATAAGGTGTTATTACCAACCTTGTACATAAACAAAGATGTACTCATTATTTTATTGTCTTGAACAAAGAGAAAGCACAATAAAGGCTGATACAACTTGGGTGCTGCCAGAAGAACCTGCGGGAGTTTTAAATGGCCCTGTGGAGCCCCAGCAACCAGCAGCAGGGCAGGCAGGGTAGGGAAGCAGGGGTGGAGGGGTCACTGCATTTTGTGCAGCAGTACACACAGAAGGGTGTGTGAGAAAGGCTGTGCACCCTGCTTGCAGGTCCATGGCCCTGCAGGGCAAGGCTCCATGTCTCTGCCATAATGCTGGGCACTCACCTTGGAGTTAAAACCAATGTTTCTACACAGAAAGCTCCTGAGATGTCTGGACATCAGGCAAGGTTCCAGAAGACTAGAAGAAGACTAATGTTTTCCCCATCTACAAGAAGGGCTTAAAGGAGGATCCACAAAATCATAGCCCCATCAGTTTTACTTCAGTTCCTGGGAAAGTTCTGGAATGCATGTTCATGTGGGCTATTAGAAGTCTAATAAGGCATGAATGGTTGGGAAAAGTCAGCATGGATTCAACAAGGTCAAATTGTGTTTGACAAACCCCTACATCTCCTATGACAAAGTATCCTGCTTAGTTGATGTAGCGTGAGTGGGGGATGCTGTTTACTTGGATTTCTCCAAGACTTTCCAAATGGTTTCCCAGAGCCGTCACCTGAAGAAACCAATGCACTACCTATCTGGGGTGCAGCTCTGTGGAAACGAACCCTGGGGATCCTGCTGGATGAACAGTGTGCTGCTGTGGCAGAGAAAGCCAACGGGAACTTTGATTGCATTAACAAGGACATTGCCAGCAGAGATAAGTCTTTATCTCACTCTGCTCAGTGCCTGCCAGGCCACATCTGGAATACTGCATTCAGTTTTGGCCCTGGCTCTGCAAAAGAGATGTGGACAGGCTAGAGAGGGTCCAGAGAAGAACCAGAAAGATGATGAAAGGAATGAGAAGCCTGCTATGTGAGGAAAGGCTGAGAGAACTGTGTTTTTCTGCCTTGAGAAAGAAGGCTTGGGGAAGATCTTATCACCATGTCCCAGTATTAAAAGGGTGACTAGAAAGAAGAAGACTCCTTTTAAGAAAGGAGTCACATAGAAAAGATGAGGGGCAATGGGTGAAGTTACTACCGGGGAGATTCCAACTGAACACGAGGAAAATTTTTCTCAAGGAGAACAATTAGCCATTGGAATAATCTCCCCAGCAGTGGCATCCCTCAATGTTGGACACTTGTAAGATTCACCCAGACAGTGTTTTTGGATAAATTGTCCAGACCATGCTTTTGACAAGAAAGGTTGGGCTGGAGGATCCTTGAGGTCCCCTTCCAACCTGGTATTCTATGATTCTATCAACGATTAAAGATTTTGCTGTACTGATTCTGTAGTAAATTCAGAACAAACACTCCAAGAATTTAAAATAATACTAAAAGTTCAAATTTTTTTTCTTTATTTTTAAGTAGCTGTGAGACAAAATAGTATTTTCATATATATGGGTATTTCAACTAAAATGAGTGTATTCACTTGGATAAATGAAGAGCTAACCTAGTATTTGTTCATTCTTTGAATTAAAGTCCTGTTGACATTTGGAAATGTCATAACATTTTCATGTTTTCAAACCTGTATTTTGTCTGATCTTGACTACTGCTTTGGGATTACCAGACCAGAATACTGTATAAGAATCTAAGTCGAAAAGATTCTGTTTTCCTATATCCTGAAATAAACTTGGTTTTGTCCAAAAAGGTACAAATAGAACTGAGCAATAAAAAATCTGGTTTTTTTCTTTTTAACCTACAGCAATTCCCCACTGTACATCAAGATGGATGCCACAGCTTTCAAAATTTTATTTGGAAAAACAGAGCCATCAAACAAGTCAAGGCACTTGCCTGGGAGAAAATTTTGCTCATGCCCCTCAGTCTCAGCCAAGCAGGCATGTATTTGAGGTTGACTTTTTTAATCCCATACAATCTATTCCAAGTGCTAAGGATTCTCTTTCCTCTCTTTTTGAATAGAAGCATTGTCCATATTTTATATGAAGGAGTTTCTAATACTAATTACTATTGAAAAACCTTTCAATTTGATAAATTTGTATTTTAGATTAAAATGTATTCATTGGAAAAAAATCTAATACTTTACCTCAAGACAAATTTTCATACATAAGGCATGAAAATCAGTGGTTTCAGTTGGAGTGTTTCATCCTTTTAAATGAAAACCGAAAAGATCTTGATTGTTATTTTTTGAGAAAGAAATGAAACCATGTAGTAAAAAAAGCCACAAACAATCCAACAAAACCCAATAGACTTACCTCCCTCTCCCCCAAGTTATTAGGAAGAACAGGTTCTGATCAAGTCATTCGGTATGAGCTGCACCAATGCTTTTACAAACCTTGTCTGCAATGGATGAGAGTTATGGTGGACCAAAAGTGTCATTCTGGTGCTTTAATCATGTGTCAGTCATAGTTTCATCAAGTTAAATGCCAAACTGTTTTTCCTGGGATAGTTGGAAAACTGGTTCCCGCTTTATATTTATAAAGTTTGAAAACTAGACAAACTTTGAATAGAGTATGCTTTTCATATACCTGGGATTTGATGGTGTTTGTTGGTTTGTTCATTTGTTTTGGAAGCAAGAAGAAACCTGTACATATTCATACCTATTTTATTTCAGAGCTATGCTCTAAACTCAAGTCCTATCTGGTCTAGAGTAAGTATTTTCCCCCTTATAATTCTATTTGATTTGAATTTTTTTACAAAATTGTAACCAATTAGAATTATCATCTTACTAGTAGCCCAAAGGTTGGACACCAGGATCTCTACAATTAGGATTTACTCTCAGGCTTCTATAGTTTTAAGCTTTGTTTTCAATGGAAATATATGGCTTTTGGAAGAGAACTCTCAATTTGTTTTATAATACAGAGCCTAAATATACGAAAGATAAAGAAGCCAAATTCTTTGGCTTTGTGCCAGTGTTTCTGAACTATGAGCAAGTGCAACCACTTACTGCCAAGTTTAAAGGAGGAGAAAGAGCAAATGTACTTATCAGCCTCAAGCAGAAGTAAGCTGGAGGGTTTTACATCATTATATTAATTTCTAGATGAAAATCACCAATAACAAAATTTGAAAACACAATGTAGCAGACATAAATTGCATTTGAAATATTTATTTTGAACAAATGAAATACGATGGCTACTAAAAGACAAAGTGAATTTGTGCATTGTTTCTGTCACCAACTCCAAGAAAGGGATTTTTCAATGCAAAGGAGTTTTTTTGTCTTAAATCCACATTGATCTGAATTTGACTCTTACTCCTAATTCTGTACAGATGACATTTCCCAAAGATTTTTTCAGGTTTCCCAAAGAAACTGCACTGCTACAAATGGAAGGAAAAGGATGAAATATATGAATAATTTATTTTTGTGCAAAGGAGAATTTATCCTTGCCTGCTCATTATGAAGATTCTGAAAGAGGTTCACTTTCTCACAGCCTCACATGTGCTTCTCACAGAAGGCACCCCTGAAACCCTGCTGCTACTAAAACCTTGCCATGCAAGCCCAATGCAACAGAAATTAACCATTTAGAGAGTCGTGTGAATAATTAGGCCAGGACAGCAGCAAGCTAGGTTAAGGACTAAGGAGGATTTCGCTGCAGTGAAAAGACCTTGGCTCTGTGTAAGCACAGCTCAGCAATAACAAAAACATCTCAATAATCACCACTGTGTTCAGCCAATCCAAATCAAATCCAAAACATAGACCCATATTATCCATATTATAGCCCACTGGGAAGAAAATTAACCCTGCCCCAGCCAAAACTACTACAGTGCTTTACAAGACCATCCAATGACTTCAGTGGTATTGTTTCAGTGGTTTTATATAGATAATGTAGATGTTTTAAAAAAAAAGCTTTCAGATGTTCAGACTCCTGCTGTTCAACCTTCCTTTTGTATTCCTCAGCTGAGGAAAAAAACCAAAAACCATCAAAAACCAACCAACCAACCAACAAACAAACAATCTGTCTCTCTTTCTTGGCTTAAATTTACACTGCACCCAGTGTTGCTCTGGTTTCTACTGTGCGAGAACAAAATAGTATTATCCTATGTTTGCACTCAGTTATTAGTTACTGTGTTGTGAGATCTGCTATATTAAATGTTAAACAGAAGGTTTTCAGCAGCAGAGATTTTGACAGAACCAGGTATAGGTTAATAGAAGATTTTAAGTATTGTAAGTGGAGGTAGCCTTTTTCTAAAAGGGGTGAAAATCAGTTGTTATGGGGCAGCAAGAACCACCTTCTATCTTTTTTTCAGTTGCAGCCACAGAAATATCACTTCTTAAACCCCTAGTTCTATCAGGAACATCAGTAAAGTAAATAAGACATCTCTGAAAACTGATCATGAGTGACAGCCTAATGGTATGCAGGAAGACCCAAGACCTTTGCTACTGCTGAAAACAGCTGTAGGTTCATGCACATTCTCAGAGTGGTTATTATACAACACTTTATGACAAACAGCAAAAGCACTGCTAGCAGAGCAAAAGCTAAACTACAAAAGGGCTACTTTTGTGGGGAAGTTAGACATTTCCTTCATCCTAGCAGAATGGATACTTTAAATGCTGGGTCGGGTGGGTTATTTTCAGTTTTGGGGGGTTCTTTTGATAATTCTACTGAAATTTAATAATCAAATTATCATACAAACCCAAGAATGTTAGATTTAAAAAGAAACAATATAATTTTTAATTGATAAATTGTAAAGAAAATGCATAAAATCATAAAAATATGAGCCTTTGAGAAAATGGATTAATTAGAATGGCATATATTTAATCTGTGGTGTGGTAGAGAGGGGAGGCAAGAGAGGGGAGAGGGAAGAGGAAGAGGGATGGGAAGGCCATGCCTAAGTTAAAATGTATTATCAAAGCCAGAAAACACAGAGAATATATATAGGATACATACTAGGAATAAAATAATTAGCTCTGTAGTCACCTTTTTTCTCATTTTTAATGAATGCACATAGACACAAACAAAACTTAAAAGAAAAGTGATATGGGTGATAAGCTGATATGAATGAGTGCAATTGCTGCTGAGAGCCCTTGATCTGACAGGTAGTTGATCAGATGGTCTCTGGCTCATTTCCCCAGTCTGTGTTATGATATGGCTGATCTTTCTGGATCTGAGCAAAAAGATTGGGTTGGGTCATTTATTCTCTTTTTTTTTTTTTTCTTTTTTTT
>VWZT01007011.1:2364-102009 GCA_013397055.1 Pachycephala philippinensis | reverse complement strand
CCTGCATTGTCAGTCGCAATGATTATACAAAAATTATGCATACAGTGTTCTAAAAGAGCAGCAAACACTTCAAGTAACCTTTGTATGAGGTTATTAGGCCAAAAGGAAAAGCCCCATAGTGGGCACATCTGGCCTTCAGAAAACCTGAGTGATTACTACACTGTTCTAAATTTTTTATGAGAGGTTTTAGTTTAGGAGATATCAGGTGTTGTGTTTTTGTGTGGTTGGCTTGGAACTTTTCCCTCTGTCCTAAAGAGACACTGCAAAATCCCATTTTTTAAAATACGCTTTGTTTTGTGTTTAAGCACAGTCAGTTTTGTCCACTTGTTATATCCACATCACTTGAAGTGCGATTGTATCTAAACACTCAAATTATTCCAATCTATTGAAATCAGCACGATCAGATAAAAGGCTTTAATTTATAGACTTGATGAAGAGCTCGTTAGACATCTTCAAAAAAGTTTTGCAGACACTGTGAGGTTTGAAGTGCCAAGTTCTTGTACACGTTGCAGGTGAACCACCTGAGGAGCTAAAGGTGCAGACATCCCTTGAAGAAAATAAAGCTTTTAAGATTTTTTTTTCATTTTTTCCCATGGCACCTTATTGAGCCTTCAAAAATAGCTTGCTTTATTTTTTGATACTATATTGTCCCACTGTAATTATATCCTCCACAGAATTTGAAAATCCCTAACCATATTTCTTGTTGTGAACTAATCATCCAGGTTTGGGGTTTTAATTCAACGCTGCTTTTCTACATTTAGAAACATTCATTTAATTTCTAATCATGGTACATAAAGCTGTGATTTAAGTATCTATTCCTCTTATAAGAAAGATTACTGTAATGTTAATTTGCCCAGTGTGCAGACTGCTTTTAAACATGAAATATAGATTTTAATAATATTCCATTTAACCTGATTGATGTTTCAGAAGAAACTATCTATTCTGCACAAACTCACAAGAAATGGTTTTCTCAATTTCAAAAAGTACATTCCCATCGAGTCCTGGATTTAGGAGCATGGCAGCTAATTTGTAACAGTGCTCATTGCTTCTAACCTGACTTTGATTGTTACTATTGTGACTCACATCTCTGGAGAAGGTTAGAAAAGCAATAAAATTTAAAAAAAAAAGAAAAAAAAAAAAGGAGGAAAAAGATAGGTTTGATCAGTAGATGGCAGTAAGAGCTAGCAAGAAGCCTGTAGGCTCAGCTCACACCTTTAGCACATTAATCATACATACAGCAAATTCCACCCAGTACAAGCTGACAAAGACCTTGCTTTGCTACAATCAATCTTTATTCACCACTAGATTACAGTGGTTAGATGTACTTGATTGCCTCAGATCCAGGATAAAGCATATAAAGAAACTATATATGTAATCGGCTTAAATTTTTGCTGTTGTATTTTAGGTTTTGCTTTTATTTTAAACTGAGCTTTGGATGAAATTGGTTTATTCTTATCTCTGCTATGTGACCAGACAGTCCATCTGTCACCTTGACGGCGAAGTTGTAATTTTAATGTTTGGCTCTGTAAATGTTTAAAGTGTCATTTTATTATTTACAAAGGGAAGTATACAGCTAATAGACTGTAGTTGAAGGAGGACTGTCTTAGCTCACTTGTCTTTATTCCAAGACTTTTACTACTGCGTGTCTGTGTTATAAGCTGAAATGGCACCACAGTGGTGAAATAAAGGCTGTATTGCACTGCAGGATCCATTTTGTACAGTTCTATTCTCTGGTCTCATTTTCTATTTCAAAAAGTCACACTGTCTCAAGGATGTTCACTTTGGAAAGTTAAAAATGCAAACATTCTCGTACATATACTCAACAACAGGAACTGTATACGTATATTTCAAATAAAAAGGAAAAAATGGAATAATGATGAGGATTTTGTTTCCATTTCATTATATAATGAAATAACTTATTTAGAAATGTATACTTGTGTTTGTGCAATCTTGCAGATTTGAAGTGCTTAGTTTATATAAAATTGAAGTCCATGCTATATTTCTTTATTTGGCTCTATTTGGGCAATCTATGTACTTTTGTAACAGATCCATGATGTTTGATTATTTAACAGCCCTTTCTCCATGAAAGAAAAATCTGTTAGTTTTCTGCTGCTCATTTGTAGAGCAAATATGCAAAACAAACAAAAAATTATAATATGGAATGTCTTGCCACGTGTGGTGGTTCATTGTATTTTCACATAGTAACACTTACATAACATTCTGTAAGGTTAAAAAAAATACTAACATATCAAATGGAATAGAGATTATTTGTTATATTCAGTTATAACTACAGAGGTTGATGTAGGATACAAAATAGAAAAGAATCACCTTGGTGAGAAGATCTGTTGAAACACACACACACAGAGATATATGTATATATATGTGAATGTAATTAGAGATGGTGACAGGATAAGAATTCTTCTTGTACTTTTTCAATATTAGGAATCTCTGCAGGGCTTCTGAGTACCTGCCTTTGCTGTTCGATGCTTCCTTTAAAAACTCAGCTGCCACAGTTCAAATACAGATGCACAAGTGAATAAGCATCTTCCCCCAACCCCTCCCTGGGCTACAATGCTGCTTTATATTCTGCTGAAATCAGCTGAAGTGTGTCATACTGGCATTGAAAGAAAACAACAGGTGGTGATTTCAGATTTCCCAGGTGAGGACTGCAATCAGTTGATCAAACTGCAATTGCTTTTTACTCAGGGGCAAGCACAAATATGTATGGATTGTTCATCGTGGTGTTGTTTCATTGGGGTCTGGTTACTTCTGACATCATCAGCTTAAAATACATCTCCTATACAGGCAGATAATGTTGTCCTTTTGCCAAGGACATTCACGTAAGTCACAGTGTTCTGTGCATGCCTTGGCTGTAGAAGAATCATTTGCTTTAACTCTTTGAGAAATAAATGTATTTTATTGACAACTTCTCCATTCTAACATTAGTGCATCATTTGTTTTTCTTTATTCTTTTATATATCACCTTCTCATTAAAGTAAAACAGAATATTCCTTAAAAAAAAAAAAAAGCAAAAAAGCTATGCTAATCAAGTGCCAAAGAATACACAATAGACTTTTACTAAAAGCTGTGATTTACTAATTGCAAGTATAAAATGTTTGAGAGCCTGTAATCTAATATTTTTTTTGTTTATTTTGAGGCTTTTTTGTTTTGTTTGTTTTCCTTTTTCAAGTGATTGGTAGGCTGTGGAAAGCTCTGTCCATTTTCTTGATTAATACAGTAAAATATTACCTTTGTTTCTCCACCAGCACAAAGGTTGACATAGACAATATTTCAAAGAGAAGACAAGAATGATAAATATGCATAGGAAACTTTGTAGGAAAATGTTGTTTTGGGGTTTTTTTTAATATATAATTTAGCATTTTGTTTGTTTACCTCTTTGTTTATTTTTTAAATTTGTTTTACACTATCAGAATATCTGGAGCCTGACTCTCTTTAAGAAAATGTCCAAATCTCACTAATACTTCTCCTGAATTTATAAACACAGCTTGAAATAGGTTAGAATTGTGAAGAAAGTCAGCAGATCAGAGTGCACTTCATTAAGTTCATATGAATAAAACTAATCACAGGGATCAAAATCTATTCCACCTTATTAATTCAGACTGTAATCACATAAATATGGGTTTAACAGCTTCTCTGTTTAACCTGAAATTCAGAAGGCTGATGTGAGTTCTGCTAGTAACTTGTTGGTATGGAGATGTTTAGAATAATCTTCTTCTCCATTGCAGGTTTTGTAAGGCAATATTATAATGCAGTAATATCTTGCTTGGGAAAGAGGTGTTTATAATGTTAATTTAGTTCTCATTAGTATCAGAACTTTGGAACTAGTGACAAAATGATGCAACAAATTAATAGTGTCTGAAAAGAACAAAGTAAATAATGACCTACAGTTCAAGCAATATCAATTCTTTTAAAAATTAGAAGGGTAGCAGAAAGGTAACTCCAACCTGACAACCCACCTTGAGTATTTGGTAATGAAAGAAAATACAGAAGAAAAGAGAAAACTGGAAGTACAAAAAGTGGAGTGGGAAGAAACACAGTATTGACTATAGAGAAGTGATTTTCATGTGGCATTCCAAATTAAGGAATTAATCTCAGTGTTCCTCTTTATTTCAAAGTAGTAAAACAATCAACTCACTATGAAGAAAACTGAATTGTTTTATGAAGGTTCCGGTATCAACAGTATGAAGTTATATAATTATTGTATCAAAGAGAAAATATTTGAAGCTTTATTAGTCCTTCAGAGAAAATTATAAAACCTTTTTATTAAACAGACCCACAAAAGACACTCTCTGCAATAACGTCCTGCGATAACCTCATGTGTTCCAATTGACAGTTCTTTATATACACAGTTCTTTGTGTTGAATGCCATTGTTAAGACAGGTAGCTTAGTAGTAGAAAATACCTTTCTCCACCTGTCTGCCAGTGTATTCATCCATCATTTGTGAAATATACTGTCTTCACTTTACACAGAAAAATTCAGTGCAATAATATATTGAAACTGTTGTGACTTGTTAGGTTGTTTCAAGACTTACAGGAACAAGTTACGGTATTTTGTGTTTAATTATTTTTGCTTTTGGATATCAGAGAATCCAGGCTGCCTGCTTGCAAGAACAATTCTGTTTTAAGTGGTATTCTCTGTGATCCAAGACAGTATGGGCTGGGTGTAGGACCGAAGTGGATAGTAAAGCGGGTAGCAAAATTAATTCAGAAGATCAACTGAGTAACTGGCTCACAACTACTAGTGATACCTCTTAGGGTTCACTAACTGGATAAGTGCCATTCAGCAACTTTTTAAAGAGCTAACCTGCTCCCTCAATGAGCTTGCTGAAGATACCAAGCTGGGGGGGAAGCTACTGACACTCTGAAGTATAGGTTTCACACCCAGGGTGACCTGAATAACCTGAAGAAATGAGCCAATAGAAAGGTTCTGAAGATCACCAAATCTAAATCCAAAGTCCTGCACTAGGGAAGAACCCTAGTGACAGTGCAGGATGGAGACTGATTGGCTGGAAAGCAACATTTCTGAAAAAGACTCAGGCTCAACAATAAATTGAAAGAGTCAGGAATGTGCCCTTCCAGTAAAGAAGATTGGATAGACCATGGGAAGAATGAGCAGGAATGAGCCCAGTAGGTCAAAGGATGTAATTATTCCCTTCCAGTGCATGGGAGATTGCATTGGACTGATGATTCTGCCTTTGGACTACCCATTCCAGGAAAGACATTAGCATACTTGAGGGAGTGTGAGAGGAGTCCACCAATATCTGGAGCTAGAGCACAGGAAACATAAGAAGATGGAGAAATTTGTTTTGTTCAACCTTACCAAGGGAAAGCTGAAAGGGGAATCTTATTATTGTCTTCAAACCCCTAAGGAAAGAGTGTGAGGAAGAGAGAGTTAAACTGTTCTCAGAATCTCACAGCAAAAGAATGAGAGGCAACAGACTCAGGCTGGAACATGGAAAATACTCAGTAAAACAAAAAATCAGAGGGGTCACTTTAGCAGCGATCAAAAACCATGCTGCATTTCCTGCAGATACTATGGAATATTCATCCTTTGGACACACTCAAAATTTGACTAGAAAAGGTCCTAAACTGTCGCGTACACTGGGGCAACATAGTTCCAGATATTGCCTTACACCAGGCCAACATAGTTTGCAGTATAACATTGCGGCACCGTCTGCAGTAATCACGCATGGGAAGAGCTACAACGGCTCACCGACCTTATGGGCAAGAGCTACAGCGGCTCACCATCCCTCTTAGAGGCACGGTCACCCATAAAGCAGTCCAATCCCAGACTTGCTTGGGCAAGAGCTACAGCGGCTCACTGTCCTTCCCAGAGGCACGGTCGCCCAAGGCAGTCCAATCCCAGACTTACATGCGTAGGCTACTCATGGCTCTCCTGGGCACACCCCCGGAGAGGTGTGCCCAGGGATTACGCGCCGGCCGGCTTTTCCACTTCCCCCAAGTGGATTGCAGTCCATGAGGCTTATACTGCTGGAGGCTTCCAGAGCTTCTAAAGCTCAGCCAGTTATCGCCGCCATACATACAACACGGGGTACCAGACATCAGAGTCCGAAGAGTCCAGCATGGCGTAGGGTGGCAGGCATCAGCAACCAGAGGCAGGCAGTGGCAGAAGAGAGAGGCAGGCATCAGCAGGCACGAGCCGGCATCCACAGGCACCAGCTCAGTATCCACTCACTCAGCTCCAACTCAGCTCAGTATCTGCTGTTCTTGTGCTCCTACAGCACAGCCCTTTATACCCAGCATCCCTTGGGCTACTCATGTGCTTCTTGTCACAGGAATTACCACACCTGCATTCAGTGCTGGCCTTCCCTCCTCCCAGGGACACAGCCGCAAGCCATCAAGGCCAAGGCAGCCTACAGCCCACTCTTGTAACCCCACACTAAACAATGTATTTTATGAGTTTATAACTCTTTCTACAAGGGGTTTAAACTAGATGTCTTTTGGAAGTATATTCTGAGTTTTAGAGAAGGAAACTGTATTTGCTGGTCCTGCATGTGAAAACTTGGATGGTGGGAAAAAAGAGGTATTTCTTCACCTCTGAACAAGAGACATCTGAATGAAGATGGTGAGAAGTCTTCAGAGGTGGGGTTTTAGAAATGCCAGGACAATGAAGCTTTATCAAAAGTAAATGTTGTTTCTGTGAACAGAAACCAGTCTCTGCTGTATTGAAACAACATACTTATGTACTGTGACCCAGTGGGTCATAGGATATTTTGGATTTACTTTATGACTCACTTAATGAGTTTCTTGTGAAGATCACACTTCTACATATTACTGAACTGCGTTCTTAAAACTCTTTCAGTAGGTTGCTCTTGGCATCTGTAATTACTACAAATATTCTGAGAGCGTGCGTCTTACATAAAGCAATACCATATGTACACAAATATCCTACTGTTTGATGTGCTAGGTTCAATAACAGTTAGTCTGCACATAATTCCATATGCATGTACTGTTTATATCTGGGAAGTTGAAATCTCCCATAAGGATAAGAAAGATTTTGAAAAAACTGAAGTTAGAATTGCAGTACATTGGAAAGGTACGTACTCAACTTTCTTGTTCTCTACCATTTTATTGCCATCAATCATGTTTTTTGGACATTATTTATTCGCCTAAAATAGGGACCCAATGTCATCTGAGATCCTTTAGGTCTGCAAAATATTCACCCACAGCTCACAGGTGTGAGGGAAGACTTAGAGGACACTCATATCTTTCTGACCAGCAACTTGAAATCTGAAAGACTTCCCCATTAGTACTAAAGCTACTCCAGATGACTATGCTCAGGCAGCTGATTCTCATCCTTCCTCTTCTATACTTCGAATCTTAGTTCTTTCAACTATTGCTATTAGTCAAGGCAGTGTGAGTGTCTGAGCCAGGAGATAAAGTTGCACAGCTTTCCAGTGAGATCAAGCCTGCTTTTGCCCATATTAGTTTGAAAAATCTCTAAGGCAGGATAATGTCTTTCCATAAAACACCCTGTAGCTTGTTGTTGCTGTCAGAGCAAATGCTTCTAACAGAATGGTGGGAGATGAGACTTCAGACTTGGTGTTTAACTGAACGATGCAATAAAGGTGTTTCGGAGTGTGAATACAAACTACAAGAAAAATTTGAAGCAGCAGCTTATATTGAAAGGAAAAGGTTTTCCTTTTGATGCAAGATATGCTGATACCATAAGATAATAAATCCTGTATTATGACAATAGAAAAAGAAATGCATTCCAAATAAACCGTATGCAAGTCTGCGATATACACCCTTGTAATCAACTTGATTTTAATTTGTCTCTCAAGCTCTTAAGGCTCTCAGGGGCAGAATAACATTTAACATATGCAACAGAAGAAAAAGTGCTGTGGAAAAAACAAATATAAGTGCAAGCTGGCTCTTCTATTAAGCCCTTAGGGATCTTACATATTCCTCATATATTTTCTTTCAATAACATTTGGATAAAACACAGAAAAAAAATCAGGGAGAAGAAACCTAGCATTCCCTATTACAGAGCTATGTCACTTTTCTTTCCCTTCCTTCTCTCCTTTTTTCTGTATTCTTATCCCTTTAAGTCCCTTGAAGTTGGATATTGTCTTTGTGAGCAGTAGACTAGTTTTTTCAGTTTGATAAATGTTTTCAACCTGAAATTCTTGCTTTCTGGTGATCAACGTTAGCTAGCTATAAGCTTTGTGCAAAAAATTATTTAACTGTCTGTGAGAACGTATGTTTATGACTACCGTGTATCATACTAAACTCAAAGTTGGTATGTGTTGGCATACCTTTTACAAGTCTATTATAGCCATTTCCTCAGGAAAATGGGCGAGGAGCACAAAATCCTGAAGGAATGCTGTGGTGTGCTGACCTCAGATCTCTGCAGACACCCACCCAGCTGCTCTCTCACTTCCCCTCCTCATCAGAACAAAAGGAAGAAAATAAGGTGAAAAAGATTTAGAGTTGAGATAAAGACAGGGAGATCACTTATTATCACTAGGGAAAAAAGAAACTGACTTGATAAAAATTTATTTAGTTTATTGCCAATTAAAATAGATTGGATAGTGAGAAACAAGGACAAAAATTAAAACAGCACCTTTCCTCCCTATACACTTTATTCAGGATCAGTTAGAACGTTGCTCTTCACCACTTTAACTTTTCCCTCCTCCCAGCTAAGAGGAACAAAGGGGATGGGGAACTGAGAGTTTCAGTCAGTACATAATGGTTCATATCTGCTGCTCATTATTCCTCATACTTTTTCCCAGTTCCAGTGTGGGTTCTGCAGGGGAAGAATGCCAGTCTGACTAAACAGAGAGCTTTGGCTTGAACTCAGGAGGAAAAAGAGAATGTATCACCTTTGGACAAAGGGCAGGCTACTTGGGAGGGCTACAACGATGTCATGAGTTTATTCAGGGATAAACTTAGAAGGTCCAAGGCCCAGTTAGAACTTGCTCTGGCCACTGTCGTAAAAGACAATGAAAAATATTTTTACAAATACATCAGAAACAAACGCATGGCTAAGGAGTATCTTCATCTTTTACTGTCTGCTTGGGGAAACAGTGAGAAAGGATGAGGAAAAGGCTGAGAAAATTAATGCCTTCCTTGCCTCAGTCTTTAAAAGCAAGACTAGTTGGTCTCAGGGTACCCAGCCCCATGAGCTGGAAGAAAAGAACAGGGAGCAGAATGAAGCTCCTATAATCCAAGGGGACAGACATGCTACTTAGACACAAAAGTGAGGGACCAGATGGGATCCACCCAAGAGTACTGGGGGAGCTGCAAAAGGGATCACTAAGCCATTCTCCATCATTTAGCGACACTCCTGGTTAACTGGAGAGGTCCAGTTGACCAGAAGTTAGCAAACATTAGACCCATCTACAAGGGTTAGGAGGAGGATTGATCTGACTTCTTGGCCTGACGCTAGTGCCAGGGAAGATCATGGAACAGATCATCTTGAGTGCCATCACATGGCACATCCATGGCAACCAGGGGATCAGGCTCAGCCAGTATGAGTTTATGAAAGGCTTATCCTGCTTGACCAAACTAATCTTCTTCTATGAGAGGTTTACCTACTTAGTGGCTGAGGGAAAGGCTGTGGATGTTGTCTGCCTGGACTTTAGTAAAGTTTTTGACTCCCTTTCCCACAGGTTGCACCTGGAGAAACTGTCTGCTCATGGCTTGTATGATTGTACTCTTCACTGGATGAAAAGCAGGCTAGATGGCCAGAAAAGGATCTGGGGGTGCTGGTTGACAGTCACCAGACATGAGCCAGCAGAATGTCCAGATGGCCAAAGAAGCCAATAGCATCCTGGCCTGTATCAGAAGCAGTGTGACCAGCAGGGCCAAGGCAGGGATCATCCCCCTGTAGTCAGCACTGGCGAGGCCACACCTTGAATCCTGTGTTCAGTTCTGGGCCCCTCGCTACAAGAAGGACATTGAGATGAAGGGTCTGGAGCACAAGTCCTGTGATGAGCTGTTGAGGGAGCTGGAGGTGTTTAGCCTAGAAAAAAGGAGACTCAGGGAGGATCTTCCCACTCTCTACAACTACCTGAAAGGAGGTTGTAGCCGTATGGATGTTGGTCTCTTCTCCCAAGTAACTTGTGACAGGATGAGAGGAAATGGCCTTAAGCTGCACCAGGGGAGGTTTAGATTGCATAGTAGGAAAAATTTCTTCATGGAATGGGTTGTCAAAAATTGGAATAGGGTCATAGTCAGGCATTTCAGGTGTGGTGGAATCACTATCCCTGGAAGTGTTAAAAAGGTGTGCAGATATGGTTTAGTGGTCAACAAGACAGTGCTGGGTTAATGGTTGGACTCGATGATCTCAGAGGTCTTTTCCAACCTAAACAATTGTATGATCCTATAATTCTATATAATATGTGGGTTTCACTCTTATGTGCAGGTTCTAAATATTTCTCATGGATTCAAGGTTTAGTCTATACATCTCTATATTCTTAGCAAATGCTACCTCACTTCAGGAACCAGATGAAGGTAGAATCCTAAATTCATCAATGAAAATTATGTCTGCTTCTTGAATTTCAGTTTTTGGATCCCTTGGTGTACAAATAATAAAGTGATGGACATTTCAGAAATCCTAGCTGACAGACCTACAGTGACTTGGGAAATATATTTTTCAGTTTGCACTGCTTCAAATATATCAAGTAATCAGCTTATTCCTTCTGAAGAAAACCAGTGTAATCACATACACAAGTGATTTATTCACTGGACCAAAGACCTGATGTTGCTTTCAACAGCAACAATTTTACAATGCAATTCTCAATTCTCAACTTAGTTTGATTTGGTTCAACCTGAGATGACTTTAAGTCCCTAGATTGTTCTATAGAATATGAAATTTTGTTACGTATTCTCTGAATATCACAGAAAAAGATAAGATGCATAAAGTTAAGAATTTTTTTTTTTTCTCTGCCTTAGATATTCCTTGTGAAGTATATGAAATGTTTGTTTCAAAACACTAAGTATCTTTCTAAGGACTAAAGTAAATCTCCATCTGTCATTGCCTCCTTTGACATTAAGAGTTTATTGAGACACTTCCTAAGGGCTTTTCTATAGAGATATATCCAGACACATTTATGTAGCATTTCTAGATGATTAAGGAACCGATTCTCTATGAATTTGTGCCTATTTTGTCCTTCTCTCTGCCCTCCCAGTGTTCAGGCTGCCTTTTATGCTACTATCTACTCTTTGACAGTTGATGCAACTTAGCTTGCAAAACAAGTTATTCACCCCAAAATGACAGCCCAATTATAACTCCAAAAGTTGAAACTCATAAAAGAGAGGTAGCTCTGGATGTGAATGTGTTTCCTCCATAACGCTTTCCTTTTTTTCTATGAACAACTTTAATTTAAAGTCTACAATTTCTGCAAGTATCAGCTATAACTTTCTCATCTGAAAAATAGCTGACAAATTAGCAGTTAAAGTGTCATATACTTCAGAGAACACATGGCACTTATTAAAATTCATAAGAACTTCACAGTGGTCACAGATCATGTGTCTTTCATCTATGCAGTGCTCTGCACAATTTTCGTCAGACATTAAGAGAAGCATTTCTTCATTCCTCTCTGCTCAGAGCATATGCTTTCTACCTAACTTCTGGAAAGTGATTCTGTATAGGCTGCTGTGACTCATTGTAAAGCTCAGTGGGGACATGAGGCAAAAATTGAACTTGTAGCATGCTCTGAGTTCTTAATGAACTAGCAGGAACAGCCTGTGTGCTTATCAAAGTGTGATGTTTTCTCTTCCCGGCTTAATCAATTTGTGTGTTAATGTTCCTTGCTGACCTGCCAGCCTAGCATCTGTCTGGTACACTCACCTTCCATTGCAATAATCTAATCTATAAGTACAAAAGTATAAAAGGCTGGTGACATCCTGACACAAAAGGAATTTATATTAAATTTTTACACAATGCAAAAGTAAAATAGCAGTAGCTGAGAAAGCAGGCCACAGAATACTGCATCAGTAACAAGCTTCTATTTAGTATTCTACAGTGTTATACCACAGTTGATACCTCCTTTGTGGTTTATAAATCTGCTCACATTAGGTCTGTCTGGTGTCGTGTGTGTAATAGATTAATCATTTTTTAGTTTCACAGACCTTTTTCTTACATCATATAACTATGTCCAGGAGGAATACTTTATTGCTAGTTTCATCTATGTAGGGTAAATTTTGAGACAGGGGGCTTTACTGCTGTAAATATTAATTTCTCTTTTGAAAATGGTAGGGAAAGGAGATACCAGTATTTCTTCTAGTAATTTTTTGTAGTTGTTGTTGTTTGTAGCATATGACTAATGATGCTCTCATGTTTTTTGTTTATCTGAAAGTATTTGGGTGAGCATATTGCATCAGCAAGAATATTAACACTTCAAAATCCCCAGTGAATCTCCTAAAAAGGATGGTTTTTACCGATTTCTGCAGTCTGCTTTAGTAACATTCCTATTGTGCATAGTTTAATTATTTATTTTTGAGATTTCCCCTAGCATATTTATCAATTATTATCAATTTCAGAATTAATTGAATTGACAAGAATACATCTTGCTCATTTACAGGCACCAAAGGAAAATACTTATAGAGTTATTTCTTCCTGCTTTTGCCTTGCCTTGTATGTTTGCCTTAGTTTCCTTTTCCTCTTCTTCGTCTTCTTCTTCGTCTTCTTCTTCTTCTTCTTTCTTCTTCTTCTTCTTCTTCTTTCTTCTTCTTCTTCTCCTTCTTCTTCTTCTTCTTCTCCTACCTTTTGACTTCTCTTTCTGTCCTTCCTTCCTTCTTTCCTGCCTCCCTTCCATGCCCATTTTAGTGCCTGC
Organism: Pachycephala philippinensis; assembly: GCA_013397055.1. Classification (NCBI taxonomy): domain Eukaryota; kingdom Metazoa; phylum Chordata; class Aves; order Passeriformes; genus Pachycephala; species Pachycephala philippinensis. Next base: position 89,185 of record VWZT01007011.1, on the reverse strand, counting down.
CTACTAATGGTCTTTGGTGTCATTACAATATTTTTACTCCCAGAAGACTAGAAAATCTTCTTCTATTTAGTTATTCAAACTCTGGTTTCCACTTCTTTTTTTTTTTTTTTTGTTTCATAGAAAATCCATTTGCCACCATTCTTAAACTGATATTTAATTTGCCTCTTAGCATCTCATTTCCCTCTATTGTATTTATATTTTTAATTGCTTCCTTCACTTTAGAACTGACACAGGATTGGATTTTAGGGAAATTAGCATACATATATGCTCTATTTTCTATTAAAATTAATCTGTATTTCTTTTTCCCTACAAATAGAAAAAGATAAGGCCTATAGAAAAAGGGCTCACAGCCATTGTCTTCTAGATATAATTTTAATATGCATTTGTGAACCAGCTTGTGAAAATAATTATTGGGTGAACTAATAAAACAACTTTAGGAAAATATAACCAACAACAGATTCCTATATTGGAATACCCTGTTGCACATTGTGGGATAAATAAGTGACATTGTGTTTTTGCTTTATCTACTGAAAAATAAACTATACCGGGAAAATCAGTCAGTCATCAGAAAGGAACTTGCTTTTTTTTCTCATAATGTCTGTATTTTTTTTCTGAATATGCATGCTAATTAAAAATTATAAGAGGTATAATCTGTCTTTTCAGGACTTCACAACTAAATACAGGGAAGTTATGCTAAATGCATAATGTCTATTAGCTGTACTCTGAACCCTTACTGGACTTTTATTAAGGAGCAATTAAGGAAAGATTAGAGGGAATAAAATGTGAGAGATGTTGTAGCTAAAAATATTTGACCCTCTTCCACAGAAATGCAAAAGCTAGCTGAGGACAAAAAGTTACTGAGCAACCTAGGAAAAAGGATTTATGGTTATCTAAAGATAAAGACTTAAGGAATCCCACAGCAATTAGTTTTTAAGCAAACTGAAATGCTGAATTATCAAAGAGGTCAATACTGATAAAGCCCCACATTAGTTGTGCATAATTTTACTGATGTTGACAGTCAATATCAAAATAAATTTTCCTATTAGTAGAATTTTAACAATTTACATCTATGAGTATACCATTCATGCAGCTGAAGTGTGCCCTCTCTGAATATACTTCTAGCTGCAACTCTTAAATGTATAATAAATAAAATATTTATAGATTAGGCATTTCAAATTTCTTAAGAAACAGTTACAAACTTATACGCCTCCTAGCAACAGTAAACTACTCAATGTTTTAATACCAGCCATAAATTTAACAGAATAAGCAAAATAACATCACAATGAGGAAATTTATCATCTACCAAGTCTCACAAAAAACCTAATATTGGAATTCTTTAAAACATCTAAACCAAAATCCTGCTTGGAGCATGGATATGTTTGAGTTACATAAGGTTGCTTAAAGCCCTGCCTTGTTCAGGTCTGAAAATCTCTAGGTAAACTTCTCTTTATGTTTGTTATTATTTTTGTTTTGCTTACACGTGTATCACAATTTCAATGGTCACAGCTATGACCATTGTCTCTCCTCCTTTTATTGTGCTGCTCTGAGAAGAATCTGGCTTAGTATCTTTCTGAAATGAACACCTAAAGTGAGATCTGTTCTTTTTCCTAGTCTGTCTCCATATGTGTGATGCTTGAGACAAACCCCTCTCACCTTGCTTTCTCAGCACTGATAATATTCCTTCTTGTTGTCTTCTCCCTGATTTATTTTCCCCTAATTCCTACTTCTTTGCTTATCCATGGGCTAACTTAATGTCATCATCTAGTATTCCAAAGGATAAAGTAAAACCTCACAATAATTCAAAAAAAGCCCTATGCAGGCAAGTCTATGGCAAATTGATCATCTATTCAATCAGTTTAAGGTTCAAAGTACTATGTGTGTCTATGAATTGACTAGAGCACAGGAAACATGCTGCTGCTTGAACTAAGACAAGATAGGGAAGGTAAGAGCTACCCGTTTTAGAGTAGGAATTCAGACAAAACAAGCCATTCAAGGAGAAAAAAAAATAAACAGGAAGTCACAGATTTTGCAGATCCATTGCCTTTATTGTGGAGAACAGAAACGTCTAAGCCAAGATTTCCTTGTTCTCATATCATTCACATATAAAATGCAATATAATAGAAGAAAAGCTGAGTGATATCATTCATTTGGTAAGCACATTGACATGAAGAAGATATCATGAACAACAGAACAATGGAAAACAGAACAGTAGAAACTACACCTTAGACTCAATCTAAATGATGCTCAGGCAACATCTCACAGGTAATATTCCAAAAGTCTTAGTATTTACCTCTGGAATATTTCCTAAACACGAAGAACAGTGAAAGATTCTTGTTTCTTAAAATCAACCTGAAAGCTTTTTTAAAATGTATTCTCCTGCGCATGAAATTAATAGTATGTTAACAGATAGAGGAGTTGGAAATGTAGTGCATGATTTTTATTTCAGCAGTAACAGCTTTTTTTAATTTATTGCAAGTAATAGTCATCTTAACTCGTGTAAATGCTTGTTAGGAATGCGGTTTGTGGGTGATATTAATAATGCAAATAGCCAAACCAGTCTTTGATATGCAGGCATTCAAACTTCTTGCTTCGGTGCACCCAGTTCAATAAGAATATTATTCATAAAGAAGCTCTGAGCAATTTCCTATTTTAAAGCACAAAAATTAGACATCTTTCAACTGTGTAGTTACTATCCATTAGTCTTTAGACTTCCCTAAATTGTGACAAAGTTAAATAGTGACTTTTTTGCTCTTTACTGTTGGAAAAACTATAAAATAACTAATAATAAAAACAGCATATTAATAACAAATATTTGCATCTATCATGAAAAAATTCAATAACTCCAGTTCTTAAGTTATTTTCCTATATTTTAAGTGGTAAATGTCTGCAAAAGAAAGCAATATCCATTTAGTTTAAAATAAAAATAGAATGAACTTTATTTCTGGTTTCTAAAGCAAAGAAAGTTTTTCATTTGCCCCTTTTTAAAGTTTTCTGTGGATCACAATATTATTTTGCTGACATCACTAAGTTGAATAGTGATTTATGAAACACAAATGTTGCAAAATGTTGTTCATGTTTACCTAAGTTTTCATGATTATCTGAACAAGTCTTAATTATCTTGTTTTTCTTCTTTAAATTGCTGCTGAAGTGGGGGAAATTATAACTGTGAGATGACTTTTAGAATCAAACACAATTCATAGTGAAATTCATCCATGTCTTTCTTCCAGCCAAAATCTTTTGCTTGCCTTACTAGCACATCTCGTCCACCTGTGAAGAAGAGGAGGTATAAAATAATTAATTAGATCAGATATTACTAAAATCAGAGAAATAGTCTTCAATTAGAGACATGTAGACTAACACACTACACACATTATTTCCCCATATTTTATTTTGAAAACTAAATAGCACAGAAACGTCTCCAGCGAGATAGGAGACATCAGCTTTCTTTTGTGGGGTTACAAGAGTGGGCTGTAGGCAGCCTTGGCCTCATGGCTTGCGGCTGTGTCCCTGGGAGGAGGGAAGGCCAGCACTGAATGCAGGTGTGGTGATTCCTACAACAAGAAGCACATGAGTAGCCCAAGGGATGATGGGTATAAAGGGCTGTGCTGTAGGATCACAGAGCAGCAGATACCAAGCTGAGCTGGAGCTGACTGGGTGGATGCTGAGCTGGTGCCCGTGGATGTCGCCTCTGGTTGCTGATGCCTGCCACCCTGCTCTATGCTGGACATTTTGGACTCTGATGTCTGGTACCCCGTGTTTGCACGTATCGCAGCGATAACTGGCTGAGCCTTAGAAGCTCTGGAAGCCTCCGACAGTATAAGCCTCACAGACTGCAATCCACTTGGGGGAAGTGCAAAAGCCGGCCGGCGCGTAATCCCTGGGCGGGGGTGTGCCCAGGAGAGCCGTGAGTAGCCTACGCATGTAAGTCCAGGACTGGACTGCCTTGGGCGACCGTGCCTCTAAGAGGGATGGTGAGCCGCTGTAGCTCTTGCCCATAAGGTCAGTGAGCCACTGTAGCTCTTCTCATGTATGATTACTGCAGATGGTGCCGCAATGTTACACTGCAAACTGTGTTGGCCTGGTGTACTGCAATATCTGGAACTATGTTGCCCCGGTGTACCCTGAAGTTCTTTGGTATCTCTTTTGGTATCAGGCAAGAGGCTGATACATGAAAATAATCTGCTGTTTTTTTCAACCACTGTATTTCTATACAACATACATATTTCTAGAAAAGTCAGTCTCCTTGTGATCCTATTTTGAAAAAATAGATATAATATCTGGGAACTTTCTTCCTCAGATTGCACTACAATCTTGATATTGTCATGTTTTGTTCTCTTGTAAACTCTTCTCAGACTTACTGGTTTCATCTGCATGAGATATCATAGCCAGTATTTTCACCAAATTACAGAAGATGATTTCTCCATTCTTATAAAGTCTAGTTAAAAATAGAATTAACTTTTTAATCACATTATTCCATTTAAAAAAAAAAAAAGTAGTTCTCAACAAAGAAATAATTTATTTATTTTTAAGGTTTTTTTTAACCAAAAAAATGTAGTTTAGAAGGGAAGGAAAAAAATAACTCTTATCCTAGTAGGGAAATAATCTTACAGGTCTTACTGCATATGTTTCATTACTTTAAGAGACAGAAAATGGTTTAAAGCACATGAGAACAAGAAATTGACCCTTTATGGCAACAGACAAATTGGAGTTTATCTCTGCAGAGAATGTTCTCCCTTAATCCTATTTTCAACTCTGACTTAATCAGGGAGTATATCAGTTGTTTCTGCAATGAAAAGATACCTGCTTTCCACATCACAATCACATCATGACCTAATACCATCTCGTGGAACCATCCCTTAGATGTGCAGGATCCTATATCCCGTTATGAAACATTCTCAGTTCAGAAGGCTGAATTTAAAAGAGGGTAAGATGAGAAATAAAAATGAGATGTAAGGCTAACAAGTTTTCAGAATACTGTTTTTCTGTGATTAGATAGATGAAAGCTTGCCTACCTGTAGTGTCATATGGAGAGTATATGACCCTACCTTCACTCATGAACCGAACAGGGCTCCAGTTATCTCTTATGGAATTCTGTAGGCTGAGATCTTGTTCTATTTTCCATACCAGAAATACAATTTTCTAGTTTCCCTTTTATTTTTTTTATATAAACAGCCATTTGTATATAAGCAAAGGAGAAGGAGAGTTTTAGATTTTCGAATACTATGCGACTACTGAGACTTGTAAAAGTGTCGTAAAAGGCAGTCCAAAAAAATAAACCTTTGATATTGCTAAATCAATGCTGTGTTTAAGTCACCTTCAGCATTTTTAAAGGCTTCCACTCACACAACTCCTCCCCTCCCAAAACAATGTCATTAGAGAAACAATCAATATTTAGAGACCATAGGATGACTGCCTTCAATGTTTGTGAATGATGTCCTCTGGAAAAAGATACCTCAGAATGAACCTCTTTAATTAAGGCTGCATCCAAATCCGAGATTCTGAGAAAAATGCTCTGTGTGCAAAGTTTATGCATTTTTAATAGACTGATCATTAAAATTTCAAACCTGTTTCCTTACTGTAGTGCATGAGTATTGTATCTAAAAAATTCTGAGTCTAGCTTAATTGATGATTGTCTAGTATATGGACCAAATAAGACTAGTTTCCTTGGCTTTGTTATTTGCCTTGCAGCTGAAAGGGAAAAAATTATTAACACACTGAGGCCCTTGCAAAAATCTTCCTCTTTCCATTAACTACGTGGGATTTTACTGTAAGCATTTCTCTTTATATCCACTTAGATGACTAAATGTGATCTAGTGCAAACCATATCAATATATTTCCCCAAAATGGATGCGGCCATGCCAAAGAGCAGCTAACCTCATTCCCAGTTACAGACTGTTTATAGATTCAGTGGAATCTTGGGGGTGGGGGAAAAATTTATTTGAATGTTCTGACTTCATCTCTTTTCATGTGTCTAAACCTGGGTCTATTTCAAAAATAACCTTATTCTTTGTAGGTTCAATTGCATGTATTTCTATTCTAACAATGGAAAAAAAAAATATTTCTGTTTTTTGTAGCATTAAGCTAATTACACCCAAGAATTTCTGCTCCATTGTGACAAAAACTAATTTGAACTGTTACAAATAAGTGTTTTCAGTACCTGGGCATGTGTATCTCTCTTGCTTTTTCTGGGTTTTGTTTGAGGCCTTTGCTGCAGCACCCACCACGAAGAAATCTATAATCTCATTCGAGACCTCTATTAATGGTTACTATAGCCTCATAAGAATCGTTAGAGATTAACATTTTGACTTAGCAAGAAACTCTCTAAGTGCTTGTACATTGCTTAAAGCACTATAGCCAGGATTCCAATTTCTGCTTCTGAGTCACTGTAATAGAAGGAATAAGTAATATCTGCTCAGGTCACAAAGGCCTGACATACAGTTTTAACTGCTTCTGCATTTCCAAACCCTGGTTATCTACAGAAGTCATAGTGCCCAGATTTTTTCCTGGTGTTATCAACCTGAGCAGAAAAAAACATGCCATAGCTATCATAGAGCCTGCTTTCTTTACACTGTGGCTGTTTTCTTGTGTAACCTGGAAATCTGGATAACTCATAAAATGTTTATATAAGCACTGAAGTTTTAGAACCTTATGGTAATTCAAGTACAAAAATCTTTGAAGTTCAGCCATCACTGTTGGGCTTGAGTAAGTCCAGAGTCTGTGAACTGCTTGTGTTAATAAAGCCAAGTCACTAATTACACTGTGTATGAGGGGTTTCCAATTAAATCCACACTATATTTTCTGCATTAATGGCATTAACTTTGAAAGCTGACTATTCAGCTAGGGGCTGGGGGAGGGGGATTCATCTGAGTGAGATAATGGAAACCCAACTGACTGGATTTCACCTACGGCAGACCGATTTATACATTCCTATCTTCACATTTTTCATGTCTAATTTCTTTTGAAGTATCTAATACATATCTGAAGTGACTTTGGCACTAGGGGTAGGAAACCTGATTGGTTTGAGTACTTTGATCCTAGATGTAGGTATCAACTGATCAAACTGACAACTATTCAATATATATTTCTTCCATTTACTTAAAATATTGAACAATATTTCAAAACCGTGTTTGAGAATATGAACCCTGGAATTTCATTTGTCCTCTATTGCCTTTAAAACATTTCAGAAATGTCTAGAGCGAGCTGTATCTCTAAACTTCAGAGTAACTATAGTGGGATAGAGTTCCCCCAACTTGTTTATGAAGTCTTCTGAATGTAGTCTGATGGCCTAAAAGAGAGCAGCAGTAAGTGTGCAAAAGTATTTCCAGACTAGGAAAGGTCTCTAACTCCTTTCTTTTAGACTTACCCTGTCCCAGGAAATTGGAAATACTTGGTGTAAGAGAAATTCTATCTTTATTATTATATATTATATAGGAACTGAAACTCTTCAGCTAGGATATAATAAATATGTGCTAGCTGTATGATTAAAAATAGCAATATAATCACTGCAGCAAATAAGGATCTTGGTGATAGGGGAACAGAAAAATGGAAACAGTTCACCTTAGAGAATAGAGAACTTGTAAACAAGGAAGTTATTTGTTAATCAACTCAAGATCTTTGATAATAGTTAAGTGTAGATTGTGGTATGGATTGCACAGAGTGTCCACTGAAAACACTTTAAGTCTGTGGTGATTTGACCCTGTTTGCATGCCAGCTGCCCACCAAAGCCACTCTGACACTCCCCTCCTCAGCTGGACAGGGGAGAGAAAAATGTAAGTAAAGGTTCATGGCTTGAGATAAGGGCAGAGAGAGATCACTTACCAATTCCCATCACAAACTTAAAGACTTAACTCAGAGAAATTTGTTCGATTTCTTTAAATCAAATCAAAGTAGGATAATGCAAAATAGAAAAGAAATTGTAAAACTGCCGTTCCTCCAACCCTCCCTTCTTCTTGGGTTCAGCTTCACTCCCTATTTTCTCTCCCTCCTGCCCTCAGTGGCAGGCGGATGGGGACTGGAAGTTGCAGTCAGCTCATCCCACATGGTCTCTGCTGCTCCTTCTTTCTCAGGAAGAGGGCTCCTCACACTCCTCCCCTGAATCACCTGTGGGGTCCCTCCCAGAGGTGATAGTCCTCCATGAACTCTATGAGTTCTTCCCACGGACTACAGCTCTTCATTGATTAGTCCAGCACGGGTCCCTTGCATGGGATGCAGTCCTTCAGTAACACACTCCTCCAGCATGGTCCCCACAGTCTCACAAGTCCTGCCAGAAAACCTTCTACAGCATGGGCTCCTCTCCTCAGGACTATGCTCCAGCATAGTCTTCCCATGGGTCACAGCCCACTTTGGGCATCCATCTGCTCTGGTCTGGGGTCCTGCACGGGTTGCAGGTAGATATTTGCTTTTCCAAGGACCTCCATGGGCTGCATGGGACAGCTTGGCTCACCATGATCTTCACCATGGGCTGCAGGGGAATCTCAGCTGCAGTGCCTGGAGCACCTCCTGCTGCTCTTTATGCACCGACTTTGATGACTGCTGGGTTGTTTCTCTCTCATATTCTCCCTCCTCTTTCCTCTGACTGAAATTGCCCCTGCACAGTGACTTCTTTCCCATTTTTAATTCTGTAATGCCAGGGGCACTGCCAGCGTTGCTGATGGACTTGTCCTTGGCTAGCAGTAAGTCCATCTTGATGCTGGTTGGCATTAGCTCAGTGGGACACGGGAACCTTTCTAGCAGTTCCTTACAGGAGCCACCCCTGTAGTCCCCCACTACTGAAACCTTGCATACAAGCCCAATACAATGTTGTTAATAATAACAGCATTTTTCTATGACATATAACTCTGTGAATGTGCTGTAAAAAGCTTCATTATTGAATAACGTATATTTTTTAATTAGGCTGTTGGTTTTTAATTTTGTTCTTTTGGGGTTTTTTTGCCTTTTTTGAGGGAAAAAGTGACAGCTTTACTAGTATTTTTAGACTTTCTTTCATTCCCAAGTAGGAAGAAGGATTATAAGACACAGAGACAAATTATTTGAATCCTCTGCTTTTAAAATGCCTATCTAGTCTGTAGGATAGATTGCACTAAATAATAACGTTTACATAGATGAGGGCACGTACCTGAGGCCACAAGAATCCAGGTGTCTGAATTTGATCTTGTCTTTCATGTTTTTTCCTGTTATTCTATGTCTTGTGTGTATGAATGGAAATAAATGGCTGAAATGGAGATGAAAGCTAGAATCTTAAACAAGACACAGGGATCTCACTCTCTTTTAACTCCTGCAACACTGCAGAGCCTGTTACCATGTTGATGTTTACAATAATTGCAAAAGGCTAATTTGTTGTCTCAACTGTTTGTTCTTGACACTTGAACAATCAGACAAATAGTATGCAGTTTTTCATCCATTGAAATTTTTCTTCTGGCTCTCTAAGAACTTTGGATAAAAGAATATATTTTCATTTTCACAAAAAATGACAGAAACTCACACTGTTCTTATAGATAACGAACACTAATATTTTTTAAAGCAGTACACGAGAAACTGCCTTTCTGAGTCTTCTGTTTCAGGCAATGCATTATAAATAATTTCAGACCTGACCTTAGAGTAAAAGTACTGCAGATTGAGTCTCTAGCCAAAACGTTGTTAAAAAATCCACCAAAAGAAAACTTTTTTAGCCATCAAAAACTAAGAATGCTAAGAGCTTCTCTGATCCTAGGTAAGCATCATAAGAGCAATGTAATTGCTTAGAGACAGATAGTCCAATATTAATCTTGAACAACTCTATGAAGCCAGTCCCTTTTTAACAGATTAAGTCCAACATAAATAAGTATCACAATTTGACTTTGAAAAATAAGGCAATAATGTGAGGACTTAGACTGTACATCTTTCTCAAAGATGTTCTGCCTGTAAGCATAGTGATTTGTTGACTTTTCACAGTTGATAGCTACACAAATTTTGGGTTCTTGGTATAGCCTTTTCATTATTGAAATGAAGTATCTTAAAAAAGGAGCAGGGCTTTCGTCTTTCCTTATAGGATCAGCTGAAATTGCATTACTCTCAGTTGAGATATTGTCTGATTTTCAAAAATATCTTTTTCTGTTACTTCTCTGAGTTTTCCAGGGATATTCAAAGCAATTTTTTTACTTCCTGCAAGGACAAATAATGCCTGGAATCCAGAAACTTAGTGAAATATGAAAAAGGAAAACTTGGCATTCCTCCATTTTTCTTCCCTAAAAATCTTGTCCTAAAAAAATGTGTCTTGTATTACTTTATCCTTTCTTTCTTCTTCTCACCATAAGACTGAGAAGATTCTATTGGGGTTTTTTTTCAACTTTGAAGAGTAAACATGGAAAAATAAGCAAGGCCAATAGGATGTGAACATCCTCTCCCAGCTTTGTCTTAGTTTCTTGGTCTTAAACAAGTCTGACTGTCTTAGAGCATGTATCTACATGAATAGGTGCAGGCAGAATCAAGATCACCTGCCCACAACTTCGTTCTAAGGTGTCTGAACTGCTTGTATATGTGAAACTTATTAGTGCAGCTAACAAATGATGTTTCTTCCTGACTGATAGGCAGCTCTGCCCTGACTAGCTTGGTGCATGCACGGGGTTCAAGGATATGTGCGCTTATCCATCTCCTTGCGTTTAACAGGCTTTGATTTCTCCTGGTTCATCCAGTCGAAATTATCTGCACTGCTTCAAGACTGACTGCAGTTTTTAATTAACATGAATGACCAGCCTTGTGCATATTTAGGTGTTTAAAAACTTCTTTGAGAAGCCATAATTAAAAAATTGCAAATGATTTTCACAGGAAGAGGAGTGGGGGGCGGAATTAAACCATGCCTTTACACCAGCATACTGATAATTTTTCATGTCAGTGCAGATTTTTTTGTGCGTGTTTGTTTAATTGTGATTGCCTGTGTTTGACATTGCAATAAGGAAAATTGAAATTAGATCTTCAATTAAAGGAAGTTCAAGCAGAAATTGATTTTTTTTTTCTTTAATTAACCTATTCCTTAGGAAAATATGGCCTTTGCAAATCAAACATAACAGGATTTGAAGAGACTCAAAAGACAGCAAATGTTGCCTTTTCATGGCTATAATTTTTCATGGCTAGAATTTTCCAAACTGTTGGTGCTCACTTGATCTTGCATGAGAAGGAGGAAGTAGATTAATTTGCTATCTGTTTCTTTACAGAGTATTTAGCTTTATACTGTTCACTAAACAGGGCAATTACAACACCAGTCTTTACAAGAAGCACATGATGTAGGCCTATTTAGAAAATTCTTGTTTCATTAATATTTAAAATAAATATTAATGTTGTCCAGTTAATAGGGTTTTTTTTTATTTTCCATTTTAAATCTAGCCAATAATTTTCAACACGTATATCAAGGGGACTTTAATGCATCTGTAATATTTCAAGCCCAGAAGATACTGCAAAACTCATTTATTTTTGCTTTAAATATCTAGCTATTAGGCATAATAAATTAAATGCAGAAATTAAACATTAAATTGACAGTTTTAATCATCTAGGTACAAAAGCAGAACAAACAGTTTGCTGCAGTGCTTGCATGTGGGCATGTATTTCTTCTATATGACACATCCCCTGAAGGGCCTCTGGGAAATTCCATCTTGCTGTGCTAAAAATGAAATGTCCTCTTGTAGTATACTGCACCATACTTCAGCAGCAGGCATCTTCCCAATGTCCTTCAAAATATAAAGAACTGCAGCAATGATGTGCCCGAGGGGAATCTTGGGAAGCTCTTGTTAAAATTCTATCATCAAATTAAGTGGAAGCTTGGAGTGATTTTCCATCTTCTGATGCAAATTGCAGGTTCATGCAGAATGTGAAACCATCTCTTTCAGAGATAAATTACTTCTAGAGTTTTAATACAATTACCTTGGAAGAGCAAATATTTTGCCTGTTGGACAGGGCTGCACTGCACCAAAAGGCAGCTTAAAATACCTATCTACAGGTTTTCTTACATTGCCTTAATATTTTTGATACTGTAGCTGTTGGACATTATACATTTTTTTGCAATATCATTGAAATTTTTCTTTTTTTTTTTAATCAGCTCTTTAATAATTGTGGTCAGTAAAATAAAAGGATTGAAATTGATAAACCAGCTTGTGTATTCTTGCAATACCTTTGAACTACTAGCATACTAGCACACCTATTTTAACTTAAAAAAAAAAAAAAAAAAAAACAACAACAACAAAAAAAAAAAAAACGACAAAACAACAAGCAAAAGAATTAGTTCTATAGCAACATAAGATAGTCTTCTTATGTTCCCAGTTGTTGCAGGGAAATGGAGTACATAAGATTTCATTATGTCTTTTAAATAAAAAATACAGTAGCTAATGGTTTTAGGATTAGGGATTCTTTTGAGAGAAGGACAATAGTGGTGACTATTTTTTCCTAATCTGTATTGCACTTAAATTTAAATTTATCGCGTAGAATATCATATATTCCATCAGGTTAATGCAGACAGATGATTATAAAATAATAAAAAAACTTATTGAAACATCTTTTTTTATTTTGTGGGGAAAAAAGGGAAAAAATAAAAAGAAAATCTAATTAATTTCCAGAGTTATAAGGAAAAGGAAACATTTTTGAAGAGTTTTGTATGGTTATAACCATAAGGAAAAAAAATTACATAACAATGAAAAAATTACATCTACCCTATTTAATGAAATCACTTTGGTCAGAAGTAATCTCTGGAAACTGTCTGACATAACCTCACTGCTCAGGGCAGGGTCAACCCATATGCAGTTTGGTCTTGAATATATACGACATCCTTGTAGCACCCTTCCTCATCAGATATTTAAACAAATAATATCCATCAGTCTCTCTGTCCTCAGAGCCTTCTCCAGGCCTAACAGATGAAACACTTTCCTCTTTTCCTCATACAAAAAAATCTTCCAAGCTCTTGTTCATCTTTATGGCCCTTTCCTGAATGCACCATAGTACATCCATGTTTTGCTTCTGCTGGTGAAGACAGAATTAGACCCCATTTCCAACTGTGTCCCACCAGTGCTGAGGAGAGGGGAAGGATGATCCCCCTCAGCCTTCTGGCAATGCTTTTCACAATCCAGCCCAGAAGGCTGTTGGAACTCTGTTTTACAGGGGCACATTGGTGCCTCGTGGGTATCTAGTGTCCACGTGGAGATCTGGGACTTCCCTGCAAAGCTGCTTCCCATACAGTTTGTCTCTAGCCTGTATTGGTGCACAGGCTTATTTTCTAATGGCAGGGCTATGTATTTCCCACTGTTGAACTTAATGAGATTCCTATTGGTCCATTTCTTCACTCTGTCTGGGTCCCTCTGCATGGCAACCTGCCTGTTTGGTATATCAGTCACTAGTCTGAGTTTTGTGCTGCCTGGAAACTTGCTGAAAGTGTACTTTGGCGCCCTGCCATCAAGGTCATTAATAAAGGTGTTCAAGATTGCCTAACGCAGTATTGGTCCCTGGGAAACACCAGCAGTGACTGTCCTCCAGATGGAGTTCATGCCACTGATCACAATGGTCTGAGCGCAGAAGTTCAGGCAGTTTTCAGTGCACCTCACTGTCCACTTATTGGAATTTTATGTGAGACAATGTCAATAGCCTTGCTCAATTGAGAAAAACAGGCAGGGCTCCCCACATACTGGTTTTGCTTGCAACTGAGATAATTTTCTTCACAACAGTCCTCATATAGTCCTCACAGTGCTATATATTTTTAACTAAAGCTTACATGATGCTTTAGCTATTGCTGTGCAGTTCTTTTACAGTGTCAAGGACTTCTCTGTTTCTCATTCTGCTCCCTCAGCAAGCAGACTGGGGGTGCACAAGAAATTGAGACAGATTACCCAAATTGACCAAACAGATATTTCATACCATAAGATGTTGTGCTCAGCAATAAAACTGGGAAGGCACTGGCAGAAACAGAGTTTTTCTAAGATTGCAATTGCTCAGAGACTGGCTGGACACTGGTCTGCTAGCTGAGAGCAAGAGCTTTTGCCTCACTTACTGAGGTTTTGTTTTGTTACGTTTTTCTTTCACCAGTGAGTTTTCTCTTTGTCCTTTCAGTTCTCTCAGCCCTCTGACTTCAGGGGAGGGGTGTGCATGTAAGAGAGGGCCTATGTTGTGCTTGGTTGCCTGCAGGTTTTAATGCACCACACCCCCTCATTCACTGAGCAAGTCATTCTGCTGTAGGGAGTAATCACTTTGGTCAGGTATGATTTCCCCTTTCCCAATTCATGTTGACTACCCCAATTATTGTCTTGTTTTAAATGTGTTTGGAAATTTTCTCAGGATTATTTACTCCATCACCTTTGCAGGGAGTCAGGTGGGGCTGATCAGTCTGTAATTCCCTGGATTGTCTTAAATTTCAGATCTTGAGATGCAGCTGCTGATTTCTCACCAATATTAAAGAAACAGATATAAAAGAAATAACTTAGATTTGATTCCAGTAACAAATTAATCCAAATTTGCTCTTTTTAAGTCCATTTGAATACCTTAGTGTTGGAAAATTCTCTTCATCCTTCTTGCTATAAGGAAAGTGTTTCTGTTAAATGGATAAGGAAAACAAACAAAGAAATACACAAAAAAAATCCAACATCCCCCTCCCCTTAAACCCCAAGAATGGAAGATACAGAAATTTCCTTTTTTAAAATTTCCTGGTCAGCTGAGGACTTCTTGGTCACTGAAGCAGACAATATTGTCATATTGTCACAGAAGGTTTCACCCTACATTTGACTGAGGGGACAGCTAGAAGTGAGAAGTGATGAGTGTAATATGGAGAATCAGGCACTGTGACATCATTGTGGGGTTGCTTAAATGCAAGTGGAAACGAAGGCTACAATTGGTGTCATCAGGTTTAAGAGACAATGACTTTGCTGTATTACCATGGCACCAAGAGTCACAGAAAGACAGGGCTGGAAGAATTCTAATGAGACTACTTATCCCAAATATGCACAAGGCAGGATAAAATATAGTTATAGTAATCCTGATGATTTTGCCTTACATATTTTTAAAGATTTCCACTGAAGCATATTGTACAGAAATAAAAGAATTCTTCATTGCAGCCTTTAGCAGATCTAGTTGAAGTGGGGATATAGTAGTCTGCCTGTAATAAAATAGTAGTCCTTAGTACTAGGAATATTAGAAATGGTGTGCTAAACTATCTCCTTGACTAAAAACACTGTTGAAATATCTTTTATACACACATAGTTAAAAGAACTACCAAAAAAAAAAAAAAATGCAGCTGATGTCAATCAATAGACTCCTATTGACTGCAATAGAAGTAAGTCCATTTACAGCAGCTGAGACCCTGGCTCCAAATTTTGTAGCTCAATCTCAACATAAAACAGAGAGGAGAAGTTTGAGGAGGCAAACAACCCACAAAATTAAATTGATCTGCAAATGTGAAGTATTTCTCACCATATATTAATTTGTCAGCACGGCTTTTATAAAGTAATTTCAAGAATCTCATTTACAGTGAAGGAACTGAAGTGTCAGTCAATTGCAGTTTGTATGTTTTACCCTTCAGCATTGCCAATACAAATGACTAAAAATAGGTTTTTTAATGGAAAGCCTGCAAAATCCCTGAAACAACAGCAGAACAAATTCAGCTGCAGTAAAACAGCATAAAGCAAATTTACTAGAATAATATGTAGGCAGTTCATCATCACAAGTGTAGTAACATTTTAAGTAACGGGATGTCTGCTCCCTGGGCACACTGCAATTAGAATGAGTCCACACCAAATGTGTTCATTAAACTGAATCTGCTTGCAACAAAAATGTAAAAAGAGCCATCAGAGAGATTGCTTCTTGTAGTATCCTTTGTTTATCTTTTCCTTTTCTTCTGTATTTGAAAGGGAGATATTTTTCTTTTATAGACACCCACTTTAGATGCTAAGTTATGGTCGTTTTATTGATTTTTCCTACATTAGCTTCATGTGGAAATTTGTGTTTCTTCTATTAAGGTTCATTTTGCTTATTCATTGGACTAGGTTATAGGAAAAAGCACATGAGTTAACTGTAAATATCTCATGTTTGGTTTTTGCGGTGGCTGCCTTTTTGTCAGCTGTATGAGTGATGTTTTCTTCTAGTTGCATGATAGAATTTTATTATACTGAGAATAAAAAAACGTGTCACAGGCATTTAAAATCTGTTTAGAGGATCTGATTAATCTAATAGGGAAGAAGATGAGCTCTCCTTTCTTTCTCTTTCTCTCCCTCTCCCTTCCTCTGCTATATTTCCTCACTCACTAGTGGCTTTTATTATGGCAATTTATCTAGATCTAGCAGAGCTGAAGGGGAATATAGGGGAAGAAGTGCCTTCCTATGTAGTTAATAGTTACTGTATGACATGAATTGTTGTTTCAGGTTACAGAAAGAGTGATGAAGCTAATACAGTTTCTAGTAATTGAACTTATTTAAACTGGTTCTATTCTCACTGATATATGATGTAAATCAGGGGTAGATCTGGTTGCACGTATAAAACAAGTGAAGGTGTACAGAAGATCAGGGTCAGATGCTATCTAAATAACAAACCATAAATTTGAGTGGTTTCTTCACAGTTGTATAGGAATCTCGCTATTTGTTATAGATCTGTGGAAGTTGTAATTATTTATATTAATAGTCAAGTCTTTGGACTAATTAATTGTTAGTGATTTTTTTTTAACTTTCAAATAAATGAAGTCACAGTCTAATAAGAAATATGAAGTACCAAGTTTCTGAAAAATAGTGCTGGAAAATAGAGTTCCAATATCAAAAGTTTCAAAAGTGACTGACGTTGTACATATTGATTTTGACAGAACCCAGATGCCTGAATTTGACCTTCTGAGAAATGTTTGTGTGTGTAACTTCCTTAGTGACCTTTTCTTCCAAAATATTAAATATGTAATAATTTCCATTGTCAGGAAAGGGAAAAAAATAAATTCAAAGTGGGGCTAGAGCTTATAAAGACTAGTTCACTTTGAGCAAATACTAAGTGAAGATGATGTCCTGAGGTTCTACATTTCTGTCTTAAAGGAAAAAGATTTTTCTCAGCAGCTTCATAACACATAATATTTTTGCTTAACTTGAACAGTCACTGAGCCACTGCAGTTCTGTCACTCCCTGAGCTCAAAGAAGCTTCACAGTCAGCATAAAAGTCAGTGTACAGACAGAAACTGAGTATCTTCAGAACACACACTCTCCAAGGTCACCTACTTACTCAATGCAGACATTGCTTATGGACTTCCATTTTTCCTGCACAGTGAGTTAACTAGAGGACATGAAAAATACTGGGGGATGGGTCAATGGGAATTTGAATAGATCTAAGGCAGACAGTCTTAGGAACCTACCTGTACTTTTTAACAGTGTTTTAGCTTCTAGGACATCCAAATAGGGCAGGTAGGACCTCTTAGTATGCTCCTAGTTTTTATTTACCAGTTAAGTTGTTCTTAATCACACCCTTGAGTCTGTTGATTATCCTTAAGAGAGAACTTTCTCTGCTTCCCAAGTGGCTGGAAACTATTTCATACAGCCTTGAGCCTATATATTTAAAGATCTTAGTGCTTAGTGTTTTCTGATGACTCAAGGCTAGTTTCTTCCTCAGAAACTCAGGTTTTTTTTAGTCTTTACTCTAAAAAAGCATTCCTACATGTACCGTAGGAAATACTTGGGGACCTCATATGGTTCTGGGTTCCACTTCTGCGACAAGTCACTTTAAAGTGAGAATTTGATATCACTTACAGGAAAACCTGTTCCGTTATGGGATACAGAGAGGTGTAACTGAACTTTGGATAGTGCACCATGAAACCTGGAGTCCTCAGTCAGGCTTACAGAGTCTTCATATAACAAGAAAAAAGTTGAATATCTCTGAGTGGTCTCTAAGTCAAACAGTGCCCTGCAGATATTGAAATAAGAAGCGCTGAGCCCTGACTGAAGTCTCAAATCCTTTCCCTGACTGTGCCATGAGTTTTTGTGCAGAATTGCTAGCCATTTGTAATTTATGTGAGACACTATACTTGAAGGCAGGTAATGAAGTTTAGCTTTGGGCTTTTTTCCTCCCAAATAATTTTCTAGAGCTTAGGCTAAAGTTTTGATTTCCTCTCTGACTGCAAGGCTCCACCACCTCCTGCTGTGCTAAAAGAGGCATTAAACTCTGAATGGAGCCTGCATTTTATGGGAGGGCATATGAAATTTATACCAGTAGGAAGGAAGAAGCCTACAGTTTCTTGACCCTGATCACAACACCTGTCC
The DNA here is from genome assembly GCA_013397055.1 of Pachycephala philippinensis. Taxonomy (NCBI): domain Eukaryota; kingdom Metazoa; phylum Chordata; class Aves; order Passeriformes; genus Pachycephala; species Pachycephala philippinensis. The sequence goes on along the minus strand of VWZT01007011.1, from coordinate 70,961 downwards.
AACAAGGTTGATTTCTGAATTTTGTAATCTGCTCCAAGGCTTGTTACCCTACATAGCACAATATATTGTGTATTAATAATCTAATTGTTAAGAGAAAAAAGCCTTTAGCTTATAACAGATACTTAGTCAAAATTTTCAGCCTTACCTTCATTCTTCTGAGTATACTGAAGAAGAACTTTAGGTTAAAAAAATAATTCTAGTGTTTGCTAAGCTATAAATGGAACATTAAAAATAAAAATAGGGCTAGCACTCACCAGGGCAGATGGATAAATCATATTGTAAATGTGTATGTGTGTGTATATATATGTGTGTGGATGAGGGGTTATATGTACATATCTTAAGATAAAAGTAAGGTAAAAGTACTTAGAGTTTTGTGGACAGCTTCAATAAATAATAAGGAACACTTATAAAATTATCTGTAGCTATCCTAGCCCTTTATAGACTTTCTCCATCAATGGTTTTGGTTCTACTGAATTTAAAATAAAGTAATCTAAAATCTTTCCACTCCATCTTATAAGAAACAAAAGCAGACATGCAGCCAATTACATCTCTCATTATTTAATATGTCATTATGCAATTTTCTCTTCTGGTGTTCAGATCTCTAATAAAGTTGTTTGACTTCTCCTGTGTGGCTTTGCACAATTAAATGTTTCTAATTATGGGCCAGATACCTGATCCTTCACATTTGATCAAAGTGAGATAGATGGGTACTCGTTAGCTCTGAGTATTACTTACAGTTCATTACATTTTTAATGAAAATTTTAATTCTAAATGTTCCAGTTGCTCAAAATAAGACAAAATTTAAAGTAAAATATATCTCAGAGACTGTTCAAATAATGAATATTGTCATATTAGAGACTCTCCTTTTACAAAGAAAGCAGAAATGTTGGACCTCTGCTGACAGCCATCAGAGTCCACTTATCAAAAAGTGGAAGTAATTTCAGGTGAGTTAGTAATTGTCCAGTATTCACTCAGAAAATCTTCACTCATTTTTCAGTGATTCAAGATTTGAAGAAGTACACTTCAGTTCTCTTTGCAACAAGTCTTTGAGAAAATTTTTGGCTTGCATTGTTCTTTGATAGAGTATCATGCTCAAGGCGATGATTAAGAGTCTAGATATTCCTCTCAAGATAAATTAGTAGTAAGTGTCATTAAGTCATTGAATTACAGTGAAATAAACTTGTAAGATGTGAATAGGACACAATAGTGCTTCTGGAACTACTTTTCACTGTTGTGAGGAATGTAAGAGTCCTTTTATCCTTCAAAAATGGGTTTTACTTGTTTGAACAGATAGATGCCACCTAAGAAAAACAACGCTTTCTTTTTGCATTTGGGAACAAGGAAAAAGAATCTGCATTTGTTTCGCTTTCTTTATTTTCTACAAGTAGTACTCTTTAGGAGCAGAAGATGTTTTGAATTAAGTAGCATGTTTTAAAAGGTTCCAATAAACAAAACCAAATAACAAAAAACCACAACCCTGAATATATTTTGTTTGACGATTATATATACTAAAAAAAGTTCAGCCTATCCTTCCTAAATTTTATGACAGAAAGATATTAATCTTCATTTATATTTCATTTTATCATTAATGGTGACGTATTACAGGTCATAGTCTCCTTTCCTAAATATTTAGCTCTCATTTTACCTTGAGTACGCCCTAATAGTATGACTATCAAAATTCCATAAAATCTTTACAGAAGTCAGAGGGAAAGTAAGCATAAAATTTAAGAAAATTCTTCAAAATGGCCAATTTGAGGCAAAGACTAATTTCTTGTTCTTTTAGGTAGCTAGCTACATTTCAAACCTAGGAATACAGTTCCCAGTATGATTTCTGTAGGTTATCTGCCTCTCTTCAATGTCTGAAAAGGAAGTCAGACTGATCAAACTTCACTTGAAATGTATTTTCCGTGCAAAGAGGAGGAATAGAAGTCTTATTAAAAAAAAAAAAAAAAATAAAAACCCAAACAAAAAACCCCAAACAAACAAAGAACAGAACTGTAAGTCTACTAATCTCTTGATTACAAGGATTTTTAAAAAGCCTGACTAGCCAGCTACAGTGAGACTTTAGAAGCCTGTGTATGGAGAACTGAGTTTTGATCAGTTGTATAACCTCTTGGGGTCCCTGACTACGTGATTAATGCTAAATTTTTTAATATGAGAAAGAATTATAGAATCTCATCTTGATGTCTTAGCATATTGTGTCGGTTTTGCACAGCCTGGACTTTTTGGTGGGGGCAGGGGCCACAGAGGTGTCTTCTGTGAAAAGCTGCTAGGAGTTTCTACCATGTCTGGCAGAGCCAGTCCCTGATGGCTCAGAAGATGGACATGCTGCTGGCCAGAACTGGGCCAGTTAGAGATGATGGTAATGCTTCTGTGATAACATATTTAAGAAGAAAATCAAAAAAAAGTGGGGCATGCACAGTTTTTCTTCTAGTCAGAAAAGAGGAGGAGGTGAGAACATGTGAGGGAAACAACATGGAAACCCCAAGGTCAGTGGAGAAGGAGGGGGAGGAGGTGCTCCAGGCGCCGGAGCCGAGATTCCCCTGCAGGCCGTGGTGCAGCCCATGGTGGAGCAGCTGTGCCCCTGCAGCCCCTGGGCCCACGGGGAACGCAGAGATCCACCCGCAGCCCGTGGGGATCCACGGGGAACGCAGAGATCCACCCGCAGCCCGTGGGGATCCATGGGGAACGCAGAGATCCACCCGCAGCCCGTGGGGATCCGTGGGGAACGCAGAGATCCACCCACTGCCCGTGGGGGAGGTGCTCACGCCGGAGCGGGTGGATGCCTGGAGGAGGCTGTGATCCAGTGGGAGACCCGGCGGAGAGAGAGGGCCCTTGCTTCCAGGCTGGAGCAGCCTGTCCTTGGAGGACTGCACCCCGTGGAAGGAGAGACCCACGGCGCAGCAGTTTTGGGAGGGCTGTGTGCCCTGGGAGGGACTCACGCTGCAGCAGGTGCGGTTTGGCTGCTGCTCCTGAGAGTGGACCCACGCCGGAGAGGTTCCTGGAGAACTGTCTCCCGTGGGAGGGACCCCACGGCCTCACAGGGGAAGGACTCTTCTCCTGGAGCAATAGATGATCTCGTGACGAACAGACCAAACCCCCATGCCCTCTCTCCCTGCACTGTCGGTGGGAAGGAGGGAGTGGCTGGGTGGAAAAAAGGTGTTTTAAGGGCTTATTTTACTTTATCCTCCTCTGATTCTGTTAGTAATAAATTCACTTTGCAATTTTAAGTTGAGCCTGTTTTGCCCTTGAAGTGTTTTTTTGTCCTCCTGGTCCTTATCTCAACTCATGAACCCTTCGTTAATTTTTCTTTCTCTCCTCTGCCCAGCTGTGACAGAGGAGGGTGAGTGAGCGACTCTCGTGGGTGCCTGGCACTGGCCCAGTGTCAAACCACGACACGTATCCTGACTGACTTCCCGTTGGCCATCTACAAGATCAGACATCTCCTGTAGGTCCTGCTTTGTCAGGCTCACATGGCTCTCTTAGGTACCTAGGTCATCTCAAATGGCCTAGGTAGACACTTAAATGTAGCAAATTGAGTCCTCAAACTTTTTTATTACAGGCTCTTAGGTCTTGATCTTTTCTGTGAATACCTACTGTAAAAACACCTGAAGGTACATCTTTCAGGCTGAACAAACTGTGAGCCAGGCCTGTTAAAACACTCCTACTGGAGTGTTGTACCTTTCTGGAGAGAAAGCTGGAGTTCAGCAGGATACTTCCAAATGGCTTTCATGCATGACCAGGAAGAAAGAAAATGAACAAATGTAACAATATACTTCAAACATTGTAATTTTCTGAATATTTTCTGAAAATTTGTTTCTCAATCAGCACTTTTCTAAAAGGCAGACACTTTCTGCTCCACTAAGACATACAGCTAGTTATGAAAGGAAGGAAAGAGCTAACCCATGCCTTAAAGCTGAGCTATTTGTACTTCTAAAAAAAGAGTAGAGAGACTGTTTAAAACTGTACAAGCCAATTAAACAGATCAATGGCGCACTTCAGGACAACAAATGCAATGAGTGTAACTATAACATAACCTGTATTGTGCATACTATATCATATTTATGTAGTATAATTTAAAAATATTTCAGCATATCTTGTTTTGAATAACAAACAACGTGATTATCTTTCCATACTTAGAAGCCTCCTACCATATATAAATAATTTTAAACAAATATTTGCAAAGTAAAACCCCCAGAAACTCTTACCTCTTGAGTTTTGTGTAGAAACTATAAGCAATGTATATATTATTAGATGAACATTCTTATGGATCTTATTAGCATAAAAAAGAATTTTTTATTCATGACTGAATGTGCAGGATTGTGAAAACCCGACATGACCTCACTGATTTTTGGAATGGAGGTAGCACAACTCTTCTGCAGGATGCATTTAAAACATAAATGATTCATATGTCATTTTTCCAGCATAACTGTGAAAGGGTGCTACACTTCAGTGCCTTTATTGGAACCTTAGATAATTTTATCTTCCTGTATGAATATCACTTGTACATTTATCTGATTTACTGTAGGATCTGTTTCTTATCAGCCTTCTGCCCTGTCTGGCTCAAAACCCAGCTTGTTGCTAAACAAAGGTCAGTGTGTCATGGTCATCCCCTAGTGACAGGTGCTCACCCCCTCTGCACCTGGGCTGTTCTTATGCAGACCAGAGGGTGTGCCAGCACACACCCAAACCTCTCCTCCTCTTTGCGGGTGGGGGGTGCAAACCTGGCCTCAGCAGAGCACATTGCCATTTCAACATGTTCCCAGAGAGAATCTGGGGGATTTGTCTGCCATGATGCCCTGTAGGCACTCCCTTGCCCACATGCATGTGCTGAATGTAACCCCAGTCACAATTTTGTTGACTTTTTGATCCCTTGCCTTCACTCCACCCCATGCTCTTTGCTCAGCAGACCTGCCTATCGCTTTCTTGCAGCACTGCTGGTTGTAATCTTCTCCCCAGCCATCCTAGCTTAAAGCCCTTATAATGAAGTCAACAATTAATTTTGAAATTAAAAGATAAAAATTAAAAATAAAAGTTTATTTCCTCTGTTTTTCCCTGTAACACTATTTTTATTTTGTTTCAGATGCTGAAAAAGGAGCTTGATCATTTATTCTATCCTCATAACTCTATAAAGTTCACAACTAAATCATGTTTTAAATGACCTCTTTCTCTGAAAGTATCCTTCACTTGTACTGGCTCTGGCTGGAACAGAATTAATTTTCTTTAGAGTAGGTTGTGCATGGCACTGTTTGGTTCTGTGCTGAAAACAGTGTTGATATTACAAGGATGTTTTCATGCTGCAGTGAGGGATATAGGGAAGTAGCTAAAGATACAGTCTACTCAATGATTATGTGGGAGGAGGTATTTTCCTTAACTTCACAACTTGTCTCTATATAGGCCCTGTGCACAATTTCTGTATTCTTTTTTCCACTAGGATGAGGATGTGTGGACATCTCTTTTCTCTCAAATGTTTTCTTTCATTCCATATTATATCTATATTAAAAAAGACTAGATGTGGAGTACAAACATTGGCTAGGATTATCCGTAACATATCCATAACTCAGAAGTTCATGATATTTGAAAATAGACAGAAAATGTAAGTTTCATTGGGAAGTATGGATTCCTTATTTCCTAGAACAGTTTCCACATGTCAGAATGGAGTATGCCACTGGCAAAATTAACTGCCAAAGAATAGAGTCAGAAGCGTGTCCAGATTCCCTCTTGGGGGCAGACTAACCCAGGTGGCTGTTAATACTATTTATCCCATCTATAGTAAGAGGAGAGAGGATATCAGCTTTCTGGTTCCAGACCACAAAGATATTGCAGTGTATAATAACAAACACGAGTCATAAAATCTCTGCAGTGACATAGTTGATATTCCTATTTCCTTTATATGCATTTTCCTTAACACATATACTGACTTCTTTTTTTAAAGAATTACGTTGTGCATTCCTGATAAAAGTGTGAAAATAACTGGATTCCGCAGAACTCAAAAGGAAGTTTGTTACAATTATATGAAAGCATGTGGCTTTTAACAGAAAGTTAATACTGGTTCTTTAACTACATCTGTTTTCAGGCATTTGTAAAGAATGTATTGTTTCATATTAAGCAGCACAGGGCTTTCCTGGGAAAGAAAGTATGGGAAGGAATCAAAGATATTTTCATATTCAAACTAAACCTTGAAATTGATACTTTCCATATATTTCAGATTCCACGTATCTAGATTTCAGATGACAAGCAAATACAGCAACAGACTGAGAAACATAGATGCAAAAAATTGCTTGATATGAATAATCAGAGATAATGAGCTCGTGTTGCTTCAGATGTGCCTGTTCATGCTGTGCATTTGTGCTGATGGAAGTGAAATAAAAAAATTAAGTGCTGGACAGCTCATTGCCTTCCCCAAGGCTAGAAATAGCTACATTTTAGTAAAAGAAATATGCCACCTGGGTAATAATTTAAATATATGGACATAAAGTTTCTGACTTCTATGAGGTGTTGTCAAAGTCAAATCCATCGTTTTGACAGTACACCATGTATGGTAGCCATAGATCTCAGTCCTTTTGTAATTAGCAAGTTTATGAGGAAGTAATGGTCCATTATTCTCTTCTGAATTGTTTGAAATTTGTCCTGTCTTTAGAAAGGGTGACTTTTGAGTTCACAAGTATATTGGTAGGTATGTCTTGAAAGAAGCTGTTCTGAAATCAAACAAGGTGATAGTAACAGCAGAACAAAACACAACAAAGTGCAATTTATAATCTTTACAAAAATTCAGATTTTTAAATCTTGTTTTAAATTATGAAACTTATCAATCAATTTGGCTTCTCATGGTAAAGTACCTTTGTCTTTCAGGTTTTCTTTTTCTCTTGTTTTCTATTGTAGAAACTGAAAAAAGAAACACTTTAAATTTCAGTGATTTTATATATCTACAAAGTGCTCTTGAGAAAATACACCAACACAAAACTACAAGTATTTTTAATGTGGTGAAGAAATACCTGATGTTTTGACATTAAAACACATGAACTGAAACTGGAAATATGGATATGTTTTAAAGGCAGTGTGGTTTAAATTCAAAATTAACCCTCCCAAAGACAAGTTGTAGATCATAAACAGAAATTGTGGGGTTCAGCTGACATAACTGATTGCAGATTCACTGACTAAAAGAAAACAAACTAGTACCACTTGGTTATCTACCCATGTGTATGTTATTCACCTGCATATGTCACAGTGCATTCAAATTTTTTTCTAATGTTATAAAATAGGATTTGACATCTTCATGATCACATTACCATAATTGATTTTTCCCAGTGCCGATTCTAAAATGTCTAGTATATTTCTATTGTTTCACTTACATTGTCATCAAGCCAGATTAAAGTCTTTTTGAATGACAGCTGAACAAAAACGTTGAAATAGATATGAAATTTGCCTATGTCAACAGCATAGAAATTTTGTGAAGCTATGTGTATCACATTCTGTTACAGTGTTATTTTATTTTCAAAGTATTATAAAAATCGGACTGAAAAGAGCTTTCAACTAAATCTTTTACTTATGCTTTTCTTAGTGCTTTTCCCAATGACAATAACTAACATTTCTGATACTTTTGAGATTCTGTTAATGATTATTTATTAGAATTCATGTTTGTTTTGATGCCTTAGGTTTTAGCTTTTTTCAAATTCTGTATTCCTAGTGTGTAACTCTGAAGTCTCCTGTAGTCTGTGAGCTGCTGTTCTCTCATGCTAAGATAGACATAACAAAGCCTCTCCAGGCTTTCTCTTCAAGGACACCCAGACTGTCCTAGGCCAAAATGTGTAAACCAGTATCTTGAGAAGGGGGGCAAGCTGAGGGGAAATTACATCATTAGCTAAAGTTTAATTGGTGAAATTGGGTTGATATGCAAATGAACCAAACCTATAAAAGTATGAAGAATTCATGACTCATTGTCCATCTTGAGTGTAGCCTTTGGCCTTCCCAGGGTGTAGCTTTGAAGGTCTTTCAAATAAATAACAACCTTTATTCCCTTACTCCTGTCTAGTCTCTGTTTCTAGGCTGGCCTCTTTAGGCATCAGTTCACTTAATTGAAGAAGATTATTTCCTCCTGAAAAACTTCTATGGTTACTAGAAACAATATTTGTATGCTGTATATGCAGTACATTTCATTTGTTTAGCCTGGACAAGAAAAGACTCCAGGGTGAATTTGTGGTGTCCTTTCAGTACTTAAAAGAGGGTTAAAAGAAAGATGGAGAAAAGCTTTTCATCAAAGTCTGTAGTGACAGGACAAGAGGCAGTGGTTTTAAAATGAAAATGGTTATGTTTAGCTTGGGCAAACGGTTGTTTGGGGTTTTTTTGTTGTTGTTTTTTTGTTTTGGTTTGGGGTTTTTTTATGAAGGTAGTGAGACACTGGGACAGACTTCCCAGAGAAGTTGTGGATGCCCCGTGATTGTTAGTGATCTAGTCAGGTTGAATATGGCGTTGAGTAACCTATCTTTCGAAAGATGTTACTGCAAAGGGAGTTGAAATAGATGATATTTAAGGTCCCTTCCAAAGCAAAACCTCCTATGAGTCTGTCATTTTAAGACTGCAAGCGCACTTCCACATTCTTCAGCTGTGTAGTTTCATTAGATGATTTCAACAGATTGCTCATAAGTTAAATAAATCCTATGTTTTTATAAATAACAAACTCTGACCAGATTTGAGTGAGTTACCAGCTTTGAGTAATATGTGTGCCTATATGTTGTTCTTTTCCAAGGACAGTACCTGGCATTTCCTGTTGTTTAACTTCATGACATTCTTGTTAGCCCATTTCTCCAGCCTCTTCAGGTGTTTCTAAATAGTACCATACCCATCTGACATACCTACCCTGAGTTTTGTAGAGCCTACAATCTTGCTGAGGGTGCACTTTTTTTCCTGTCACTCAGGTTAAACAGTGCTGAATTACTGATCCCTGGGACACGTTGCTAGTGACTGCTGTCCATCTGGACTTGATGTTGCTGATCACAACCATGTTAGCCTAGCAGTTCTGGTTGTTTTCAATCGAATTCACTGTCCATTTTCCTGTTTGCTAAATATCTTATGGATGCCAACAGTACAAAACTTCTTATTGACCTCTTGGCTTGAGCTATTTAACACTAATTAGGGACAACAGTTAAGTTGCTAGAAAAGTGCCTTGGCCAATCAGGAATATGGTACAGTTAAACCTCCTTTGCCTGATGAAAATAGAAACACACCTGAAGAAAGATTTATGTTGATCAGAAGCATTTAATTTTATTTTTTTTATTACCTTGCAAAGATTATTTCCTCAAGACTTAATGTCTTTTCCAGTTATTTAACTAGTAGTTGACTAGTCATTAATTAAGGTCATCTGATGAAGATTTTCTATGGATATGAATTCTTAAATAGTGTTTTCTGACTTCTCTTTAGCTTGATATAGAAAAAGTTCAGCCAAGTGCCTAATAGTAATTTCATCTAAATTCAAAATGTTTGTGCATCAGCTTGTGTATGTGACTCCCCGCACATTTTGTACTCATTAAAATGCCCCAGGGAATCTGCTTTGAATAAAACTAACTAAATAACAAAGCCATGCTTGAGATTAATCCTCCTTTTGGAAGAAACACTTAATAGGGATGCACATATGAAATCTATTCAGTCTGTCCACAATAATATTCGTGATCCTTATTAACAATATGAAAACAGAAAAGTATGAAACGTAGTTTGCATTTTACTTTCCATAAATTAGCACAATGTTTAATGACCTGTGAAACTGCCTCAAAGTTTATATTAGTTGAAAAGACAAGTTTGAATAAGTTGAGTTTCATCGCTGACGGTGAACCAAGATGAAAATTCGTACAGAAGAAATCCTGCACTTTACTAATATGGTGAATTGCATTTCAGTCTCACAGACATTTATTTGCCTATTTAACTTTATTGATAATATAAAACCAATATGATATACTACCTGGTAGTTTAGACACAATTTTTAAAAGATTTTTTAAATGTAGAGGGGTTTACTTAAAAGCTCTGTGTGTGTGTAGATTATATATATATCTATTTACACACACACATATAAAAGTATATACATACACACTATTTTGATACGTCATAGCAATTATGGTGTTTTCACTTTGAAGGAATCTTAACTTAGAATTAAGGTAGTAAAGAGAATTTTGAAAGGAAGATTTCCGTACCCTAGGATGAAATGGTAATTACATCACCATTCCTCCCGGTTTTTTTGATGAGAGAGAACATCTGTGACATGTATCTAGGTTGAAAGATACAATTGATTATATTTTCGTAGACAAGTTGGGCAATTTGTTCAAGGATCAGACACAAAAGCAGGGGGATATGCCTGAAGAAAGTGCAGCCTATGGAAACCCATCCAGGAGCAGGCTTATCCTGAAGGACTTCAGGCTGTGGAGAGGATTGATGCTTGAGCAGGGGTAAAGTGTGAGAAGGAAGGAGAAGCAGAGTGGAGATATTATGAACTGAAAACAGATCCCATCCCCCAGTCCTCCCCTCCACTTCTTGGCTGGGGAAGGTAGAGGAGTCAGGAATGGCAATATGGAATTCAATCTGGGAAAAAAAGGAATGGGGTAGGGAAGAAGGTACTTTAAGGGAAGAAGGGCATCATTGTTTCTCACCATCCTAGTCTATTTTGATTGGCAAGAAATTAAATTTATTCTTCTCAAATTCTGCCTGTTTTGCCCATGTTAGTATTTGGTAAATGAGCTAACTCCCTGTCTGTCTTGACTCATAAATGTTTTCATTGCCATTTCCTCACCTGTTGAGGAGGGAGAGTGAGAGAGAATCTATGTGTCTGTGTGTGCGTGTGGCAGATGACCAAAGGAAATCCATTACAGACTTTTATTATAAAAAGGTATTCAGTCTGAAAAATATATTCACAATTGAATTATTGTATAAGAAGTAGGAAAGTGTTCCTGAATTTGTTTATTGATACATTTATTTGGTTACTTACTTATCTATTTTTTTGCATTGCTGCTTACTATTCTGGATGTTATAAAAAATGGAAGTCCTACGGTTTGAGTGAATTTTTGTTATAAACTGAAGGATTTACATAGTAAACCCCATCAATAATCTTACTATAGGTGTATGATAAGCAGTTTTGAACATAAATTTAAATGCTGGCTGTTCCCTTTGGTCAAAGAGTTTTGGGGTTGTAGACTATATCTGAAGTTTTAATTGAATCAGAACTACTTAACATTCATTTAGTTCTAACAAGAAATATTTTGAACATCACCTGTCACTAGAGTGTATTTAGCAAGAGAATTAGGAACAGAAAATCATTTGCAAAGTCATCTGAAATATATAAAATAATATGAAACAGAGAACAATATGTAATGCTGCAATTTTGGATCAATCCTTAAGAAGTAGACCCATCAGCTGAAAGTCCTTAGAGTTCACTTTCTCCTGACTTTTTTTCTCAAACCCTTGTTCAACAATAGACAGCTAATGTAATGTGAGAACTGCACAAGCTGGAAAGTAGAGTGTAACTAGATCATGACATTCCTCAGTGAATCAAAAGGAAAACGTCCTTTGTGAAAATCAGACAGAATATTCAGTGAAAAGAAAGTAAAAAGAAATAAGCCAGGCTAAAAGGAATAAAGCAAAAAGAAATAAACCTAGTTTACGTTCATCCTGCATTAACTGAGCACCAGTTGATGTATTTAAATAATGAGCCTAATTCTTTTACACTTTTGTATGCTCACAAAAGATAGTTAGTTATCTCCAGAGAACAATTCCGATTTTAAATTTAAATACTTTTCTGTGTTGGTGGACACTAGGCCAATAGTTCCAGATGTCGGAGTACACTGGGCCAACATAATTTGCTGTATAAAAATGCGGCACCATCTGCAGTAATCACGCATGGGAAGAGCTACAAACGGCTCACCCATAAAGCAGTCCAATCCCAGACTTACATGCGTAGGCTACTCACGGCTCTCCTGGGCACACCCCTGCCCAGGGATTACGCGCCGGCCGGCTTTTCCACTTCCCCCAAGTGGATTGCAGTCCGTGAGGCTTATACTGCTGGAGGCTTCCAAGAGCTTCTAAGGCTCAGCCAATTACCGCTGCGATACATACAAACACAGGCACCAGATGTTGGAGTCCAAAAGTCCAGCATAGAGCAGGGTGGCAGGCAGCGGCAGAGAAGGGCGGCAGGCATCAGCTCAGTATCTACTGCTCTGTGATCCTACAGCACAGCCCTTTATACCCATCTCTTGGGCTACTCACATGGTTCTTGTTACAAGAATCACCACACCTGCATTCAATGCTGGCCTTCCCTCCTCCCAGGGACACAGCCGCAAGCCATCAAGGCCAAGGCTGCCTACAGCCCACTCTTGTAACCCCACATTTCTGTGAAAAATATTTCTGTGAAAAAGCTTGGAAAGAAGCATAAAAATCATACCACTGAAGAAAGGACTCAGTGTATAAACTTGGTCTTGCTCTTGTTTTCGTTTTACCACACTATTGACTGTCTCCTACTTAGAAGAGTGTAATCTAGTTTTCAAAATCAAAGACTCAAAAGATTGGAAAAGCTGAAATGGATACTTGCTGTGCATATTCGTTATGATAATCTCTTTAACTGCATAATTTTCTGACATTTTTCCAATAAGATCTGCCATTCAATGTATATAGTTAATGTAAAATTTATCAATGCTGTGCAGTACTTCACATTTTAATCTGCATGTCATGCAGAAAAAAAATGGAAATCCCAAAACAACCCAACAAAAAAAAACAAATAAAACCCCAACTTCAAACACAAAAAGAACCAACAAATCATAAATGTCTATAGTCCATTCTGAGTGAAAACTGAAGTAGAAGTAGGAATTTACGTCTGTTGTTTGCTAAAGAAGACTCTGAATGTTCACTCATTTTAGCACAAAAAAACCCCCAAAAAACTGCAGCACTGAGATACAGTGAAACTCACAAGTGTCAAAATCTGCCAATGAATTGTAAAATATTTCTGAACAAGAACAAAAGAAGACAAAACTGCGAAATAAAACTGTGTTAATCTTAGATTAATACATTAATCATATGCTACTAGCTGTTATTTAGGTAGTAGCATTTGGTATGGGAGGAAGCTTTACAAAGTATATGTGAAATATATGTATTTTGGGTTCACTTATGATATCCTATAATTTGTCTTTCCAGGGAACAGAAGTCTGATTGCAACCTCTCATATATGCAGCATTAAGTGAATGGTGCATTCTGGGCTATCACAACTGAACAAGGAAATACCAACAGGGTTTTGCAGAAAGAAAAAATAATTATTGAAAAGCTAATTATATCTTGGTTTCTTTCCGAGTCCTCCCAAAGACTCGTTGTTCAGGACTTTCAAAACAGAAACCTCAAAATAATTACGTTTTATTTCTGTGGTTTATGGTTTCAGTATACTTTGAAGATCATTAAACTCTGTTCTTCAAACACTCCAATATTCTCTTGTCTTCTGAATGTTTACTCAAATATAAATACCTATATGTCACACACTAACTAGTAAAAAGTTTATATTCCATTTATTTGTGCTAAGCAGAAATCTTTGAAAAACTGTTGTACAAAAGACCTCTTTTAGTTTACGTGGAAACTAAAAAATGTAAAAATATATACATACAAAATTACAACTTTAGTTGTGTTCTTGAATTTTTTGGCAACTTGCACAACTCATAGAAATGTCTGTTCAGAAACGAATGTTTTATGTTTGTCTTGATATGAGTAATAAAATCAAGATGAATAATGCTGTTCTTGACTGAAGTAAACTGGATTCATAAGAACTAGATTGACTAATTCTTGGTAAAATGAATATTTCTCAGCTGTACTTTCAGTAAGGATGGAATTTTGGTTTTCACTCTTAATGGAAGTTATATATACAGCAAATATGCAGCACGTTTGAATGCACAAGATTCCCTGGGAATAACCTTTGAGCAGAAGAGAAATCAAATTGCAAAGTATCTGTGGTTTGGTGAATGTTATTTCAGCAACTTCTGGCAACAAAAGTAGACTGTGTACCCAAAGACACATATAAATGGACATTGTTAATATAATTTAACTGATATTTTTTCCTTGAAACAGAGACAGTGAATTTTTTCTTTATGCAACTTTTTTCTTAATGCGACTGAGAAATTTATATAGAAACCCCTAATAACTACAAATAATTGTAATTCTCAAAACTTCATTGTGGGTAAAATATTCTCAAATTTTGATAAGCATGAAGGAAACTGTAATGTGTGCAGAGCTGTTTCCTTGCATTGTTCTCACAAACAGCACTGTTCAATTCCATGGAACTATACGGATGAATAGAAGACCAAGGTTAAACTTTTATTTTACTTCCTTTTATGTTTTACTGAACTATGTTGAGTGTCGAAGAGGTGTAAATCCATTTCAGGTGGACATGGAAACTTTAGCCTTGAGTACACTAGAGAAACATCTGAAATGCAAAGGAAATTCATGCTGTGTTTCCATCACTGCCATCACTACATCAGTTCAGTGATATTTGAGGATATGTAGTGAAAGGCTACTGCAAGTTCAGATTATGTGGCAATTTTGCAAACTATCTTTTCCTGTTATGGTCCAGGTTGCCTAGAGGTGATCTGAAATGCAGAAAGCTGAAAGCAGCAGCCACTTCAGTAGCCCCCCTCTTACCCAGGAGAGCATAAGTGGCAAACCAGAAGCTATTGGCGCAGAGGTGTCTAGAATTCTGATGCTCGAACTCCACTGACTTACATCAGAACGCTGAAACTGCTAACACAACTTGGACTATGCCCAGCATTATGTATGTATTAGCTGGTTTCTGGGGCCTGAAAATCAAAAAAACGTGTTATGTTTTATCCTGTGCTACATGTTGGTCTGGTTTGGAATACCAAACTAGAGGAGACAATTTTAAATTATGACAACAGCTGTTTCAGAAGATTAAACATGTCAGAAAAACAAAGGGAAACAGCTTACTTTGTAAGTTTCCATTAACTGCCAAAACAATTCCTAAATCCCAGGAAATGTTTTCAAAGTGGCACAATTTTTCTTCTTTTTCTGTTTTATTTCACAATTGTATATATATGAAAATTATTCCAAGACTTTCTTTTCTGAACTGGGAAAGGCATAAAAACCTTAGAGCTTTTATAACTTCTTCTGGTTGCCGTATTAAATGTAACATAATAACAAAAAATCCTGAAACCATTGATCCTCTATGGAAGGATGAAGGAAGCAAGGTGTCTGACTTCCAAAACCTCTTTCACAAGCCATCTTTGTATACTCAGAGAGTGTGTGGTAATACCATAGGTATAGATGAAGACTCAGTTTGCAGCAGTAAAACAGAGAATATCAAGAGGCAGAAAAAAGCAAACCAGAAAGAAAGAGATAAAAGGTACAAGCAAATTTTTAGGTCCTCTCTGCTGTGTCTACAGCAGAAAAATATATGTCACATTACTTTGGTGCTGATGTGGCCGGGGGGAGAATGGTGGAGATGGAAACAGAGAGATTTGTTTTGTATTTCAATCTTCTAAGAAAAACAGCTTTGAATAAAACTATAGGAAGTTGTTTCATCTCTGCAGACTGGTAAATGTATGTTGCTATTAGTAGTAAGAGGTCAAAGGTTTGTATTCAGCTGCAGGTTCTGAAAAAAATTATCAGCTGTGATTTGCTTAATTTGTGAGAGCCTGGAGTTCTGGTTTTTTGGTTTTTTTTTTTTTCTTATCTGTAAGACCAATTGTCTAACAAACAGAAGACTAAGGATTTTCATCTAAATTGTTTTAGTTTTTCTTAGCTTTAAATTACTGTGTGATGTAACACAATGTTATATAGTTTTTATATAGTTATATAATTAATTGATAGTGAAACATGACTCTTCTATGTAGTGCAGAGAGTGACCCCAGGATAATTATGTAATGTAGAGGAGTGCAATTGCAGAATAACTTCAGAGGCTTCACAAGCACGGGGGTAGGGTGAAAACAGAGATTTCGGGGCTATTAACTAATCACCAACAGTCAATTACTTTTTTTAAAGGAATACAACTTCAGGACTTGGGTAAATTTAGTTCTTTTACAAAGGACAAAGAGAAAAGAAACAAGTAACAGCTATAAAACAAAACATGTAAATTCCAGTATAACATGGGACTGCAAGCCAGTAAATAAAAAAAACATTGCAGTGGATGCTGCAAAGTATGAAAGATTATTATAAAAAGGCCATAGGATGAAGAAGAAAGCATCTCCATAACTATCACCATCATTCTCTTGGTGAAGAGCTCCAAAAGCTGATGACTCACCCTAACTTTCCTTCTTGAGGAAGAGTACAATCATCAGTCTTAGATGCACTGAAATTAGAAGGGTGCTTAAAGGGTGAGAATAAAAACAGATACAGGAATAAATACCATTTTTGCCATCTTGATCAAGAACTCCATTCATCACAAAACAGTTCCATTTCCAGAGAACATTTCATTTTTGCTGAAACAACATCTAGAAAAAAGAATAGTTTTCCAAAGCTCTTAAAAATAGTAAACAAAAGTTGTGGGTTACCGGACAGGTCTGAGACGAGCCTATATGAGACGGTCGGGACAGAGACGAGAGATCTCTGGAGACGGTGTTAGAGCATGGGGTTTATTGTGAAAGGGCATGGGTATGAGACCTGCTTGGAGCTGCTAGATGCAGCCCGAAGCAGGTCAGAGCAAGAGTAGAAGAGGGGTGGAAGAGGCAGAGCAGAATAGAATAGGATGCAGCATAGAATAATGCCATGGTCGCCGATTACAATACAATAAATCATCTTCTGTGTTGAATATTCTAATTTCCATTAACCAATCTAGAACATGCTACAAATCTCACTACATTAACATATAGCCTATAAGAATCATCGCATTACCACATGGCGTTATATTTCAAACCCTAAAAACTACTTTTTGGACCCTCTGTAACATTAACAGGGTCTGTTCTGACCCTTGGACTTGTCAGCAAACAGAGGGCTTTGCTTCATCAAAGGGGGATTACCTTCAGTCGGCCAAATCATTGTTTTCCAGTTGTTCAGTAACTGGAGTTTGGTATCTCAAAGCTTGTCTTCATTTCAATCTCGCTTGTAGTTTCCATATTGTCAGCATCTTTTGCTATGTGATCATATTTATAAGTCTTTCCTATTTCATCTTCCCCAACAAAAAGTATTTGCAATGGAGCTCCTGGAATGAGTCCAGCAGAAGTCTGGATGTTTAGGGGCAAAGATGTTTAGCAGAGATGGGACCATCTCTCTCATGAGAGCTCAGCCTGTTCAGCCCTGAGAAGACTGAGAGCGGACCTTGTCAATGTCTGTAAGTATCTGAAGGGAGGTTGTCAAAAGGGTGGAGCCAGGTTCTTCCTGGTGCTACCAAGCAATAGGAGAAGGGGTAATGGGCAGAAATGGATGCACAGGATGTTCCACCTGAATATGAGAAAGAACTTCTTTATTCTGAGTGTGGAAGTGCACTGAACATGTTGCTCAGAGAGGTTGTGGAGTTTCCCTCACTGGAGATATTCAAGACCCATCTGGTCCTAATCCTGTGCCCTGTGCTCTAGGATGGCCCTGCTTGAGCAGGGGGGTTGGACCAGATGACCCACTGTGGTACCTCCCAACCTCATGCATTCTGTGATTCTGTGAAATTCTCTTTATCACCTT
The DNA here is from genome assembly GCA_013397055.1 of Pachycephala philippinensis. Taxonomy (NCBI): domain Eukaryota; kingdom Metazoa; phylum Chordata; class Aves; order Passeriformes; genus Pachycephala; species Pachycephala philippinensis. The sequence goes on along the minus strand of VWZT01007011.1, from coordinate 53,327 downwards.
TAGCTTTGGGTTTATACTATGCCTTCAGAATAACCACAAAGAACTTTATAAACCCTTAGACATTTTTCTCTGTCTGAACCCTCAGTGTACATATTTACTTCCAAGCTTTTAATCTAAAATTTCTTTTTAATCAATAGGAAGGAGGAGGAACATCTAATCTGTGATCCATCTCCTGTCTTAAATCGGTCAATTATATTATACCAGGAAAATGTCTACTTTTTATTAACATAAATTTCATAAAAAATACAACCAACAACAAAACTCCCAAGTATTTTGGCAATGCAGGCAGTTACAAGGATGAGAGATGACTTAACCAGTGTGTATGTACTGTGGACATGTGCAAGGAATAATGGTCATAAATATTGTATCCTCACACACAGCCAGTGGCAGTTTGCATGTAGTGTCTTAATTTGAAGGCTTGGCAGTTTGTGACTGTAGAGAGAGGTTTCAATTTTATTGTTTATCCTAAATGTATATACTAAATAGTCTCTGTGAATTAAATTCTCTGGTGTATACATATATTAACTGGATTCTTGGATTCTCAAAGGAGTTCCTTTCTTGAACAAATTTAGTCTTTATAAACCCAAAAACTCAGCATACAGGTTGATGGGGTGCCAGGGAACAGCATATTAAAAATCAGTAAGAAAAACCTCTCACATAGAATTTTAGAGCAGGGACATCTACAGCTGAATTAGTCATTCTAGGTGGTCTTAAGAGACAATGGAAAGAAATAGGTGCTTTTATGTTTCTTCTTATTCTAAAGTATATATTTAAAAAATGTTAATTGAATCTTAGCCCAGAAGACATATTTCATTCCTCTTTAAACTACAAAGAATATGGAATGTGACTACTGAGAAGTGGAAACTTACATTGTAGATGGCTGAAGCCATTCTAGATGAATCTTGTTGCTCTTGACCACTAATCTTTTCCCAAACCTTTTCCACACTTTCTGCAGTGAGCAGACAAATAGCATCTTGCTAGGCTGTGCCAACAGATGATAGGATTTTTCACTTGCTGCCTCCATTTGTGTGCCTTTTTCAAAGGCTAGGTTTACAACCCAAATTTTCTATGAACATGTTCTACTATAAAATCAGTCTAATTTAGAAAATTTCAAACTAAAACATTACTAACGAGGAAAAAAAGCTTAAAAATACTCTGTTGATTTTGTAAAGAAGGAAAGATTGGGTGAACCAAATTACAGTAAACAAAGAATCTAGTTATAATCAGAGTATTAAAAAATTATTCTACTTAAAAAAGTGAAGAGAAAATATATTAAATGATGCCTATAAAGCATTACTGAAAAAGTTGTATGTTCAAGAAAGCAAACAATATAAAAAAGTAGAATTTTCCTTTTAAATATTTCTATAACTATGCAACCGTAACAACATTAACAACAATAAGTATTATTATTGAAACATAAAAACACAAAGTATAAAGCTACAGTACAGTAAGGTGGAATGTAAGAATAGAATACTCTTTCAGATACATGAATCACCTGAATTAGTATCCTGTTTCTAACAGTGACCATAAATGGATGTTATGAAAGAGGACAAATAGGGCAAATACCTCTCCTAGGAATACGTCTTCTAGGAACATTCCAGATTTCATCTAGTTTCACCTCAGCAGATTTCTGCACCTGCTCAGTAGGTCAGTAAAAGTTTATTTTTTCTGAACCTGGTTTGTATTATCTCCATCTGACAGCTCATAATTCTATATTCTTTCTCCAGAGATGGCTTCTGGTTTCTCTGAGATAGTCAGGTTAGCAAAACTGTTAAAACAAGAAGGAGCACGCATTTTAAAAATATGACCATAATTATTTTGTAGCTGATGACCTGAAAAGGCTGCCTAATATAAGTGACGTGGAGGCAGAGAGCAGAATTGTGAAACATGTAGGGGCAAAAATATTTGATATTGGATGTAGTGGAGAAGGGGTTACAATCCCTGAAAATTCCTGTTTGCCATAGTGCCTGTCCCTTTGCTTCAAGGAGCATGGATTTTTTTATTCAGTAAGATGGCAGTTATGCAAGGAACAAAGTTTTTATATACCAAGATTTTATGCCTTCAATAGATGCATCTTTCAGGCACAGAACAAATTAACAAAGATATAATATCTGATAGATTTCAGCGATATCTCCATATGCATTTTAGCAAACTAAATTTCTCTTCTGGGGCCCTCCCAGAAAACTACTGATATTTGGTGGCTTTGAAGCATTTTCAGACTAAAGCTTTACTTTGATAGATTGCTACCTGAGGAAAGGTGGAAAGATAATGAGCCAGAGAAAAGTGTGATCTGAGGGAAAGAATGCAAGAGAGGAAAGCTGACAGTAAGTCTTAATTTAAGGCTAAAATCTAAGAAAGAGTTTAGGTTTAAATGGTTTGTTTATGGCAACTGAGACCACCAGTCAACCTTGAAGGTTCCTCTGTTCCTGCCAGGGTGATTTCAGCATCTGTGTTCCCACTAAGGACATGCACTATTGAACAAACTGTTGTGGCCAATGTTCAATTTATTCCTGATATAATTCAAATACTGCTTCTCAAACTGGAAATTGGTCTTTACTGATCACATCTGCAGGATTGCAACTCACACATTCTAGTGTGAGTCTCCTAAACAAGCGATATATGGAAGATCCCAAAAGCACTGTAAGAAGGTACTATACTGTGCTTCATATCAGGAAGTTATCTGTCTTTTTTAAAAGCTGCCACTCTTATTCTTCCCAAATTCCCACAACAGGGCAAGGTGAACCCAGAGGTCTGGATTTAAGTGGCCATGAGGTTATAAGCATCAGCCTTTTGAGAGGATCTGTTGCAAATAAGATGAGAGAGTGAAACTAGTAAAGAAAGTTTTGTGATTTTCCAGCTTGGAGAAGACAACTGTGTCTGTGAGAAGTTAAATTGGAGACAAATATTAGGGAGACAACAAACTGACACTTAAAATTAAATTTACTGCATTGTGGAACTGTTTTATTAAACAATGTCAATATCTTCTCCAGACAGTGAGACAAGAACATGTTGGAGATCTCCTCTGTGATTCTATACTATATAGGAGGGCATGATCTGTTATGGTTCATTGTTTCACTAATCCTGTGGACTTTAGATTTTATAAGAAAAGTCCCTGGTCCTTGTCTAAGAGCTAATTTAGGAAAGTTGAGACGTGCTCTGAGTTTAGTATAAGTAATAAACTGAAACTGCAAATTTTATTTCATGTAATAATTTTTTTACTATTATATGTTTCTCAGAACTGAAAAAAAAAATCCAGAGATGAGCATTTCTGAAATTATTAACACTAATTTTATTGATCATGTATATGTCAAAGATTATGAATTTCATTTTAATGCTGAAACAATGGAGAATTTTTCACTGACATATTTTCCAGCACATATGCACTTTATAGTGACAATTTAAACTTTATTTTTGTTCTAAAATTGTGAATATATGTACTTGTTTTAAGCTCTTTATCCTCCTTTCACATTACTTAACAGTCCACTATAATAGAAAAATTATGAAGTGAGAGAGAAGAAAAACATTTAAAATTACAGTTTGACAAGAAGCAAAGGTAGTGGAAGGAAATAATAAAAGAAAGGAGGTATATGTCATCATATTAGTACAAAACATCTTGAGTAGTAGCTGCAGATTTTCTTTAAAAAAAAATTGGCCCATATATATATATGTATATATTATATAATATGTGGAAACAATAGTTGGAGGTCGGGTTTTCCTGTACACAGAGAGCACCTAGTCTTTAGAATATTTAATACCTCAATGAAATGAGTTACTGTGAATAGAATGCAATGTAAGTGACTAATTTTCAATATATTTCAGTTTAAAATACTGTCACAGTTAAACAATTGCCTGTTACTGTGACAATATCTCTCCAGCTCTCTCTTCATGTAAGACTGGTGCTCAGGACAGATGTATTACCTTCTAAACACTGTACGACTTCATAAATATTTCAGTTTATTATTTGAGCTTACCTGGCTCCTTGATAAACATTTTAGAAATCTATGATAAGCTTCAAAGACCATTTTATAAAGGCTAGGAAAGTTAATTGTGGGGTTTAAATGTCATTTTTAGGGATAAGATACTAAACTTGAAATTTGACAACATATTTCTGTGCAGTTGCTCTCTGGACATACTGAACTCGGTACATACTAAAATGAACATGAGACATCTGTGAACAGACTGGACTTTTAGGGGGTTTAAGGTTTTTTCCTAACTCTATTTCTTTCTTGACACAAATATATGATGCAAAAACTGGAGAAGAATGACTGTGAAATGCAAAAGATTTGATTAATACCTAGAAGAGCTGTTGGTATGCCTCTCTACAGTGAACAGTGTATTGCATCAGGGCATGGTAAATTTGTGCACACACTGTCCTAATTTGCTTGAAAAAAACCCACAGTCTTGTCCAAGGAAAATGAATTTGTTTTGCAATTCATAGCCTATACGAATAAAAATATATTTCTAATAAGAATCAAAGAAGAATTGAGTCTTTGTCTCTTGATTAAATAACCCTTTTAAATATTTTTCAGAAAAAAAAAAAGAGAGTATGCTGCTCTGTACATTACAGTTTTCTGGGATATTTTCTATTGTTTAAGCACCTTATAATAGTAATTTTCTTACAGCACTAGCACACAAAATAAAAATGTGTAAAAACAAAGCGATAAAGAAAGCTATCTGTAAGTATTAATTTAAAAAAAGGAAAGAAAAAAGCACTGTATTCTAAAATTTGTATTCTGCATTGTCATAATCCCCTTGTTACAAGCCATATCTTTCTATTAAATTATTTTTTCAATCATTAAAATCATGATTATAGTAAGGCATATCGAATCTCAAGTTCAATCATTTTAATTTCTGGAGTGCAGATGCACATACCCTTCAAAGAGGATTTACTATAACACTAATTTCATATTTAATGGACCTTATTAACAGTAAGAGGCTATTGCTAAGAAAATAAATAGACAAAATGGTTCTTGAAAAAAATATTCTGGGGTTGGGTGTGGTGTGTTTTAAATCACACTCTCATTTTTATTGGGCAGCAGTACAACAGCAGTCCAAAACAAAGCAGACAATTGATCTCCAGCAGTGATCTATAAGACTAGTTATCCATCAAGACTTCCACTAAAAGACTCCTCTTATGATTTCACCCATGAGGTTCTGTATTCCATCTTCTTTGAAGTCAGTTTATTTCACTATTTGAATATCCCTGCTCCTCACCAAAACTTTAGAATGTCATTTGTCAAAGCTTTCCAAGACTAGCAAAATGAGTACCAGTTGATAGCAAAATTTTATCTCAGTGGATGTTCATGTGGATTGCTACTGCATGCTTCAAAAATGCTTGCTATAAATATGAATGTTATTCACAATTTTATTCAATACCAATCCATAACTTTCCTCTAACTTTCTTTTAAGTTTCCAGGACACTGAACAGACGGAATGATGGAATAGAACCTGACACAAAAATTTAGGAGAGCACTTACGAAGGGGAAAACCTATGGCCTCTATTGCACACTGGAACCTTTTATAAAAACAAAACAAAAAGGAAAAAAAGGTCAGCATGTCTCAAGTGCCTCCCACCTCTGATGTTATTGCTCCAAGACTGAGGTGAGTAGTCCATAACATTGAAGAAATCACTTGAGAAGATTTATAATGCATACTTAATTCACTATTAACAAGAAGAAATCAATCAGACATGCCATTATATAAAAATACATAGGTCTGAAAATAGGTTTACTAGCACTCTAGATCACTTGAGGACTCTGGGTACTCCCAGAATGGTTTGTGACAAACTTCCCCATATGTCTCTATGCTCCCAAAAGGTCTGACTAAAACATTGTAAACAAGTTTGTAAAAATAATTCCTTCAGTTGAGATTACATCGTAAGAGTCTGAAAGCTACTGGAGCAGGTGACAACAGGACCAAACACCTACAGCAGTAAATGTCCCTGTGCAGTAGCGTGATTTCCATCCTTACTGTGAAAATAGAATGGTCTTGTCAAAATTCCCTACCCTTGGCAGATGCCAGTCCAGGCTGTTGTCTGAACTACATTTTGACATGGTCTAGGAAAGTAACATGGCAGTCAAAATCACACCGTGAGGCAAATTAATAATTAACTGGTGAGGTCCTTTGCTTGGACTGTGTCAGACTGTGGCTTCCTTTACTAGTAAATCCTTAAAAATACCTAAAATCCTTCCAATTCACTTTGGATACTCTAGGGAAGAGAAAAAGAATGTGAATATTGTCAAAATAACCCACATCATCTGATAGTTAGTGGCTGTATGATTTTCTCAGAGATTTAGTGGTCCCTTCATATTCAATATCACCATATAGTTTTCTCTGTAAGGTTGTTCAAACCCTTTTTCAAGCAGTTTTAGTTTTTAGCATCCACAGTTACCACAGCAAGCCTAACTCCATATTGAATGAAAAACTCTTGCTTATTGTCTGTTTTGAACCAGTGATCAGTCTGTATCCTCTGGTTCACTCTGCTCCTGGTGCTAGAGAATTAAACAAGTGCTAGAGACGTTTCCCTCTGGCAGCTCTCATGGGTTGGACCTGATTTCAAAAACAGGGTGTCAGTTAAGGGTAAATGATCAGAGAGAGATCTGGAAGAGACCCTGAGAAAGAGCCTGTAGAGAGAACAGAGGGGACTCTACACCTGGCCCCAGGCACACACGTGGTGCTGACCTACCTCCCCATGTTGTCAGCCCTGAAGGACAGAGGAGTCAAGTCTCTCCTGAACATTGAACTTACCTGTGGCTGAGGGTTTTGATATCTGAGCATTGTAGTATTCACACTACCAATTTAGCCCAAAACTGTGACAGGGACACAGGATTCAGAGTCCCTTTTATATCCTGCTTCAGCCATCTCTTTTCCATGCTGAACTATCCTAGTCAAATGCTGTTTTTACTTATATGAAACCATTATAGTTCACAGATTATTCTTAATGACTTCTTTATACCTCTTCCGTCTCTACCTTATTTTGAGAAATAGTTGTGGGTCATCACGGAGGTACACAATGGTTTACTTTCTGTTCTTTTACTGATAATCATATATTTTTGTTATTTCTTTTTCGAATTGGGTCAGTAATTCACAAAATTATCTGTTGCAGCCCTACAATAAGTTTACTTACAACAAGCTCAGACCCAAACATTTATAAGAAAGATTGAGATTTATTTTTGGTAGGTGTTTGCGCTACATCAATTTATGCATCTATTTATTTATGTTTTTCATTATATCTCTACAGAAACATATGAGTATCTCAGTGAACTTTATCACTTTTGTCTCCACTTCCTTTTCCATCAACATAAAGAGGAAATCTTTATTCTACTACACAGAGCTAATACTCCTGTGACAATAGTAAATCAAGGACTGCAAAACCTGGACATGTGGTAAATTCTTGGTTGCATTTTGGAAATTTGCTTAACATTCTAAAATGAGGTATGTTATCAGACATTAAATTATATATAGTGATGAGTTGAAAGGTTTCATTTTGTGGCCACTATCACTATGCAAATGTAGGTAGATTTGGCTCCTCAGTGTAAACCAGGAAATGATCTTCCTCACATAATGAGCAGTCACTAATGGTCTGATGCTCTGGACTATTAGTTTCACTAATATGGTAGAAACTAGTCAAGGTCATGCTTAATAACCAGATTAATGAGGCAGTAATGTAAGCAAGAGGTGTTCTTTTGTATAATCAAATCTGGAGCAATCAAAAAACTAGAGGAAGGTAAGGTTTAGTAATTTAATTATCACAGATTTGGAAGGGATTAGAAATGAAGGAGAGTAAGATTACCCAATTATTTGGAACTTTTTATTCGTAGCTGGATTGTGGGTTGACAATATAATTTAATCAATGGTGACCTCAACTTCATTTATATTCATACATAAAGACGGGTTTTGAAAAATCACCTTCTTTACTTAAATTAAAATTTGCATTACTATAACTTATACATTTTATTCAAAATCTTCCGTATTTATTTCATAGATGATTCCTCTTCACAGTTGCTGTTTAAACTAGAAAATTCCTTGTTTCGATCAACTTTAACTAATTGTTGAGTTTACATTATATCCGTTATCAATTGCATCATATTCTTACTGAAAATGTCTTTTTCTTTATATAACTCCATAGGAACAAGTGGGGCTTTAAGAATAAAACTGGAAGCAATGGCCCTACTCAGAGAAGCTTAAAGTCTAAATGAAATGGAAAACACAATGAGAAGTGGCAGCATGGAGGTAATGAATAAACAAAATGGAAAGAAGAAAACTGAAGGGGAAACTGTCCTTGGGAATGTTATCTAGGAACAGAGTAGTAGTTCTTATTATTTTTTTTTAACAATTTTTTTCCATCTTATTTTGTTGTTGTTGTTTTAGTCTTTGTAAACGTGTAAATTCAGATGAAAAGTTCTTATGGTATCATTGGAAGATTCCCCCTCCCTCCCCACGCATCCCATTAATCTAATCTATTACAAGGATTTATTCTGAATATTTAGAAGAATGGAAATAAAGTTCCAGAACTCCTATAAAGAGTAAAAAGTACATAGATATAAAGATGAAAAAAATGCAATAAGGAAAAGAAGAAGGCAGCAGAACTGCTGTCCTTCAGTGGAAATGCATGCATTCATGCATAGGTACACATCATGTGATACTGTCATACGTCAGACTGAACGGCTTCACTCATTTTCATTATGTCTAGTTTTTCAAGGGCATTAAATAATTAGGGCAGATTTTTTTTAAGCATAGTGAAACAACAAGTAGATTAAAGAACAGTTATTTCAAACAGAGATATGTATCACATGGAAAAAATCATAAAATATGGAAATTCTAGAAATAATAATAAAACAATTTGGGCATCAGTATTCACTTAATCTTTCTTATGTGCAAATTTTTAAAATATTACAATAAACAAACAAGAAAACAAACCTCTTCAGTAAGTAATAATTTTACTCTTCATGTACTGTGTTGTTCAATTTATAGTTCCATAAAATACAAAATTTCTTCCATTGAAGTATGAAAACCTTTTATTTCTCCATTATAATAAATCTATTTTCAATATTAATTCTATNTTCTGTATTTTATCAATAACTTTTTTTTCCCGACTGACATTTTTTGTCTAGGAAGAAAAACGTAAGGAGAGATTTGTCATTACTCCTCTTCCAGTGTGTTGGGGTATGGCCAGTTGAGTCAACTCGGTGTAACGTATATGTATGTCATAGAGGCACCTAAATAAGGTAAAAATAAATAAAAATTAATTATCTTATAAACAAGGCATATATTGNATAATTTAAAAAATTAAAATAATTTTTAAAAAATTAAAATGAGAAAAATACATTATGAATTAAAATTTATGCTTAAAAATTTAAAATTATCCTTATAATACCTTAATAAATATATGTATGCTATTAAAAGAACGCTTTCAAAAGCGTTCAAGTCATAAACAAAATTGTAGGAAAAGAGAAGCTGATAGTAAGCAGTTCATTCAACTACTTATAAAGATATTTAAGAATAGAAAGAAAAGGCTTCTTATTGTTTTCTTCTTATCGACATACAATTATTTATGATTTAAACTTTGAAACTCTTATTCCTTTCCTGATTCCTCTGAAGAAAGAAGCTGTACTGTCTTTTCTTGGACACTGTCACAAACTGAGGATGGCAACATCAGAGGGACATTGACTGACAGAGAAAAGAATAAATATTTCTGTATGAGAAAATGTAGTAACTTTTCAAATATTTCTAATTCCAGTTGTGAAAATGCTAGGTTAGCCCCTTGTCTGGTACTTCTTACAGGAATAGCCAGGAATGAGCTGATGCACTGACCCCAGTTCTTCAGAGATGCGGCATCTGAACCAACTTTGTTCTATGGGACTCAAATCAGAACACAAATTCATTTGAAGCCTTGTAAACAGTGAAAAATATGATAAATCAAGGAAAATACAGGGGAAAAAGGTGAAGCAAACATGAGAATCCTTGAAATAAATATTACCTTAAAAGAAAATAGTCATATCAAGCAAATAATAATAAAATATAATAATATACTGATTTTATATACTAATTAGATTAAATTTTTTCATCCCCTTTCTAAGCATAAAATTTGAAATCAGTCATGACCTGTGAAGATATATAATGTTTTCCATCTGTTTGACCTATGTCACCTCAAAAGAAAACCCCAAGCCATCAGAACACTTTTCATTAAAATTTTAATTTATATTAATGAAATACTGTTACATTTTATTAATGATAAATAGATACAGAAAAAGTAAAGAAATCTTTTCTGATAGGGAGAAGTGTCTTCACGCCAGTTGTGATAGACTGATGATCTGGGAGCACCTCCATGGAAAATTGTGAATAAAATGTTGGATGTGATCCCTTTCTAAATCAAGGTTGCTGGACTTACTGAAGAGGAACTCAGGAAAATCCTCTGTGCCTCCTGTTCCCAGAGATGAACAGTGGCTGCACAGTGACTTGCAGACCACACTGGAGCACTACAGAGCAACATTCTTCCCTGAGCTGACTTCACAGAGACATAGATGCCTCTACTCTGTTTTCACTATCAGCAACTGGGAATGCCTCAGAGTACTCCCAGAGCCAGATGGTATAGATAGGGTTTCCTTTCAGCCCACAGATTTACTGCAGATTATCCTCTGCCACGAAATCAAGTTTTACCACTAAAAAACCCAGCTCATTGTGCTCTGAGTGTAAATTAATGCACATACTGCCAATGCTAAGAATCATGAACTGGAATGAAGCAGGAGGCAAAGCCACACTGTCAATATGAATATGCCAATAGGAAATTTATCTAATTTTCAAATCTGCACAGAAGCTTGTCCTCTCCTAATACTGAGTTAAGAGCTACCTTTATCTGTGCCTGATAAGCACAGCTTTTAATAAGGATTTGATGTTTTGGTTATTCAAAGGCTCCAAAGCTGATTTTAGAAACAATGAGTTTAGAGACAGTAGGCAATACTGTTTAAAATTACTATTACTGTCTAATTCATAACACTATATTTTAGACTTGAAAAAATCTTCCTGGGAATTTAAGAAAGCAATTATGATACACTTGCTGAATCTTCAAGATTTAATAATTTTTAACTGGATAAATATAGACATGTTACAGTGACAGTGGTTTTATTCAAAATTGAGTGAATTTCCAGATTTCAAGCTTTCTAACAAGAAAATTATAGACAAGGGTTATTCAAGATCTTAAACTAATGTCAGTAACACATAGAAAATCAAAATCTTACAACAATCAGGATAAGTTTTTATTTCCACCTTCAAAACATGTTTTTGTTTTAAAATATCTTATTCCATTTACAGGAGTCATGTTTTTAAGGGAGGGTGCTAGAGTATCATCCAAACTGTCTTAACTTACTCTACCACGTAAATCAGTTTCATGTACAATAAAGCTAAAAACATGTCTTAAGCATTAAAATATGAGAAACAGAATATCTCTTTTAAGAACTCAGGAATGTCTGGATCACTGTCCTACAATCCTACTGGTGTTTTTGGAAGAGTTACTTTTTTGATGGCAGCAAAGATGGATAGTAATTTCTTTTTCTCTTTTTCTTTGTTTGCAAGAACTGTTGCTTCTGCTTCTGGCTCCAAATTCATGGCAACTTTATTTGTGGCTTTATTGATTTTCATCAGAAGGATTGGCAAGGAGATGTGGAAAATAATCCCTCCCTTTTTCTATTAAATTCTCTAAACCCATGACAGTTTTCAGAAATAAGACAGATAAATTTATAAAATAATTATTAAGTAAAACTATTAAGTTAATAACAAATAATACCCATAAATCCATAATATTTACTTTACAGGATTTTATTTTGTTTGTTTAGCAAAGCATAGCACATCACAGAGCTGTTAGCACTCTAGAGTTAGGACAAAGACAACTGTGTTCAAATTCAACTTCCTAATCAAGAAAAACAACACTTAAAACACCTATTAAATGAAATGCCATAATTGCAATAATTTAGTGATATAGACCTAATATTTCCAACCAAAGTTGTATTTTGATCTGTCTTCTGACAGAGGCTTTTTCAAAACTATCATACTTTTCTGTACTAGATTTCAATCTGAACTTCAATGCTAATTAAAATAATGACAGTTTTTGCTAGCTTTAGCTGGCTCTTAATCTACAATTAAGACAAAAGGAAATTAGTGTTATGCTACCAAAGGACACAGAGAAATAACCTAATATGGAGGCCAAGTTGGATGGGGTTCTGAGCAACGTGGTCTAGTGGAAGGTGCCCATGGCAGCGTGGTTGGAACTAAACCATCTTTAAGAACCCTTCCAACACAAACCATCCTAAGATTCTATGATTCTATGTTATTTTATTGTTATTCTATGATATTGTTATTCTATGATAACTATGTTATTTTAATATTCTAGAGAGTAAACAGTTCCTGTAATTTTATTTTCTTTTCTTAATGAGAACTACAGAGCAAACAGTTATGAGTGGTGTACCTCAATACTCTATACTGGGACCAATACTATTTAAGATCTCCATTAATGACATGGACAGTGGGATTGAGTGCACCCTCAAAAAGTTTGCAGATAACCCCAAGCTGAGTGGTGTGGTTGATCCTCTAGAGGATGTCATCCAGTAGGAACTTGACAGACTTGATAAGTGGGTCCATGTTGCTCTACAAGGTCAAGTACAAAACAATATTCAATATCAATAAAGACTGGGGGATGAACAGATGGAGAGCAGCCCTGCCAAGAAGGACTTGGGGGTGCTGGTGGATGAGAGGCTGGATATGACCCATCAGTGCACGTTCACTTCCCAGAAAGCCAGCTGTATCCTGGACTTCAAAATAAGTGTGGCCAGTACATCAAAGGATGTGATTCTCTCCCTCTACTCCACTCTTGTTAGACTACACCTTCAGTACTGCATCCAGTTCTGGACCCGCCGATACAGGAAAGCACAGATGTGTTACAGTGGGTCCAGAGGTGGGTCATGAAGGTCGGAAGCCTGGAACACCTCTCCAATGAAGAAAAACTTCGAGAGCAGGGTCTGTTCACAAGACAAGGCTCTCAGGAGACTTTACCGTGGTCTTTCAATAATTACAGGGGTCTTGTAGGAAAGATGAAGAGAGATTTTTTACCAATAATGGAACCATATAATGATGTTCCTGATTTTTCATCTTCTTCACTGGCATATCTCTTCAATAATATGAAATACGTGGATGAAATAGTACTTCTAACATTGCAGTGACAGTACAAAATGTCTATGAAAGATATAAATCTCCTTCATCTAAAGACAGACTCAGGAGTCATTAGTATATTCAGGATTTCTTTGGATGACAGGACTGAAATTAATTTCAAGCAGGTGACATTTAAATTTAGGTGTCTGCTTCCATTATCATCAGCAGAGATCAATGGAGCTCACAGAACAAACGCCACGTGAGGGCCAGCTCAGTGAGCTGTCCAGACATAACTGATAATACCTTTTGAGAGTCACCAGGATATGTTAGAGATCCACACAGAGATGGCAAATATGACTCTCAGGAGACCAATATCACTGTTGAATGGCAGCTGGAGGACAGCCAGTATTTGCAATGGTATCACTCATCTTCCCGGACAACTCTGTTGAGGCATTTGAACAGAGTCCAGTGTATCTGTTAAATGTCTTCATGGAAGGCCAGGGAAGAATTACAGTTGGCAAAGCTGAACTTCAAAATTAATTTAGTGGTTCATTTGCAGTTTATAGGCAATTCTCTTAATGAAAAGTTTTTACTGATCAGCATGACTGGATATCAGAAAGACATAAAACACAACAGAGACATAAAGAAAAAATTAGGTGCACAAAGAACTTACTTGAACAGAAGAATCCAAAATTGCATTCTTTGTACCGGTACACATCTTCAAAAGTCCAAGCTTGTTCATTCCTACTTCACTAAAATAATCTAGAAGAAAGTGTATAAATATGTTGACATAGCATTATGATGCAAAGATAGTGTACTAAAATCAGATACCAAACCCTTTCAAAAATATGGCCAAATCCAAATCTCTGCTGATGCAAGCAGTTCCTTAGAGAGAAATAAATAAATCTTAGACCTGTTAAAAAGTTTTTATCACTGAAGTATTTTAACATTTTGGCTCTCCACTGAAATAACATAAAATGCAGTATTTTAATTTTTAGTATTGGTAGATGATAAAATTCTGGAATTCCATGTATATTTTACAACATTAGCGAAACTGTGATACTTAGTTTCTTAACTACAGTTTCATTTTTCTCAGCATTATCACTAGACAAATACGCCACCAGGAAGTAGTGTAATTTGTTGTGGAGATGATGTATTAGAAATTTTCTATAACTTGATCATTTTTTATGATAACACAAAAATGAAGATCACGTTTCTGACTACAGCTTTGACAAAGATATGGTTATGTATATATGCATAAAAGATTTATTGTTCATCTGTTGGTTGATATTTTACTGTAAAGATACCACCAAAATGTGTTTCTCATTATATTGAAACAAAATGAGTCCATCTGATTTCTAACTTATTGTCAATGGCTATTATTAAAATGAAGAACATCTTTCAATACATTGTTATTTATTACCCTTAGAATATCTGATTTTTAAAATTTTATCCTGTGTATTTATCTACTTACTCGTATCTTTCTTTGACATAATTCCTGTATGAAGGTTTGGGTATAGAACTCTCCAAGAATTACTCTCAAAATGCAATCTGAACATGACTGCACCAGTTTCCTCTGTGCTACACAATTATTCATCATCTGAAAGCTCCTCATCTCAAGACATCTCTCTAAAATTCTCTTTAGATAACAGTTTTCCAAAAAATTATTAAACCTGTTGTATCCATGATGCAGTCTTCTAGTTCTATAAGATCAATTAAATGCTACCAATTAAATTCTTCGATGCTTTTTATATTCTAGGAGTTCCTTTTGGAAACCAACATATGTATTTGAAGTTTTTAATCAATTCTGTTGTTGATTCATTCTGACTCTCCATCATTCTTTAGATTAACATTTGCTTATCTTTTATGTCTGCTTGAGTTACACGTGATTTTCTTAGGGTCTGTTCCTGGACCCATTTTTTAGGGTTTTATGGCATGCTTACCATACTAAGAAGTTTTTCTGGTGTGTGTTCTAATTTTGCATCAAAGTTTTCAAATCCCGGAAAAACTATTTACTTTGAGAATAAGAAGTATACTAACTTGTTAAGACAGAGATTTCCAGATTTAATTTTGTAGACCTTCAGAGAAGACAAGGAAAACCAAGTAATAGTTAGGACTAATGAATGGCCTCACATATTCTTTCAGAGGTATTTAGAAAGAGATAAACCGTAGCTCAGAAATAAATCATACAATAGGGTCTTCTATTTTTTAAAGTTTTGGATCAATGCTATTGCAAGCATGATAATTTAACTACAGTTTGGGAACTCATGCTGTGAAAAACAAAGTAGCTGTTTTTATTACTATTTCTAGTTAGAAATTGAACAGTTCCAGCTATTTGAATTGGCAGAATTAGGGTTTCTGTAAGGCCTACTGCAGAAATTGTTGGAAATGTCACTTTAGGTACTTTCAACTTCTAATTTTCTCACTAAAGGAGAAATTAAAGTGAATAATTTAAAAGTATCTGCAGGCAGAGCAGTTTTACCACTCTTAAGGAATGAAGAAAAAAGTTAAGAATGTCATCTGTCTGAAGGCATGTTCAGACATGATAGATTGACTACTGAGATCCAGTACTGTCTGTAGATATTTCAGTAGACTGACAGACTTATTCCATATGTTACTTTTTATGTGCCTCACTGATAGTGGATTCTGCATTTAGGTACTGGGAAAATTACAGGTCTGTTAGGACAGACAATGGGCTTTGTTCGGTTCATAAATGCAGATTTACTTTCTTAGCCTTTAGGAACATGCACATTAACTTAATTCTTTTAAATTATTATTTTCAGATAAATCTAAGTGGATGGATCTCCACATCTTAGGATAAAGGGAGAACTATTCCTTTTCCTATCTTTTTATCTACAGGACAATTCTCCTGAAATAGCTGTGCAGACCATCAGTAGAGAAGTTTCCATGAACATCCAGGCCATATTAAAAAAACAGTACAAATATAATTCATGTCTCTTGAAATTATTCATTTCAGCTAAAGTAATAGCAAACTTTTAACGTCTAGTCCTTAGATATAGCTTGTGATGGAATTTCCAGCTGATGATATTAGAAAATTTATTTTGAAGATTGTTAATAGCTAGTAGCTACAATAAACAAGTTAATTGTGTATTTTATATATAATATATACTATAAAAATTAATTAAGCATTATTTTAAATAGTAAAATTCTCTTTAGATTGTGAGATTTGTACAAAAATTCTCCATCTTCTGCATTCTGAGAGTAGAACATAAAGCACAAAATTTTCATTTTCCTCAAATCTAAATGAACTGAGCTAATATGATATAACCATATCAGTCTTGATATCTTTGATATACTGGGGGGGGGTTCATTATTTCCCTAATTTTCACTGTCTACTGTATTATAATACAATGACCTGTCTCTAGCAAGAAATGACTATAGTGAATTATTAGGAAACAAGAAATTACACAATAAGGCAGAAAGAGAAGAGGCAATAAAAGGGAAGAAAAAAATGTTTTTCTAAACAAACACATATACTTTGAAAAGCAGGATGTAGGATTCATTTACATGCCTTCGGGGGAAATAATTTAATTTGACTGTCTATTCTCTTAGCCTTGAAACTCAAATTACTCATTATGCACCTGATAGAAAGAAAGACAAATATGACAGCAAAGTAGACAATTATTTTAGTTTGTAGTGCTGAGTAAGTAATAGTAGAAAGCAATGCACAACTCTGGTAATATCCAACTGTGGTTATTTAAGCTGAAAAATAACTGAAGAAGAGATTTTTACACTGCAGAGTACACATTATGTTCAGAGGGAACTGTTCTTCAAAATATTATCACTCTATCTTCATTGAAACAGGACTGGGTAAAATTAATAATCATTTTATTAAAAGTAAAAGAAAACGTTCCTTGATGCTCTATTTCTAAAATGGAAGAACTAACTTTTTTTTTGTAATGTTCTATTATGATTAAACAAGAAATAGACCAGAATCCATGCTGTAGGTCAGGTGGATAGTTGATACAAGGTGTTGTAAGTCCATTGACTTCACCAAGAAAAATGTTGTATCGAACCAGTGGAAAAGGTGATCTGAGAGTAGAAAAAAGCAAAAATCTCTTCCTGCTGTTTATTTGTCCAAAATGTAACAGGTGAATGCAGCAATAAATGGTGAAAATCCACATGCATTTTAATTACTTATTATTGAATTTTCACTATGTAGTTGTGAATTATGGAGATATTGCATCTTAATTAGAGGGTAGGACAGATGGTGAAAGCTTAGTCTGTGTTAAAATAACCTCAGGTGCTGGCTGACTATGTACTTCAAGCAACATTTCATAATAACAAAGCTAATTGTCCAGCCAAAATACAAAAGATGTTCTAAATATTTAGTACAAAAAGTCACTGAAACTATGTGGCTTCTTCATATTTCTTTTTCCTTCTGATTTCGTATCAGCTGATAATTTTGTTTAATCTTTTACCTATAGGCTAGATAAGCATTAGATTGTTGAATTTAAAGAAAGAAGGCAGAAATTTAGTTTGTGTCTGAAAGAAGTTTCATCTCCATTGCATACATGTACAGTATCCAACAAAAAGCTCAATATTTTAAATTCTTTACAGCTATGGTGCTGTACTGGAGCAACACAGAAAGAAATGTGCATCTCCTAACCAGAGTCTCCTCTATGACAAATAGTTGAATGTTTTTTCTCCTCTCACCTACCTTTTCCTAGGATACACAGTCAACAAAGGTATGGGAAAAACATAACAATAGGAAATGGTAATTTAAAAATAATTATCTATGGGCCAATTTTATCTAGGGTCCTGTTTTATTTTTCTGTGGCACACCAAAGCCTTGACTTGCTTCCTCTGGATATTTGACATAGCAAATTCCATGTTTTCTGGTTAGAAGAATCTATTATGTTAATGTAGGATAACCTCTTCAAAGCAAAGGCATAGACCATCCATGAGTGTATAAAAGGAACCATGCCAAGCGCTATTGTAAAAGTATGCATTCATGCACGCAGAATCTAGGACTTTGTGCAAAATAGTTTTGCCCTGAATGTGTATGGATAGACTGAACTGGTGTCAGGCTAGTAATGGTTGTTTATTCTGACCAGAAAATTGGTGAATGAACCTATGAAGGAACGGGTTTTGGAAAAAAACAGTACCAAGGCCACCACAACAGAAAACTGTCCTGTGGTCTGTTGAGATACTGAGTACCAGGTGTGGCATGACTCCATCAAGGGTGAGACAGAGAAATGTTATCTAGCTCCCATATCTCAGTGAAATTATTAACCGTGTCACAGCAGCTGTGAAGGGGATATCTTAATGGCATTATCATCCTACTGAAATGGGTTCCTGTCGGAAGAAAATTGCTATATATGGGCTAGAAGGGACTGCAGAGAATTTTGATAACCCAGTCCAGATGACTGCAAGATACACCATGATATTCACCCAACCCAATAATACAGGACTTGGTTTTAGATCAGTTTGATCATGTTTCAAAAGTATTTTTGTATTATTCCCATGTTCTTACAGAGCTATATTTTAACAATATTTGAATTTTTTTATTATGTGAAAGTAATTACAGTAGTTCATAAGAAAAAATCTTATGAGGATTCTTAAGAGTTTGTGTGTTTACTTCCAATCCAAGATATTCTATGATTCTGTGGTAACTGAACCATACGCTAAAGCAAGTTTTTAAATAACAGCTGTGATCTGGATTACTTCAGCAAAATACTGACTGATATATTTTTCAAGATATTTAGTCTAGGCTTCAATTATTCTAATGGTTTACACACACTATACAATGAAACATGTTGCTCCAGTGGGGGGGCTGAAACCACAGATTAACAGTAAAAAAAGACACTTAGCTAAAAAAGAAGAAGATAACAATGGTCTATCAGTAATGATTAAGCTCGCAAGTCAATAAACCTCTATGCTTCTTTGTGTTGAGCAGGCAAAAGTTATTTAAGTATTTTCTGCACATTGAACATATGCTGCTGTGTTTGGAAGGCTTGTGCTGATTTTGCTAACTGACAAACAACATTTTTCAAATACACTTCTGAGGACAATATTCTCCACTTTATTTTCTAAGGAAAGTGAGTTTACAAATGCAAGTTCAGAACAGCAAAATTAATATAACAGCATTTATCACCAAGCAATTACAATATATCCAAATATGCGTGTTTGCTAATGTACATTTCCCATAAGAGTAACAGAAAAAAGCTTTTACTAATTACTTCCCCCCACTGTGGTTTTTTTTTTTATGGGAAATATATACAATTTTTCCTAACAGATTTGTTTGTTTTCTTCATCTACAGGAAACATTATCACCCAGATTCTCTTCAAGTCCAAACAAGTGTAGTAATGCTGAAATGTGTGGAGTGCTAGGGGAAAGAAACACAAAAAACCCTACAAGGAACTCAAAAGAAAACAGTAATAACGAGAATTTCCTGAAATTGCTCCTAAATTAACAGATTTATTATTGTTATATTTACCTCCTTAGCACCTAGTGATATGAACCAGACTGGTCATGTGTGAACACAATTAGCTGCAGGCAGGCACATCCTTTAAAACATGGTTTTGTGATAATTATTCCCCAGTGAGAATGGATCCCTGCTGCTTATAAATTTGATCATAAGGTGGAGAAATTAAATCACAGAACAGGGATAGTAACGGAAAGGAACACATGAGTTTACACATGAAATTCAGAACAAAGTACAAATGACAAAATGCAAAAATCAGATATGCAGGGAACACTATGCCATTTTGATTCAGCTCAGTGAGGAGAGCATGATGCTGTTTTTTGGCTGCTGGAGAAACCACAGAGTAGCTGAACAGTCTGCATACACTTCCTCATTCTCTCTGCAAAGGGGTTTTTCTAGAGATGAGGCAGCATCAGCTTTAAATATCACTGGTAGAGTTAAACTGATATGCATATTGCTAGGGCGATTACTAGGAACAGTGGTCTATATTCAGACAGGGATGTTATTCTGTGGAATGCTGGTTTAGTTACAGTATATGTATGGAGTTAATAGTTTCTTGAACGACTAAATAAAGGTACTCTTTACAAACTTAGAAGTATCCCACCCTGATGAAACAAATGCCTACTGTCCTCTGATGTCAAAATAGGAGGTTTTACTTGCATAGGTATGCTAATGCCATGCTTATCATTGATATGAACAATTTCAAATCATAGAATCATTTGGATTGGAAAAGACCCTTAAGATCACTGAGTCCAACCGTAAACTTAACACTGCCAAGACCACTAAACAAAAAATGAGTTGAAATGAAAGTCAACATAAGGCAGATAGAGTATGGCCTGAGGCTGACACAAACAAATAGGTAAAAGCTGAACATATTAGAAATTACTGATTATCAGAAGACCATGCTTCTAAGATGGAGTACTACACAGAATGAAATTAATCTATCCAGAATAAAGATGCTCTGTTATGGTAAAACAGATAAGTTTTGATCCTAAATTATTTTCAAAATGTTGGTTAATGAGTTAAATTTTCTTAAAACTTGCAGAATTCAAGCACAGAAAGCTTGTCAAAAGCATGTCAGTTCTGGCTGACATAACACAAAGTTGATGACTAACAGGTGGTGATGAGCAAATTCTGAAAATAGCTTTCAGCTGTTTCTGACTATGTAAGTAGAACTAGTTTCCAAATCTCAGGACCAGAAGCCTTCACAGTTTTTTTTTCCTCCCCTCATTTATAGGCTATTTAGATGAGCTCACAGTTATGTGACAGGAGTTAGGGTTTCTTTTTTTCTGCTAGTCTTGCTTATTTGAATGCCATTATTCATATGTATAAAAGGAGTATTTAGGAACTGACAATCTCAAAACCATATGGAGCAGTGCAGGTATGAAGGTAGGAAGAAAGGCTGTTATGCAGGTAAGATAGGGGCAGGAATATATCTACAATTTTGCTAGTATTATAGCTGTTAAAACCCTATTCATGCTCTTGCATGAAATTAGGGCAAGTGATTACTAATTTACTGTATTCATTACAAAATTCTATTTTATCTCCTATCTTTAAAAGATCCTGTTTCTCTTACTTTTAACTAGCTTTTTATTCTTCAATCTCCTTGTTGCTTATGCATTTGCTACTCTTCTCCATCCTTAAGATACTAAGTTAAAAGATCGTAGATCTTCATACAAGCATGAAGAAAGAATATTAGCAGGATTTTAAAATATTTTCATTGAACTGTAAGTTATTCTTATAGGCAAAACTCAAAATGTCTGCTTAAAATTATTCATCCTAGTACAACGGGACTTTTCAGTAAATTAATGTCTGTCTCAGGGTATTAGCCTAGTACTAGCTCTTGACACAGGTGGGAAGTGCATATGCTTAGCTAGCTTATCTCCCTGACATTTGTACAGTACTTGTGCATAACTGTTTAAGAACATATGCATAAAGCTTTGGAGCACAAGTGACTCTTTTTTTTACGTTTTTGCTAAGCAATAGTTTATTCTGGCTAAGGGTCGCTGAATCTTACCTGCTAGTATGACTTTTTGTGTTGCAAAATATGGCAATAGTTGAAAAAGCATTGCAGTACACCGGGGCAACATAGTTCCAGATATTGCCTTACACCAGGCCAACATAGTTTGCAGTGTAACATTGCAGCACCATCTGCAGTAATCACGCATGGGAAGAGCTACAGCAGCTCACCGACCTTATGGGCAAGAGCTACAGCGGCTCACCATCCCTCTTACAGGCACGGTCACCCATAAAGCAGTCCAATCCCAGACTTGCTTGGGCAAGAGCTACAGCGGCTCACCGTCCTTCCCAGAGGCACGGTCGCCCAAGGCAGTCCAATCCTGGACTTACATGCGTAGGCTACTCACGGCTCTCCTGGGCACAGCCCCGCCCAGGGATTACGCGCCGGCCGGCTTTTCCACTTCCCCCAAGTGGATTGCAGTCCATGAGGCTTACACGGCTGGAGGCTTTTAAGAGCTTCTAAGGCTCAAAGCCAGTTATCGNTCCCTTGGGCTACTCATGTGCTTCTTGTTGTAGGAATCACCACACCTGCATTCAGTGCTGGCCTTCCCTCCTCCCAGGGACACAGCCGCAAGCCATCAAGGCCAAGGCTGCCTACAGCCCACTCTTGTAACCCCAAAGAAAAGAGAGCACGACTTTTTTAAAAAAAGAAGACCACCTTATAAACAAATCAAAGATTCTCTGAATAATAATAATAATTTTAAAAAGTAAATTAATTTTTGATGTGTATTTGAGGTGGGATGTGATATCTCCCTTGCATTTGTATTTACTTCCATTAACTGGAGCAGGCGTATATGATCAGATACAGATTCTTTTGCTGCCAGCGGAAAAATATCCGTTTATTTCAACAGAAACAAAACAATCTCAATTTTTGTTTTGTTTTGGTTTTTTTTTGTTTGTTGGATTCTCTTGCTAAGTGAAATTAACCCATTTAAGTAGAACATAAAAATCTTGCAAAGAAGAATGTTTTAAGTCTTGGGGAAATAAGTGGTAGTCTGGTTTCAGAGCAAACTAGTGGGTGTTTTTATCATAAAGATTAACTGCCTTAGCATAGACATGAAATCTTGTGCATCAACAGATTCACATGACTACAAGCCAATGATTAGTTATGAAGATGTCATGATCCACACCAAATGCAAAAGCACGGTTTAGGTATATAATATTAATAAAACATACAGTTTTTCTTATTTGTAAAAACTAGGATAAGAAAATACACGTCTATTAAATGAAAAAGAATGGGTTAAAAAAACCCCAAAACCAAAAAAAGCCTAAACAAATCAGAAGAAAACCTACAAAGTTGCTTTTTGCTAAAATACATTTTCATTAGGTTGGTTGGTTCAGCTGTTATTCACTTGAGTTTCTAAGAATAAAGGGATTTATTTCTTACTGTCTTATACCAATGCACTACTCATATTAAAAAATAAGTTCAGTGTTCTTTAAAGTTACTTTCTAAGGGCCTATTCTATTAGAATGGACCAAATTTCCAGGTTACATGATGTTCCTTTTGTGTCTCCACACACAAATTTTTAATATTATTATTCCATTTGTGCCATTCAATTTAAGGCCTGATTATCATATTTTTTTCAATTTTTATGTCATTTTCATTGCCAGTTCTTCAAAACGGAAGAAGAAAGTCCATGGTGAAACACTCTCCCTCAATTAGCTCTTTATTTTATAGCTACCATTCCTGCTCACCCTGCACATAATTAATGGAAGGAAAGATAGTAAAATTCAGTAATACTTTATAGTCTTCCTTTGTATTATTTTATCTGATGCACACCAGTCCTATTTGTCTCTTTCACATAGTCCATAATTCTAAAAGAGTAGTCAGTGCACAATGCTGCCAACTGTGTAATATTTTATATTAATCTCTACCCAACCTGCTAGAATAATTTATAATTCAACTCCTAGCATCTGGACAGAGTCCCATATTCTATATTTAGACCTTATATCAGTATTATTATCTACTTTTCAATACATTTTACGTAAAGGAGATAATTCCAATTTCATAAATAAGACCTTTTCTTCATCAGTACATTTTGACAAAATACTTCTAGGTTACCACTGTTTAGGGAATTTTTCCCCCAAAATATTCTAATCCATTCATTTTGTGTTCTTCTTGAATGGCTTGCTATCACCATTGGTTTATGGTCCGAAGTATC
The DNA here is from genome assembly GCA_013397055.1 of Pachycephala philippinensis. Lineage (NCBI taxonomy): Eukaryota > Metazoa > Chordata > Aves > Passeriformes > Pachycephala > Pachycephala philippinensis. The sequence goes on along the minus strand of VWZT01007011.1, from coordinate 29,557 downwards.
CTTGAGTTCTCTGAGTCCTTTTCTTCAATCTTGTCACTTCCTTCTTTCCAAACCTCCTGTTCAATTCCTGTGACTAAACTTTTAAGGTTATTCCTGCAGTATAATACTGTAAAAAGAGAGAAAGTTAGATGCTGATTAAATTAGTTAATTGAACTTTGATTTTAAGACATTTGTAAGTCTCTTCACAATTTGTGTTTATTTGTTTGTTTTTGGGGTTTTTTTAAATCTTTATCTTTTCCTTATGTTTTCATCCCAAGCTGTTTTATTTTGGAAAATACTTGCATAATTACAGTGGTTGTCATTATTTCTAGGACTATTGTTTCGTTATCCAACTTAAGTAACAGATAGATTTGATCCTTAGTTTGGCCTCTATATTCAGCCTTATGCCTATGAAAAAGTTATTAAGTTGCCTCTCCTTTTAGTTATCAGTCATTTCGTCATACAGGTATTTTTAACTCTTGACATTGGATGCACTGGAAGCCTGTTATAACAGTGCAGAAAGATAAAGAGAATCACCTGTGGAAAAATCATTCCTATTTAGAATTTCAATCACAATTGTATTATTGTCTTGTTCATTCTTTAGCGTGAATTATAGGAATTCACTAAATCTGTTTAAATACTCCAACAGTTCCTTTATGACACACTATTCATATGACAAACCTGTTCATCCACAAATGTACTGTACAAGAATGCTCTTGAATAATTCTTTACATCCTTTCCCTCTTCTGCATTCACACTTTTTTCCCCTATTCAATTTTTTTTCAGCACTGAATAACAGAATTATTTTTAATGCTATGTTTTAATTCAGATGAAATTTTCACAGTCTTGATCTTTTTTTCCTTTTTTTCTATTGTCTTACAGCTTGAGATATGACTGTAGATTTCCATCTTTATTAATAGATCACTGTATAAAAGGCAAAAGAGGAAAGGATGAAATCTTGCATGCTAATTCTTGTAACTCTCCCAAAGAATTAAATGGAAAACTGAGTATTCAGCAAAGTGTATCTGTAAACAAAGGATGACATAGACAAAACAAGAATGGAATGGATATGGTTTTATGTGGTGAGCCCTGTAAAATTCCTACTATGTTAAAATATTGGTGAAAGAGTCTCTAGGATTCACCCAATTGCCTCGGATTTTGCCAGAAATATAATCTGTAATAGTCAAGGCTCAAATAGCATCCAGCTGAAAAATGTTTGAGAAATTATATCTACATCTATAATTGGTAAACAGCTCCACGTAGCTAAACTTCAAATTCGACTAAAGCGGACATCCTTCCCTGTGGTTCACTCTGTTTCATGAAGATAAATACGTGAATGTTTCTTCCTGGCTAGCTTTGCTGACAAGGATTGGTCTGTATAAAATAAGTAGCATGCTTCAAGCCTTAGCCATTAGCAGCTGGAAAGCAGGTGTGCAATCATTTGTTATCCTTTAGCAACACTACAAGTCCATATTGACTTTCATCAAAGAAAAAAGAAGAAAAAAGAGACTGTGTGCTTCATGGCACAACTTTTTACGCAGAAATCCGGTGGGATTTTATTAATGTTTTAATCTGCAATATTCATAAGAACATATTTTCCTGCCAGCATTTCTGGATGATTAATTTAAAACTTAGCAACATACACTTGGAGAATAGGTGAGATATCAAAAAGCACCTAAAGTTTTGGTAACTGAATTTCATCCTGGATACACATTGACTGTAGCTGGGATGTAAAGACCCAGAGCTTAATTCAACTACCTAGTTGAATTAAAAGGGTTGAGTTAAGGTACGAGGCTAGGATCTGTAGGACAACCTAACCTTTCTGGATGAACAACTAGAAGCCAGATTTGGTGACACTGGCCATCACAAATGGTGTTATATATATCTGACCGTGCCATTTGTCAAGCCTGTGGGTCAGAAGTGGGCATCTTTATTTAGGCATTTAAAAGTAGGAATTACAGTCTTGAGCTGAAACCTGCCCTGAGTACAGACCTAACAAGAACTTACTGTGCCAGAACATTTTTTCTCATGTATTAACATTCATGTCAAATGCTTTTACTAACTTGAGAAAAATGGGACTCTTTATTTATGTCTGACCCATATGAGAATTTTGCAGACAGTGGATCCAGATGTTTATATATCCCTAAATGTGTCTCAACAGTGTTTTGATCACTTTCTGTGAAACTTAATAGTGCAGCCTAAGATTGTCAGTCAAAAAGGTGCCATTAGCCTTGAACCCTACATAAAGACATTGTTCAGCAGTGCCTATCAGGATGTAAATTAAATTAACCTTCCTGTAATCCACCACTTGTTCAAAGCAGAGACATAAAACAGAACTGGTAATATCATTGTCATTTCTATAATAAATTAGAGGCTAAATATGTCTCAGAAAGTCACCTACCTTTAATGCCTCTTTTGGCTTAATCTCAAAAGTTCCCCCATCCCAGAAGATTGTCTTTCCCACTGAATCTGGCTTCCTTTTTCTGCTTGTGTCACTACACAGGCTAACTCAAGTGGAAAGAGAATATAGGAAGACTCTAATCTGTCCTCCTTCTTGATACAGGGCATCTCTGAGGTCTAAGAGGTTTCTGTCCAGTTGGGTCTTGAAACTCCCAAGGCACAATCTCTCTGGGAAAACTTCTGCACTGTACAGTGGTCTTCAAGATCTCAAGCCCTGGTCCCTCAGTAGTCCCTCACAGGTCAAGTGCTCCACTCTAATTTTTCTGATGGCCTTCTGCTGAACTCACCCCACTTTACTGATGTCTACCCTATTCTGAAGAACACCGAACTGGATGCAGTAATATTTGTGTGACCTAACAAGTGGGGGGATGATAATCACTTCCTTGGATGTGCTGCCTGTGCTGCTAACACAACTCCGTATGTTGATGCTATTTCTGCTGCCAGGACACATTGCTGACTCCAGTTCACTGTCCTCAGGGACTTTTTCCCAAAGCTATTCCCCAGGCTGTCTGTATCACTGCTGAATTTTCCAGTGTTCCTGTTGGCCTGTTCCTACAGTCTGTCACCATTTCTGTGGCTGACAGGGGCCCCAGCCTCATATTGACTGGTCACTCCATTTTACACTCAAAAGAAAGCTTCATGAGAAGTGAACTGTGTCTTCACCAGATACTTGAAAAAGATTTTGAACGAGACACATTGCTGTTTCCCAAAACACTGCTAAAGTTAAGTGTCAGTATTCTAAAATATTTTGTAAATAGATGGAATTACTTTGTGTAAAGTAGTCTACTTTTGTGTACAGTGATGTCTGAAATTTATAAATATGCACATATGTTTTAATAGAAAATCCCTAATATAATTTAATGAATCATAACATTTTGATTTGAAGCACGAAAACATAAGTAGCTTAATTCAAACTAAGAAAATTATGAAAAGCATGCTAAGCATTCCTAAGAGATGTTCAGAATGTAATGATGCACCATTCAGACAAGTCAGCATTAAAGCTAAAGTCTTTGAAATGAAAATCTGGAAAAGCATTTTGGGTCATTTGTAAAGATTCTTTTATTACACAGCTGTCGTAATTTCCTAGCTTTAATGGCAGTATGCTGGTGAAATGAAAATTGTTTTTAAGAAGACCCGAGAAGAGAAGGAAGGAAACAAGAAGATATGAATAATATAATTCTGCAGTTTAATGCAAGAATTAACTTGTATTCCTCCTACTTGCCACCCTCTAGACTCCTGAAACTTTGGCAGCATGAGCTCCTCAGCTGTGTAATTATGTTTCACTGCATGGATTGGCACTGGTAGCAAACCATTAAATCATAATAAATTTGTGAAAGTTTGGTTTTTTTGGGTTTTTTTGGGTTTTTGTTTCCAGATGGAAACAATATACTGCTTGATAGATTTCCTTTATTTAAATCTGACACTTCAGCATCTGTAAATTATTCTTTGAATATCTGAACATATTTTTGTTGATGTAGTCAATCAACATATTTTTACTACATCCTGCTACATCAGAGAGGTGTAAAATGCTGAAATAGATTTCACTTCCACACAAGGCTCCTAAATCATTAACCATTTTTTTATTTCAAATGTAGAACAATAAAAAAACCCCTCTGTAAATGAGGAAGCATGAAATGCTTCATTATTTTCACACAGAAATAAGGGTCTTAAGCTAATAAATATTATAGTTTCATCTTTAAGATTGTACTTCTGAGTTTGCAAAAGTTTTTCAAATACGTTCTTACTTTTTAAACTTTTTAAAAAATATATTTACACCAGACATTTGAGTTTAGATTTCTCTGATCAGCTACATGCTTCTCGTAGTAAATTGGTCACTTTAGAGTCCCTTTGGAAAGGAAACACAGTGGGAAGATTCATAATTTTATATTATGTCTGCTTTTAAAGTACTTACATAACAAGTGGTTCAGAAACACTTATTTTATTTTCAATTACTTATTTTCAACATCCGATTAGTCAGATATAGACATCTATATTACACCTGTCTAAAGCTAGGTCAGATGAATCCCACCTCAGCTTAAGAAATCAATGAAAATTTTAATGTAGTCATGCCTTGTGTCCTTCTGGAGCAGGAGTAGGAATTGCTAGAAATAAATTAATTAAGAAGTTAATGAATAAACACATATATACATGACTTACAAATTGAATAGCTATTAGTTCTACAGGCTGTTGCTATAATTTATTAAACCTTCTGCAGAAAGTATAATTCTTCTGTGTTCTTTCCCATCGATTTCATTCAGTATTTGAAGGAAAAAGTATTATTTCAAAATCTCCTGAAGTTTTCTGTAACAATGCCTAAATATTAAGATTTTATTCCAACCTTTTCATCTCCACCCTCAGTATGTAGTGTTCAGAGGTGGCAACGACCAAAAACTCAGAGCTATGACACACCTTTAGTACAAGAGCAAATGTTTCAGTAATATAAAACAAAAGCTAATATTTGGAAAAGTAATGTTTTTATGTGTCAGGCTGCTAATACCAGCTTTTCCTACTATAAAATGAACCCAGGACATGTTAGACAGCATTGCATTTCTAAAAGCACCAGTTGCCCGTGACTGCAGATGTCATCCTTCTTCTCAACACATAATAATACATAATGTTTTAAATAATTAGTGATCTATTGTATCTAAACAAGCAAAACTTTCCAAATACTGAGGTAAACTCATTATCTTCCAAAATTTTTAATACCAATATTAACATCTAATTAAAATTTGTCTTCTTCATTTATCAGTTTAGCTCCTGCTGTATTTCAATATTTTATTCCATCTGACTCACTTTCCTAAATTATTGACTTAGATCCTAAGTCATTTAAAATCACACTTCTCTTTGAAGTCAACACACTTCAAAAGTGGGAACACTAGCTTGAAAGAAGTCCTTAATTTCATTAATTCAGAGTCAGACACAAGCCCAAAAGATGGAAAAGAGTACTGATACAGAATCCTTTATACTTGACTATACATCATTTAGAAGTTAAATTTTGATAATTTATAATACCTAGTTCACAAGTTATGCAAATGTAAATGTAGTAGAAGCAAGAGAGAAATAAAGTCATTTGATATCATGATATAGGAAGTGACACAGAGTGACATCATTGAAGGCTCTATGACTTAGGGCTCCTGTGTAGAGTGGTGATTAAAAGCAAATTGCATATGAAATTTGATTTCTTTTTATATAAGTATTTTCATGTGAAAACTGAAAATTCAGAAGATGCTTCAGAATGGCAAACTGTCATAAGTTAGGCAGCTGGAAAATCAAACAATTTTCGCTTTCTGACTTCAATTGACTTGCATTGAGTCACAGTCTCTAGAACTAATCTACTCAAGAAAATTGTTTATAAACACCACAGAAATATGAAAATACTCATTCTCAATTTTTACACTGTATGGAACGTTTTTCATTATGGATGCATATTACTCTTATATTTCAAAGAATCTAAAAACTTTATTACAGGGAAAAGAGTTTTTAAATACATTGTTCATATCATAAATACTGTACTGTTATATCAAAACCCCACATTTTTTCACATAGACAGTTTTCAAAGTATGCTTTCTCTCTGGCCAGATACAGTCTACCTACTTCTTTTGCAATTTGGCTATAGCAGGTTAAAATACAGCATATAATGATCTAGAAGGTAAAACACAGAAGCTTAATTGGGCTGCTTAACTATAGACATCTGTTGTCATTTGAGGTCCTCACATCTCTGCTACCTGGCCTCCAAGGTCTCTTTTAGGATGGTGTAGGTGTCCCATTGGTTCCATGCCATACCTGTCAGCCCCAAACGGGTATCAGGGGAATTTTAGATGACAATGCTTGCAAGCTTAGAGTCAGCCAAACGGAGTCCTGCTTACCCAAACTCCTGTTTGGGCTCATTGGCGAGTAACTATCAAGTGGATTAAAAGTGGATATCTACTGAAGCTCCTAACTTCTACAGTATTCAAGATATCAGCCTAGGGCTTACAGATAAGACCTATAAACACTCAAACCTTTCTGAAAACAAAACTGCAGAGATAGGGAATTTCCGATAGCACTAAATACCTGTCTTTAGGCAACAGTCATATAAAACCTACCTTAAATATCATTGATATCTCCAGGAGAGTCTTTATACATACATAGTTGTGACATTTATATAAGAAAGTCTATAAATTAAGAGTGAGTACATTTTTGCCTAAGATACAACTAACATTTTAAATGTGAACCAAAGAATTCTGCTTTATACATATTTCCAGATAAAAAGCAAACTTGAGAAAACACAGCCATAGATTTTTACAGATAGGTTTGATGGAAAAATATTTTAATTTTCTGATAATCAAAGCCTTAAACTTGTATCCACTAATTCCTAATGAAAAACATTTCGTTTCTTCTTGAGTGAAAACTGGATGAAAAAATACCTAATCTTGTTTTTTAAAATTTTTTTACTACAGTTCTTAAATATCTTGAGTGTATTGCCTATTTTTTTTCACTTTTCAAAACCAAACTAAAAATTTTACCATGACATCACTGAAATAGAAATCTTAACTGCAAGAGATATTTCAATTTTAAATTGACATTGTTATTACCTTTTGAAATATAACAAACATGCTCTTGATCTGATGCCTGCTATGAGACACAAAGCAGGTCTGCAGAATCAACCTATGTTATTTTTTTCTTTGATGATGTCTTAACAAGAACATTGCATCAAGTCATCTTCTGACACTGTGAATGCATTAGTTCCAAACGCTACTCATTTCCTGCTTTTCTGCATATTCTTTATTTATTTTTCTTATCATCCAAGAAACTTTGACAGACAGAAGGGAAAGGAAAATATAGTATTTTCTCATAAACATGTTTTGTTTATTTTTTGATATAGCAACTGAAAATGAGGTGTCCACTTGAGAAGATCAAGGTTCGGTGCAAGATTGAATTTTCAGTAAACTAAACATCATTTCCCTCTAGACTACAGAGAGAAGCAGAAAAATATAGCAAGTTCAGCCATGTCAGAATTATTTCTCAGACAGCTAGAAAACCTTCATCTAATCTGGATCAAGCAACTCAGATGAACCCGAGGTCTTATTTCCTGCCTTAGGTTTATCCAGCCTCAAATGCAAAACAGGACTGATGCTGATAAATCATTCCATCATTTAGTATGAGATATTTTGAGGCCTATTTCTTCCAGGGGGGGGAAAAAAAAAAAGCATACCCACTGTAATTTGCATTGTTTTTCTTTTTTGCCATCATAACTATATGTGAAAATGTACTTTTTCATTATTATTGTGATACCCTTCTGTGTTGCTTAGTTTAGTCCTGGCCAATGTACCAGCATTTAAACGCTGCTGTTACTGAGAAGGATATCTACAATATGATGAGACTATATGAAATTGCACAAAGTAGCATATGGTTTTTTTTACTGTATAAATGTATGACAGGCTTCATTTTAAAGGTACCAATGAAAAAATATGACTGGAAGTTTCAGGGTAGGAAATATTGGACACATTGTGTGCCATTTTATTCTTTTTATTTCATTATTCTTGTGAGAGATAGGACTCAAATTAGTCACTGAACAATGTGTTGGACACATCTGGAACCTCCATGACAAACAACTTTCCAAATAGTTTCACTTTTTCTTTTGAGATAGTTATGGTAAGCAAAGTGCCTTGAATGTTCTAAAATGTATCTTCCATAAAAATAGAAAGTGACAAGTAAGAAATCAGGATCCTATTAAACACTGGTTTCAAGGGAATTTTTCTATGAGCACATTTATTTTACAGACTGTTGTGGGTTTTTTTACAATTGTGGTTTTAAGCTTTCTTTGTAAGCTTTTGATTACTTCACACAAGTAATTTCCTGTTACATTCTTCAGTTATGAAAACTGAACTTTTTTCTGGATTTCTATGAAATCTAAAAACCTGTCTATCTGTCCACTAATGCTTTTCTTTTGTCTTCCTCTCACAAACAACAGGACTTTCATCACAAATCAAACAGACAACTCTCATCATGCAGCAGCACTGCTCCTTCCCTTCAGTCTGGGAGTTGTCCATCTGACACAGCTGGTCAAGTTGGAAAGAAGATGTAGGCCATTTTATAGTCAAAAGTTTGCAGGTAGTAAGTAAAACTTTTGCATTACCCCAAAAATGGAGCTAAAGAACCTTAGTCTGCTATTGCTTTACCTTGCTTATTCTACTCCAACTTGCCAAATAATGCATTTCAATGCATTTAAAATTCCTTTAATGAAACCTTTCTCTCACCTCTAAAGATAAGTGCCTTTTAGACTGTAAGCTCCTCAGGGCAGGGACTAGGTAATTTTATTGTGTATGATTGTGGGGCTTTTTACACCGTGAGCCCTCCTTGAAAATTGACTTTAATCAGCAATAATAATACTGCACAAATTCTTAAAATTTAGCTTTACTGGAAAGTTTCCACTGCAAGGAAAATGACAAGTGAAACTTACTCTGATGAATAGCAGCAACACAGAAAAGCATCAGAATAATTGTAATGGCCAAGTTCTGCTGGCTGCTGTGTAATGTAATGAAGTCAGTGCCTGCTGTGGCCAGATAAATCAAGAATTGCTTTATAGTTTGCAGCTGGACTTTTTAGTCAGATTACTCACAACAGTGCTGCTCCCATTATGGCCATTATGAACAGCACATTCAAAAAATAAATAAATTCACAATATGCTAATGTAATTTTGCTATGATTTAGTAGCAGCATGCAAAATGTGCCCAGTTGCTGCCGTGGTAGGCAGAGGAAATCTTACTCCTTGCCAGGACACGATGATCTATCAATCTTTATACTTCAGTTACCCAAGGTCAACATAAGAACCTTATCAGATTTTTCTTTTCTCCTTCTGTGATCTTTGGGATCAATACCCAAGGGTAGAAAACATTTGATGGTATTTATAGTGCAAGTGAAACAATGTTTTAAGTGCAGTAGGAAGACTTCAAACATTTTACCACGCCCAGAGGCTTTCAGCACACTTAGAATAAGTAAACCCTTTCTACAGACTTCTCAGGGCACAGTTTCTCCAAGGTGAATGCCCTATGACTATGTAAATACACCAGCCACTTGCAGGTAAATTTTGTGAGAGGACTACAAGTCTAAATATGGAATTACTACAAATTTTGTGCCACTGTAGCTGCACACCAACATATTCAATGCATGCAGTAAAACAATAGTTGTATCTCAGCTTATTACCAAACAGGCAGCAGTCAGACAGCCAGGCAGCACCTGCTTCTTGCTCTTAGGTTGGTGCAGACATACCTTCAAACCATTCACATCGTATATTTCCATTTGTTCAAAAAGAGGATATAAAAAAAAATATTTTTTGTTTTCTCAGTTTTTAAAAAGAGATACTTTTTTGGCATCTAAGAGATCCAAGGGTCCATTGTACTAAATCCTGTATAGCATACTCTTACTAATCCTGTGTAAATTTAGATAAAGCTAATTTCATTAACACAGTTTATATATAGATGCTTGTGCTGAGTTCTGGAAAAGGATGGAGGCCTGAACTGTTGTAACTTCTCACCTAGGATCTAAAGAGAAAATGCTGATGTAGTGTAAACTACTGCTAGTTCTAACAGTGGCATTGTTATTTGTGTCAGTTTTCTTTTACCTAGATACAGAATGAGAACTGGTTCTCTTCCTGTGTTCACCTTTGCAGGAACAGGATCTCTATTCTAATATTATTTTTTCAAAATTAATGAACTTGAGTAGTCCTAAACCACTTTCAAATACCTAGAACAACTACATTCTTTCCTCAGATATGTATAAGAGCCCCTATTTACAAGCACTGTCCATATTGGAAAGAGTCAGTGTTTTGACAGAAATACAAGAAGAGAGCATTGACTGGGAAAATTCAACCAAAGATATGCTTATGCTTGTGCCAATTATTCTTACAAGCTGAAAAAGCATTCTGAGAGGCAGGCTTCCTTTTGTTGAAGCTCTCACAGCTTTTCTTTCTGCTGAATTTGAGTTTCATTTAGTACCCAGGCCTAGCAAAACGCTGGTTTACATAGATATCCTTTCTTGATCTTCAGCAGGTGTTTTTCTTGCTGAAATCCTGAACTGCTGCTGCATTTCATGTGCTCTTTCTCTGCAACCATTTCTTCTTGATCACCAGGTGATTCACAGTCCTCTCTGTGATTGTAAAGTTTAAGTCTGACCTCCATGAGGTTTACTTGTTCAGAGTGAATTTATCTTTCAGGTGCTGAATAAAAGCATATCAATACTTTCTATCTCCAGAGTTCATTAAGCTCTGTCATTGATATGTGAATTTTTATCAGCAACAGTCCAGTTCTGAATGTTGTCTATATTTCAGCAGGGTCAAGCTGATTTTTAGATCTAGAGTTGGAAGTAGGTCAGTGAAGCAGTAAGAATTATGAGAAGCTGAAAGGTATCAACAGAGCATGGCAGGACAGAGGTGTCAGGAACCATTATCAGTCAGTAGAAGTAGAGAGCCTATTCTGAATAAACAGAGGAACTGTTTCTGTTAATGGGAATAGCTGCCATTTTCATCGAGTCCAGCAAAGTGCTGAGGAAAAAGGTTTGTCCCAGGTCCTAAGAAAAGAGCACTTAGGAAATAAAAAGCTAAGAATTCAGTGCTATTTCTAGCTTCCTAGAAAACAGCTTTTATTATGTGTGAAGTTTGTTTGAAGATAATTTTCCCAGAGAAATGGTGAAACGCGCGAAATAACACTACTTTCTGCAATGTGTTTGAATTTGCTATCTTTGACTTTGTCTCCGCAATTTACATTGCATCTCCATTATGTACAACAATAAACAGATGACAAAGTTCATGTCTGCCTATAAAATTCTGAAAATGATAGCTCAAAACAACTGCATTTCAAACACATCTGAGAAGAAAATGACAGAACTTGCACTCCACAGATGTTACTCCTGCCTTTAATGCACTGCTGCTCAGATGCAGAAGCGATGAGCGCCATATAAAACCTTGCAGAGAATGCAGTTAGGATATTCTCAAGTGGAGTGCAATCCCATTCAGAAATGCAAAACAAAACCCATGCTCCATTTAACCTCCAGTAAAACCCTTAGAATATGACTGAAGTGGAGCTTGAATGATATACATGAAAGTCTTTGTAGCAGGCTGAATTTTACCCATGGTGATTCAATGACAGGCCTAGCCTATTGTCATTCATAGTGAAGTGACTAATAATTTCTTCATAACAGTTCCACTTGTAAATTGAAGTGCCTCTCACTCACAAAGATAAATAGCAAATCACCATCAATCATGTATTTCCACATAAAGAATATATGTTTTAACTTGGCTATATTCTTTATTTTATGACTGTGAAGAAAAGCTATTTTATACACAATAGTGCCATGACTGCTTGATGTATTTTCATTTATTGTGATGTTGATCTTCATTGTTTTTTTTACTCCGACTACTACTGAAAATAAGTAAAAACAAAAAACGAACCAAAAAAAAAAAAAAAANAAAAAAAAAAAAAAAAAAAAAGAAGAAGACAGGAAAAACCTTGAAAATAAAGCATCTATACTTCTGGTGATTTTGACAACCTTGACAAATCACAATGAGAAAAGATATATTAAACTGTCATGCTGAAGTTTGCCCAAGGAATAAGGAAGAAAATTAAACAGGGAATAAGATTTTTTTTTCTCTTTCACTTGTTTTCATAAAACCAAACAGAATACTGAGGACAATATTTAAAAATAAGTATTCAAAAATGCTTTCTCAATGATCCTTTACATGTGACTATATCCTGTCCTGAATTTTTGGACCTATTTTTATACTTTTGGTTCTGGCTAATGAAACAGTCTGTAACACAAATAAGAAAGATTTAAAAGACCAATTAAACCTTGAATTATTTTACTGTTTTCAGTAACATAATCATACTAAATAACTGGAAATAGGTTGATTTAAAAAAAAAAAGTGGAAGAAAACAATGGAAATAGCTAAATGGTGAAGCTCTACTCAAACCTATCAGGGTCTTGTTATAAACATTTTGAATATCCGTTCCTCATTTTAAGCATCAAAATGGATATTTTTGACTCTGTAGGCATAATTAAAATCTATTAAAACAGCTAAAGATATCAAAGTTCTATTAAATTTTCAAAAGAACCATATCATGAAGAATAGTGTATATTTGAATCTGACTAAATATTGTACAAGATTGTTATAGGAACGCTGCCTATGCCATGATTTGCTTTAGCAACAATTTTGACCATGGCTATGGCCCATCTTACTTTCTACTCAAAGATCTAGAGAGCTGTTCTTCATATGTATCTTTGCTTCAATTTTTATGTATTTCCTTCCATTCCCATATTATTTTTTAAAAAATTATTATTGTTATTCCTACTATTATAAATAATAAATTAGAAATCAAGAGTGAGGGGTTGGACTGCAACTCTTATTAGTTGGGTTTTATCATGTAGAGGGTATTCAGTACTCATTTCATTAGCCCATACAGAAATATATAATGTGGGATTAAACACCCCTGGGTAACTTGCCTGTGCTTCAAGCCACGTTAAATGAGTAAATAATGCCTGGTAGGCCCTACTTGGTACCTAGATGGTTTGTCGCAGATAATGCCTGCCATCTTAAATGAAAACAGATGCCTGGGTGTACACGATGAAACCCTACCTCTAAATCTATATGAGCTTAACTTTCTAGAAAATGATGGTGCAAGATCTCCCTAAGTGCAACAACTCCCTAAAATAATAAAAAAACCCCCTGCTCTTTGCACAGATTGTGGAAAGAGACAGGAAATATCCAGAGAGCGATAAATCAGATGTGGTCCATAACCACTTAAGACCTTTACTACTTTTGAAATATTTCACCAGTAATAATTTCAGCAGTGGGTCAAAGTATGTCCTCTTTAATTATATCTTGGCTGTTGACAAGCTGTACCATAATTTCAACACTGTTCTGCCTTTTCTGCTTGCAGTATTGTTTAATGTCCATAAATATAAAACCTCCCTTGATATAAACAAAATTACTCCTCACATCTCTTTTTTGTATTGTTATATACAAGCAATGAAAGTTAAAAATAAAAATGATAGTTAAAAGTCATCAGCAACTGATAAATTTTGCTCACAAAACAGATAGAACTTCAAGAAATTTATGCTCATTTCTAGATGGTCATAAATTACGGCAGTTTCCTCACTACCAATACCTTGTCACATGAACCCAATACAAATATATTCTGCTTTTCATTCCGTTTTATTTTTCCACAAAATACTTTAAAAGAACACTTTAAATAAAGCCTGTAGTTTCAAGTTTCAAAAAGTGAAAATGGACCTGAGATAGAGGAAACAATATTAGTGTTGGTACTGATGCTGGCATACAAATGTGTGAGATATATATATATATATATATAAAAATACATCTATATATATATATATAAATTTTTTTTCACCTTTCTATTAAGGCCTAGAAAATAGAAAAAATGTAAGGAGCAAACTAATATTTGTAGTTTTGTAATCACTTTTCTGTGCATGAACTAATGTCATCATACAAGACAGGTTCTGTTTAGCAATTAGTCTCTTTAACCTGAACATTTTTTGAGTTCCACAAGGTTATAAGGAAGATGGAAATATCTTCTTAGTTCTTAAGTCTTACATATTAGTTCTTAAGATAGTTTTATCCCACAATTTGAAAAAGAAAATCAAAACACATTTAAAAGAGAGCTGCATCAGGCTCTTCCTTCCTTGATTTCTTGACATTGCCCATGAGGAGTGTTCTGTAAGGCTTTTATTATTCGTGGGAGAAAATATAGATAAAAATATTTCAGTAGTGCCAGTAAGGAAAAATATAAGAATCATGAAGACAATAATACAGAAGAGAAACCATCATGATTATGTTTCATTGTGGGATATACAGAAGTAATTTTCTATTGAAATAATTAATTTTGAGACCAATACAAGAAAACTCAAAGCACCATTAACAAAAAGACAAAAGAAATCTAAACAGCTCCTTTCTTTTAGATAGAAGAATAAAACTATTTCTAGCATCATTGAGGACAAAACAGTTTTATGTGTATTTTTTGCAGTAACTCACTACAGATTAGCAGACAATGGCAATGACTGATATATTTTCACCTTTTTGTCAGTAGTTGCTTTCCTTCTTGTTTCATATTAATTATACTTTTCTTATTCCAAGTACCTACTGAAACATCAGAGTATCTGCATAGTTATGGCTTACATCTGACATAGATTCAGTGTGCCGATGGGAGCTAAAAGTCTGCTTCCTATCTCTTTCTGTGAATATTTTGATGATGGTTTTAAAAAAAAATGTTTTTGTCAATATACTTCTTTAGGACAAATATCTGCTAATTCTTCTTAAATGTACTTAGCTTCTTTGACTTAAAAGTTTACAGCAGATCATAAGAGCAGAGAATCTCAATATCAGTGCTTTAGCAATTCTGGTGACAACTACATTGTCAACTGTGTGTAGTCGCAATCATGAAATCACAACAATTTTGAAATACGTAAAATACACGGAGAGATTTTTTGTGTGAAATAATAAACGCTGAAAGATTTTGTGAGTTTTTGTGAGTTTTGTTAGTTTTGTGAGTTTCAGACTGCACTGTGGATGAGGTGCATTGCTAGATATCCTTGGTTAGCTGTCTCACACGTATTGCAAATTCCTAGCACCTGGCAGTGCCAAAGGATCTGTCGGTGGAAACTCTCCTAGAATCATAGAACATCCAAGTTGGAAAGGAGCCATCAGGATCATCAAGCCCAACTCTTGGCCCTGCACAGGACACCCCAAGGATCACACCATGTGCCTGAGAGCATCGTCCAAACACTTCTTGAGCTCAGGCAGGCTTGGTGCTGTGACCACTTCCCTGGGGAGTAGTCTCTCAGAAACCTGTATCTTTGCTGTTAAATCTGCCCATTCATGACAGAATGAAAAGCTTAGCAAACCCCACAAATGATTTATAGTCTCTCTCTAGACTACTTCTACTAGATTCCACTCTAGTCTTCTTCTACCACTTCAGCTCTTGAGCTATAATAAGAAATGAGAAATCTGTTCTTTATTTTTTTCCTTTATAGAGTAATACTCATTGTAATGAGATGAGATGAGCATGCATAATGAAAAAAAAAGAGATTCAAAATGGTCTTTCACTTTCCTGAAAAGTGGCTAATCACTAGTCACAGTTGTGTAACTGCTTGTTTTTGGAGTTTTTCCACTTTCTGTAATTAATTTATTAATCATTTAAATATCTGTTGGAGTAGATATGAGAGATAATATAAAAATACAAAGTTGTAATTAGATTGGTCCCTTTACTAATAAATATTTGGCTTAGATAATTATTGCACTAGAGGTGGCTTTGGTTCTGCTAATGATTAGAGAATTGGTGGCATTTTTTGGTCCTTTCAAATTTATTGCCATTCATATGTAAATGCACTGGAAAAAAATCAAACCTCTGGCTCAGTTGTTTCACTGAAGTTGTAAAAACTAACCACAACCAAAACAAAACAAAATTGCTTTGTACTAACTAAAACATCAGACTTCAGGGTCATATCTGCTGAAAGTGAGAAATCACACAGGACACAGGGTTAGGTCTTTAGAAAAAATAATATTCTGATTAAATAATAATTTTCATTAAGAGGCTTGTTTAGAAGAGCAGCCAGACCGACTTTCAATGCCCCCAGTGCATCATAACAGAGCCTCTTTTCCCCTACCATAGGACTTCATAAGATCACTTTTTCTATTAGAGAGGAGATTTTCTCAGTGTCACTTCCTCACAGAATATTAACGGACTGTAAATTATAAAAGATAGTTTATGATCACCAACATAAATTACTGTGCAGAAGATTTATTACTTAACATAATTTCACTCTTAAAAAAAAAAGATTTACTATGTTAGATCTTACCGTAGTAGAAAATTTGTCATATGTGTGTAATAATAGGGAAACATATAAAATGGTAATCAAAACATTTATGAAAGATGAAATGATGAAATCATCTAATACAGTAAAACTAGGTACTCAAACATATGTCCTTGTTATATCTTTTAGTGATTTATAGTGTTCAATGGATTAAAGACATTCAATGTATAGGTAACCAGTATAATCCATATTTTAAGTATTAATATATTGTTTTCTTTTTTAACTGCAAACAATAAAAATTATAATATATTATATTGTAGTTTTGCATTTGAAAACCATTAACTGTGGCAATTTCAAATTTAGCACCAAGTAAAGTTATAGTCAATACATATATATATAAGTATTGCTTGTATTACAGAAAAATATACACAGAAAGGTTAAAAACAGAAAAAGAAAAAAGAAAAACAAGGCCATGCTAATTTGGAAGGTTAATTTGACTCTGCTGATCAAAAATACATATCTTTAAAAAGGTCTACTGAAAACATAGTAGTGTCTTTGTATCTTGTTGATGTTGAACTTTTTGCTTCTTAATGAAGTTTTGATCCTCTCTGCATTATATTTACTTACTATTTTGTTATGTTTACCACTTACACTCGCTAACTATTTCCTGTTCACTGAAATCCTTTGCCCTTCATGTTAGGCCAAGTTTTCAATTACATCATCTTTTCTCACTAATTTTTATGGGCACAGTTCTTCTCTGGAACAGTTATTATTTACTAATTTATGAAGTTGCCAAAGAAGAGCCATGGTGCAACTATAAAGTAATGTGCAAATATTAAGTAAGTTGTTAAAATATTTACTTTAAACCCAGGCACAGACGTACTGAAATAATGTAATGGAAGGAGTCCATAATCATTTTGTAACATGCTAACAATCCTAATAACATAATTATTACTCAAGAATTTATTAATATTTTATGAGTGAGTTAAGCATAGAGAGAGAAATATAATGCCTAGCCACAAAGATGTAAATGGAGACTTGTGATATAGCTGTACAAACAGGGATACAGAAAAATATGCAAGTAAGATCTATCAGATCAGAGTGAAGGTTGTAGAAGAGCCAGGAGAGATGGCTGTTGGAACCAGAACTGACAAGGTGCCTGATGAAATCAGGATGAGTCCTGCTCCCCATAAAAACATCAAATATGTCAGGCTGTATGAGATCACTATCCCTTATTTTGGGAAGAGAGATGAGGAACATGAACCACTGTTGATGGTTAAGGACAATCAGGAGTGAAAGAAAGGGACCACTTGATTCCAGCTTCCCTCCTCAAACTGCTCTTAAGTCTTGCCACCTCGACCTGAGCAACTAATGACCATCATGGACCATAGACATCGGTGTTGACTGCACAGGATGAACACAAAAAAGACAGAAAAAGAAGGGTGATTAAGCAAGATACAAGGATCTCCCTCATATTGCAAATGGACAACTTCCCATTTAAGATTGTGAACATGATCTCTTTACTTTCATATATAAGATATATTACTTTATGACTCTCTCATTAAGTTTGGTAATAAATCAAGCTGTTCTTATTACTGTAATGTGCTGAGATCCCTTTTATTGTTAGTGTCTGTGTAACCTACAGTTAAGCATCTGGTTCAAGTTCCTCACATTGCAACAGATTTTGAAGAAATGTGTCAGAGGGCACAGGATTCTATTCTAGAGAATATGGAGTCACTGGTTTTTGTAACAGACCGCAGATAACAGATCACGGGATTTTTCATGATCTTTCTAGATTTTTATTGGCCTGCCTTAAGCTGTGATTTAGTTTATATACCCATCACAGAAGCTAGCAAGCAATACGTTGACTATTACTCAGTCTGATGTAGTTTTTACCTGGCTTTATATGCTAGGCAATGCTTATGGAGATATATTGGTGCTGAGCTGATCATGGTAAGCAATCCAGCCCCACAGAGTTGCTTGGTCATTCCCCACAGCGGGTTGGGGGAGAGAATCAGGAGAGTAAAAGTGAAAAACTCATGGGTTGAGACGAGGGCAGTTTTAAGGGGAGAGCAAAAGTTGCTTGTTCAAGCAGAGCAAAATAAGCAATTAATTACTACTGTTCAGTTCTTTTTAATTAAGTGAGCCATCTATGACTTCAGAATCAGAATGAAGTGTACCAGAATATACACCTGATATGATGACAAGGGCCTTGAAAACACAAAGAGAACACAACAGGCCTCAAGGCTATACGAAGTTAGAAGTAGTAGTTTGGTGTTCATTAAAGTAGTACAACCTTGGCAGATGTTTAAAGCCAGTGTAAGAAACCTAAAGGGATTAAACCCCAGGTTTTCAAAACATGTAAAAGACCTGGTACTTCATAAATTAGAATGCAAGATAGTATGAGAGAGCAGTGAAGAACAAGGTGTAGAGTGGATTAGCAAGCATATAAAAGTGACTCCAAGGTGATCTATGATATAAGGTGAAATATTGGCATGACAATCCTTTGTCTCCTGAGGAATGATGCTAACAACTAATCAGAGCATCTTTCTTTTTCTTTCTTTCTTTCTTGTTCTGACTCGCCAATTACAGAATCTAGAAGGGCACTGAAAAGAGGATTCTATCACCATAGAAAATGTAAATGCTAAAGATTTTATGTATAGAGCTTTTATTGTCTGTTATTTGAACTAGTTCTTAAAAAGAATGTACCTGGACTGAGACAAAATCATTGTTCAGATGAGCAAGATTTAAGTCCGATTAATAATAACAAAGTCACACATAAACTCAGAAGTTGCACTGTAACAAGTTGATGGAGAATTTTGGTAACCTGCTCTATAAACAGGATACAACATGCTCATCAAAAAGGGAAAGTGCTTCCTATATTAAAAAAAAAAAAACAACAACAACAACAAAAAACAAAAACAACAACAACAACAAAACCCAAAAAAAACCCCAAAACAAAAAAAAACAACAACAAAAACAAACAAACAAACAAACAAACAAACAAACAAACAAACCAGAAAAACTAATGGAAATGGCCATTCTGCCTTCTGCTTTGCAAAAAATTTTTCTCAGTGAAAAAAGGGAAAGATGAAGTCTGAAGCAATCCTACAAAAAGAGGATGAACTTTGGTGAGGAAATACTATTTTACCTATATTAAGTGCTTTGACAGCATCAGCTGGTGCATTCATCTGTCGGAAGTCAAGAATTAATTTCTGGGTTCCAGATATAGATTTCTAGATTTTTTTATTTTATATTACAGACTATGATAAAACATTGGATAGAGTAAATCTCTTTCATCACTGTCCAAGGTTAAGAGCTCTAGGTTTTTAAGTTCCTGTCATTGTCAAGGGAAACACAGAGCTCCATTCAGTTGTCTATGGATAGGTGTTTATTATCAATATAAATGTCTTACAGTATTCAAGACATCTTCAGCAGGCTAGAAAAAGTGATACAAGAGATACAGGATAATTGTGCCCTTCTGGACCAACAAATATGGTGAAGAAGAATATGATAAGGTATCTTAAGTGACACTAAATATATATAATTTATGCAACTATTATGCAACTTCCCATTTGAGACTAGAGGGTCATTCAGCTCCTCTAGGAGTAAATGCCTACATAGGATCAGCTGAAGATCTTCTCAAACTTTACTGGCTGTGATGCTTAGACATCTGGCTTAGACAGCAAACTGATATAAACATCCAAGTAAAGATATCCTAAGCGATTGATTGGTTATGGGGTTTTGTTTGGTCTGGTGGGTTTTGTGGTTTTTATTTGTTTCTGTTTTAACTGATTTGAACTTACTATAAAATGCAATTAGTTATAACTGACTTGTTTTCCTTCTCAACTCTTTCCTCCACAGGGCTAACAGGATAAAGTAGCTATTTATATTTAAAAGCTAGCGTACTTTTGAAACATCTTAGACAGCAGAAATATTGATCAAAGAATTCTGGTTTTATGCAGTTTTTTTTTTAAAACAGCCCAACTTATGGATTCTTTAATAATCAAAGCCTGCAACACTCCTAAACTGCAGATACCAATGTAGTGAAGAAGACCAAGTTCTATTCTGTTCTTGAACATAATTGAAGACTGGCATACCTAACAAACTCTTGATAGTAACCAGCTGCATAGTTAGATAGTCATGCACCTATGTCTAAAGGAAATTTTTATTTCACGTAATTTTTCTGCTATATCAATTTATCATATTCTAGAAGTGTGAAAAATATTGCCAGAGTAAGCTCCTTGTAAACAATCTGTGTAAATGAGTCCTCTGAAACTCACCTGCTGAAAACCTCTTCTCTACACTTATTTTTTGGACTCCTTAGTGTTTTGTTACTCTGTAAGAAAGTGTGTGAATGAGAAAGAAATCTAACACTGTGCTGCTGGCCTGTCTAGAACTCTGCTAAAAGAGTTGATGGAAGTTTAAACAGAACCAAATTCAGAATTCTTGCATGATGTCCAGTCATATTATGTCAGCAGTGCCATATATCATTACATCATGGCGTTGTACAATCATAATCAGCATAGCATGAAATAATGTGCATGTGTGGTCAAAAAAAAAAAATAGTTTTCTCACATTTCAATCCTACTTCAGTGCCAACACAATCTCTACACAGCTTCTTCCCAGTCTTACCTTTTTGATTTCTTTTCCGAGATTATTGGGTATTTTTATGTTTCTGTGTACCATAGGAAAGAATGAACTGTTGAAACAATTGAAGTTTTTAGAAAGATTGACATTCAAGTCCTCTACCTGGGCACAAATTTCATAGAATCCCAGCTGCATTCTGAAGTAAAAGCTCCACACATTGTTGCAATTTTGTCAATCCCTTATTACTCTTTGGACAACCACTATATAAAGAAGATAACAAAGCATTGTCTGAGTCCCATATCTGTATTCCTCTGAATGGAAAGGATAAAGTGAGAGGTAATCTATTCAGGAATAAAACCAAAGGAAAAAAAAATCCACAAAATGCAGCTCATGTCAATTCATTATATACCTGGATAGGTGATGTGTGAAACTAATAATATTACTAATAACGTTACTACTACTACTAATGATATAGAACAAGGTAAGAGTTGATGATATTTCTTGGGAAGTTCTTGTTACTATGATACTTTCCAATTAAAAACAAGCCAAAACCTATGTAATTATATCCTGCATGGTAGTTATGCACCTTCTAAAAACCATTTTTAAATTGTCAAAGCTTCATCTGACAAAAGGTTCAAAGTATCTTTTATATTCTGGAAATACTAGTCAAGTTTTGAGTTTTGTGCATTAATATTTCAGGACTGGAAGGTGGGGATGTAGTATGAAGAAGATGAAATTGAATGAGTAATATTTTTGTTCTCAAAATTTCATCCTGCTTTTTCTGTTACACCACAGTGAACTTTAATAAGACAAGTAACATGAGCTGCTGATGGGAGTTGCTCTCGTAGTTACTTTTTGAGAGAGTTGTATCTGGGTTGAATAAAGTGTTGTTTCATGTGTAGATCAATCAAAAATGAATATTCCCGTTGCAGCTTTGAGAGACGTAAAGTAGAACAAAAATATAAAGAATTCAGAGCACACTTTTTGTTTGAGAAAAGTTTGATAGATCTGAAACTATGAAACCAACTCAACTATGCATGAAAAATATTTAAAATCTTCCTTAAATTAATTTTGTATCTCAAAAGATATAAAACAATTTAAAAACTTACATAGTTCAAACTGAAAGAATTCTTTAACATTTTCTCTGAGATATAACTAAAATGTAATATCCTTAATTCAAGCCAGAAATAAGATAAAAGAAAAGTATTATTTTTAAACAAGAAAAATAATCTTCAGAGTCAGAGAGAGAAAACATTTATCCAGCAGTTCTTCCTACATTGGTAGCTGATTATTAGAAATGATGAATCACAAAGGTAGAACTCAAAAAAAAAAAAAAAAAAAATTGCAAACCACCCCAATTAATTGAGATTCAGATATATTAAATAAAATTGCAAATTGTGGGTCCCATCTTTCCTGGAGTCCTGCTATAAGTCTGGGAGTCTGCTATGAGGTCTCCTGGAGCCTTCTCTCCTCTAGGCTATGAAACACCACTTCTCTTGGGCTGTGGCTTTACCTTTGCATCAGGATCCAGGTGCTCTGGATAATGCAGGAGGACAGGGAAATCCAGTGTGTGCCTCAAGGTGATTTGATTTTGGGTGAAAATAGCCAATAAATTAAACTGCATTAAGTTAATAACTGTCTAACACTGTGTATCACCAGTTCTATGGTGGCTACATGTGCATCACCTTACTGGACACCTTGTGGCATCGACCTTAACCACAGGCATTCTGGAAATCTGAGCCTGCCTTCCCTCTGATCATCACACTCACACCAGTAAAGAATGAACTTGGATAAAACTGAATGGGAACAGCAACACTGGATTCAGAACTGACTCAAATGCGCAACATGCAACAATCCAACACCTCACATCATCTTTCCTGCTTGAAAGGCTGTTACCACGGATGAAAGCCAAAGTCATGGATTAAATGGCAGGAAGGGGAGTCTGGCAGCAGTCAGTGGATGGTGAGAAATTGCATTGTGAATCACTTGTTTTTCCCTTTTTAGTATCATTATTATCATTATTAGTATCAATCTTATCATAATTTACCATTTTTGTGGTATTTTATTTTCAATGATTAAACTCTTCTTTTATCAACATGCAAGTTTTACTCTTATTTTCCTTCCCATTCCACCAGAGGGAAGAGGGAGACAGGGAGGTTGTATGAGTGGCTGCATGGAGCTTAATTTCAAGCTCAGCTTAAACTACACAAACTGTCAAATCCATGTCCCTCTAATTTAGAAACAAGGATTTGTGAGGAAGGTATCAAATGTTTTACTTCTAGACTGTTTCATTTATAGGAAACTGTCAAAATTCTTTTAAGATTTGGCTGTTCTTAATGAGACAAACATAATACGAGAAAGATAGTGTCTCCATCTTAAGCCGAACACTTCTTACTGGGAGCTATGAAATTGCTTGTATCTGAAGTATCTTTGTATAAAATAACTTTCTTTACTTCTCTATATCAACTTCTAAGAAAATTTCTCTGGAAGTATATTTTCATCCTTTAACTTTTTCTTATAAATGGAATTTTAATAAAGTAGCCACTAACCAGCAATGTTATAAAAATACGCATTATAAAAGAGTGGGAAAAATATTGCCAGCAAAACCATTGTTCAAAATGCTTTTCTTTCTTTTTCCTGTTTTTTAAATTATGACAGAAATTATAGTAAAATTGTTTGGTGATTAATAAACAACTCCCTAAAGTCTTTGTTGAAATGAGAAGTGAAAGTAATTTAAGTTGATATCCTCTGCAGACAGTGCTGACAGCTAAAAATCCATTGAGAGAATATAAAAGGACTAACAACTAACGCATTTTTTTTCATATTTTAGGAGGCTATGAAGAAAATTGAAAGTATTGATTTACCATTGAGTGAAATCATGCTTGAATTTTTTAATCTTGTAATTAATTTTTTTCAGTAAACTGTAGATGGATTTGTAGATAAGATTTAAATGAAGCTTCATCTATAACTCATTGCTAAACTTCTCTGTAATCTTTTGTTCAATTAAGATACTCTAAAGTCCCCAGTATAGCCACACAGTGTTGGAATTTTTAGCTTTTATGCAAAAAGAAATCATACTTAGTGGTTGAAATTCATATTGGTAGTTCAAAACAAATCATGTGTTTAATGCAAATTTCTGACATTCTGTATGAAGTCATGTTGTTTTTTGGTCAGAATATGTCACATTGTGTCATGTCACAAACTGTCCTGAATGGTACTACTGTAACAGGCCATGACAAACCAATGAGACATACTAAAAGAAATGAAGCATTTTTAAGACTATTTTGCAATCACTGGAATCACAAGTATCCAGTTTGAATATTGCACTTCAAACAGATTAGTGTAATTTTAGCTGCATTTTTGCCTAACTATCAAGTTAAATCTCCTTTCTTTGTACAGAATTATCCTTCATGTATGTGCAGGTATGGGTATAAAAATACACATGTATATATATAAATTTTGATCTGTGTAACTTGCTATATGTAGCATTTTGTAGTGAATCTAAGTGTAGTAGCAAGGTGTCCCCACTCTGTCACTGCATCAGTGTTAAAAACACAGCAAATTAGTTCATTCTAACGGGTAGAGTTCTATCCATAGCAGACCTTCTATGTGATGGTGTATCTAGTCCCATGCTTGGACTACTGTCCTGTGGTCTTCATATCCCATTGTTTCTTTTTGGGGACAAGGACAAAAGGACTTATTTAAAAGCTTCCTTTCAGCCACAAGTAAGTGACAGTTACTATACTGTGCTACCCTGCAGGGAATATTTTTTAGAGAATGACAGTCAAGCTCATGATAATTTATCTAAAAAGAGTGGGCAGGGGTTCTCATCAGCCTGTAACCAGTGTTACAATGGTGTTAAGCAGAATTGACATAAGAAAATCTCCTTTTTTAAGTTACATTTTCATGAGCATCCAAGGAAATATTGCTTCAGAAAAATTAATAAAGACTATGAAAGACTTAAAAAATTTAAATTCTCTGGAGAGAATACATCACAAGAGGGAGTTTTTGATCCTCTCAAGTGTCACAATTTCAAACCCTAACAGGAAGCAAATATTTTCTTATAGCAATGTCAGAAGCCAGCACATTAGCTATGTCCAAGCCAATTAGTTCTTTCTCAGACAAATCTCCTTTAGAAGGAACTATCTGGAAGCCTTGGAGACATGAGAAGTTCTAGTGGTACACGTCAGGGTCCCTAATTGCCTTTGACTTTCATGTATTTAGTATAATAGACATATTCGGTGGAATCCAGTCATTATTTTTAATTGGTAACCATATAATTTATTTATCAAACTCAAATCTGCTATCATCTTGGCTCTTTTTAATTGATTATAAAGACTCTTTTCATAGAAAAAAACAGAATTTCTAGACGTTAGGCACTAACAATTATACAAATTATAGTAAATATTGTATGGAATGAGTACACCTGCATCAAACTGATGGATGTCACCGAATTTAGTGATGTGGATGAGACTCTAAACTTTAAACAATAAGGGAAGTGAGGCACTAGAACAGGTTGCCCAGAGCAGTGGTGGAGGCCCCATTCCTTAAAGTGTTCCAGGCCATACTGGACAGGGGCCTGATCAACTTGGTCTAGCAGAAGATGTGCCTGCCCATGGCTGGGTGGGTTAGGACTAGATGATCTTTAAGGTTGTTGCTGTCCACCAGGGCAACACAGTTTGCAGTGTAACATTGCGGCACCATCTGCACTAATCACGCATGGGAAGAGCTACAACGGCTCACCAACCTTATGGGCAAGAGCTACAACGGCTCACCGTCCTTCCCAGAGTCACGGTTGCCCAAGGCAGTCCAATCCTGGACTTACATGCATAGGCTACTCACAGCTCTCCTGGGCACACCCCCGCCCAGGGATTACACGCCGGCCAGCTTTTCCACTTCCCCCAAGTGGATTGCAGTCCATGAGGCTTATACTGACAGAGGTTTTCAAGAGCTTCTAAGGCTCAGCCAGTTATCGCCACGATACATACAAACACAGGCACCAGATGTCAGAGTCCAAAAAGTCCAGCATAGAGCAGGGTGGCAGGCAGAGGCAACCAGAGGCAGGCAATGGCAGAGGAGGGTGGCAGGCAGAGACAGGCATCAGCTCAGCATCCACCCAGTCAGCTCCAACTCAGCTCAGTATCTGCTGCTCTTGTGATCCTACAGCACAGCCCTTTATACCCATCATCCCTTGGGCTACTCATGTGCTTCTTGCTATAGGAATCACCACACCTGCATTCAATGCTGGCCTTCCCTCCTCCCAGGGACACAGCCACAAGCCATCAAGGCCAAGGCTGCCTACAGCCTACTCTTGTAACCCCACAAAGGTCTTCTTCAAACCAAACCATTCTATGAATTTATGGTTCTATAAATAGACAGTAGTTTAAATGTACTCAAGTGTGACTCTGTAGAGTGTTGTTTACTCTTGTTTTCTTTTCAAATTTTACTCCATGTATAATATGTATATGAGATTAGAAATAAGACCCTAGTTTTAAAGTCATGATTTTTCTGTTGGCATATATGCTCACAGTGATCTAATTGTTCTTGGTCTTGCAGACCCATCTCCAGAAATCTTGACTTTAGCTGATAAAGAACAGCGTTTAGTCAACAAATATAAATATCTGATAACATTGTACTACCACTGGGCAAATGCCTTCTTGGAGATAAACACTGACTAATATAATGCACACCATCTAGGGAATCAAGCACATACTGATTCTTGAGTCAGAAGTTGTCTGTGTAAAATTTGTGATTTTCATCAGACCAGCATCATGCGTTTTGCTTCAGTGCCTATAAGAAGGCCTCAGGGATTTACTAACCTTTATGGGAAAAATCTTTTATAACTTACTACCTGTTCTAGAGGGCTAAAAGGCTTTTTTTAGCTTCCTGTAAAATTTAATAAAGGATAGAAGTGCTATAAAATTCTACAGGAGATGTGAAATCTTATAGGAGAAAGACAATTCTCATTCAGGTCCCTAGATATAACTTTTACAGTATACTTTCCCTATATCACAGAATTGGAGAATCAATTAGGTTGGAAAAGACCTCTGAGATCATCCAGTCCAACCTATGACCAAACACAACCTTGTTAACTACATGTGGTGGCTTAGTTCATGTCTTTTTTCTTTTTGTGAGATAAGAATTAGAAGAAGGGCAAAGCAGGCTTAAAACTTTAAAGAATATAAAGAAGTTTATTACTAACAGAATTAAAGGTAATAAAAGAATAATAAAATAAACATTAAAGCAAACTCCCCCCTTCCCTCTGTCACTTCTCCCTTTCTTTCTAGCACCTCTCCCCCGGCTTTTTCTCCCAACTTGCACAAAGGATAAACACACGTGATTTTAGGTCAGAATTACAGTT
>VWZT01007010.1:550650-561990 GCA_013397055.1 Pachycephala philippinensis | reverse complement strand
TTTTTTTTTTTTTTTTTTTAGCTCACAGGGAGCCCAACGTAGCTGCATAGAAAGAGCCACAACTGGATGGGTCCTTCCCTTCCCAAGGTGTACTCAGGCTTTCCAAATTTACAGGGATCACGAGGATACTTATCTGGCTTTTCAAGTCTTATCTTCACACCCAAACCTGCTTCCAGTGATCAGGTTTTATCTGTTTTGGGTTCTTTTCCCCCCTTTTCAGCAATATTGGGGTGTGACTGTCCCCAGATGAAACCCTGCGTCGCTTAAATCTCCTCCATCACAAAGATATAAATAACAGTACCTTGAAATAAGCTGAGTTTTCCAAGGGAAAGGTCTGGCCTTAAAGAACTAGGATGTGGTGCCAAGAGGACTCACAGTATCCCTGGCTGGTACCTGGGGCTCTCAGCCACTCGTTACAGGAATGCTTCTGTTCCTGAAGAAGCTGAGCTGTTTATCAGCTGCTTATCAGTTACAGCCGCGAGGATCTCTGGAGTGTGGATGATAAAGTAGCGGGAGGCAGGGCTCTTTTCTGCCCTCGTGCCCTCTGCAGCTGAAGTCTGGATCTGAACGCGCTCTCTTCCCATAATTTATTTCTCCATTACATTTCTGACCAGGGCCCCGCCTTTGCAGCTATTGCTGTCAGCCTTTTGTCTTTCTGACTATGCTAACAGCAGCACTTGAATGCTAATTGCCTTCCCTGATGAAACAATCACACAATTTCGGGGTGCTAGGGAGGGATGGACAGTACATGAGGGCTTTGACCCTGGCTGCAGTCCGGCCTGGGATGCAAAGGTGGGGGCCAAGGATTCAGAGTCCCTTTGGCTGCTGCATAAAAATAGGGGGCAATGAAGCAAAGCTCTCAGGGATGGGAGAAGGATGAAGTTTTTGCAGGACTGATTTCTGTGCCCTGAAGCAACTAATCATATTGATTTGGGACACTGCACCTCTAGCACTCCCCTCCCAAGGGACAGCCCAACTTTGCGTCTGCCAGAGCCAACAACCTTTCCCTACACAGAATATTTACAATTACTTTATTTATTAATTTTATTTTATTGTTTTCTCTGGGATACGTGTATTTGTTGCTACAAAAAGATTCTGGCTGTACAGCCCTGTTCTCCAAACCCTGGGTTTCAAAGGGGTGAAGGGACCACTCATGCTTCCCTTTCCCCTTGCTGGGCCAAGGGAAGGACCCACCTGGGCATGTTCAAGACCCAAAGTCACCAAAACTCAGCTTTCAGCAGCTGCTAAGCAAGCCAGTCCCTGTGTAGGGCTCAGTGTGCACTCAGCTGCTCACAAACTCTGGCTGTGAAAGCCCAGTTTTCCACTGCAAAATACTAAAACCCTCCAAAGGGGCCATTGTTTCCAAGCCAAATAAACATATCCTTTTCCCACCTGGGCACCATGGATTGACCTTTAGGTCTATGAGCGACTTTCAAGCCCAAAAGCAACAGCCAAGCCAGGATGAAAGCCATGCCTGTGGCTCCCTGCCATCTAATTTCTCCTCACTTCTTGCCAAGTGCATGTTCCCAGCCACTTTATCCAGTCCACTCAATCTGCCCTTCCCTGCTTTGATGGCTGGTGACTGACCAATGGAATGGAACTTGGTGGGATTTTAGCACCAGTGAGAACACCCATCCCTCCTGCAGCCACCCTTTACTGCCTCCCTCCTCTCCTGCCCAGGTCATTAATTCATCACTGGGACAGGAACACTAATGAAGGCCAAATCCTTTCCAGTGCCAAACCTTGATGATCTCCATCTATCCCCCTGTGCCTGGCCCAAAACACTCTTTTCAGCCCAGTCCAGTCTCACTCCTGGGCTATTTGCTGCCATTCACCATTTATTAGCCATGCCCTAATTCTTGGCTTAATTAAGAGATGACCACCCGGTGCTTCTGCATGTGTGTGCTTATACAGCCATGGATCTATACATAAGTATCTCCATACAAACATGTATGCCTCCTTCTCCTTCCTCCTCCAAAAACTGGGTCCAACCATGAATCTTACCCCATTTGAAGGATATTAGCAAGCCCTGAGCTCCTACAGATCTCATGGAGAGGGACCACAGGATGCCACTTTGACAGCATCTTGCCCACTGGATGGGGGAGGCTGCTCCCTATCTTTTTTTTTTTTAAATGAACATATATTTTCCCTATCTTCCTTCTTTTCCCCCAATGAAATATTTTTACCTTGCATGCCCTTTTGCTCAGTGGCTCCACACACCATATTTCTTGAGGAGTAAATGATTAAATTTTAGAGCCTGGAGTTTCATGTTTAAATGTCAAGCTTGAAACAGAGCACCTCAGAAGAGAAATCCATAGGATTTCTATTTTCTTGTAATAAATATAGTCTTTATTGGGAGCAAACCAAGAAAACGGCAGGCAGCCTATCTCACAGTTTTGCTGCTTTTTTATTTTTCAGCTTGGAAGATTTTTCTTTTGGTTTTGTAGTTTAAAAAAAAAGCTTTGAGAGAAGTAAGTCATTTTCACCAGCACAAATGCATCCGCTGGCCATTTATGGAGGAGCTTGAAGAGTTTTGGGATCAAAAAAAATGCTTAGAGATGTTAATATGTTATGAAAGCAGCACGCCAGTGTAAGAAAGCACCTTCTTTTTGTACACGCGATTTGCTGAATATTACTATAGCTGATGCTATGAGTAATTAAGTTGACCCCAGCTAGAGGTGAGGAAATGAAGGGGTAAGAAAATCACCTACATGGGTGCCTTGTTCTCCTTCCACGGCTGGCTCACAGGACATTTTGGGAGGAAAGTATGTTAATGGGTTGTCAAAGATCACTGTAAGGCTGGGGCCTGCAGCCACCAATATCCAGCAGCTCCCAAATGATTTTCACCAGATGCCCCCACTGGCAGTCACATTATAGAGGCAATGGGTGCGTTCAATGAGCATCACACACTTCACACCTGTTTCTCGAAGGCCTTTTCTCCCCTGGAAAACCTATGGCATGCAATAACTGCAACCACACTCTGCCCTGCTATCACGGCTGCAAAACAAGGAAAGCTTTTTGCTGGCTGCCATGCTGCTCCAGCTCCCATTTCCCACCCAATCTCAGCCTGGGATTGTTTTGATACCTGTCTTCCTGTACACGAGGTGTGAGCTCTGGCAGCAGATGCATTATTAAAACTGCACACATGGAAGCACACATGCGCCTGCTGAGGGAACTGCCACAGGGAACACCACCTTTTCAGCACTCATCCCTGCACTGAGTTTTGCAGTGGGGTCCTCTTTTCCCAGCGTTACCTCACTCTGAGCTCTCTCTCTGTGCCCCAGTATCAATCACTCTCTACCCTGACCTGTCTGCTGGTGCAGTAGTTTCTCCTAGCATCTCTGTATGTCCCACACCACATCCAAGGCATCGTGGATAAGGTGGTTTCTCTCCTGCAACCCACCCATTTTACCAAGCAGGAACAACGTGTGCCCTTCTCCAGTCCTTCAGGTCCATGTCCCTCCACATGTCAGCAAAGATGAATTGTTCTGGGATGAGTTTGTGCTGTTTTGCCCGCTTCTTAATGCACCTGAGGGTGACTTTGAGCAGGCCCTGTTGACTTGAATAAATCTGTCTCATTCTTTCATCTCTTCTTCTGCTTGCTGGTCCCTTTTTTTTTTTCTGTGGAAGTATCCAGTCACAGTTTATGCATTGCATGCTATTTATGCAGTTCAGCCCATGAAAAATACATGAAGAGTCCCTCACTCTTTCTCCCCACAGCTTCATAAATCTTGCATTGCTTTCTGCATGGCAACTCAGCTTCATGGGGTGATGGGGAGCAGCCTCCCCACTGCTCCTGCCCTGGGGCCACGGCATACTCTGGGGATTCTGGCATTACAGGCTTGAACCCTTCCAGGTTGGTAGAGGAGGGGAGAGGTTCAGAGCCCCCTTCAGCCCCATTTTTATATTACTGGCTAGGAAAATAAGACCAAGTTACTGTTTAGCTGCCCTGCAATGCCTCCAGCACAGGGGTCATCTTGCTTTGCAGCTCGTTTCAGGTTTACTGAAAACAAGAGTGATGCAGAGAATATTACCCTGAGGACAGCTTGTTAAGCATTCACGAGAGCTGCTGTTTGCGACTCGAGATGCAGCTGTGCATTTATTCAGGGACCAGACAGAGGCTGTGCAGAACCACCCAAAAAATAAGTCAGGCACGTGCTTAGGGACCCACTTTGAAGGTAAAACACCTTACCTTTCTGTGCAGGTAAATTTACTGGCTGGTGCCCATGAAGTGCAAGTGCTTTTTCTCACTCTGAGCCCAGCAGAGGAAAATAATAGGCAAACACTGATTTGAGATTTGTTTAAGAGCTGGTCCCAAACCAATCTGAGCACAAAGGCCCATGGAAATTACCTAACTCCTTAGTTCTCACTTAAAATGGAACTTTGTGGAAGGAGTTTGCAGCCAGCTCTGATTTTTAATGAAAGTTTCCCATGTTTGTATTTTCCCCTTAGCAGGCTCTCTGCCTCCACGAAGCTATCAAGGATGCAATGGGCAAATTAACAGTTCTTCCCTCTGTCCTCAGAGCCCCTCTGATTCCTTACAGCATCTGCCGCCATCGTGGTCCAGCAGCAGACAAACTCAAGCTGAACACGAAAACACTGAGTGGGGACTGGCACGTCACTTCAGAGAGATTGTATCCAAGCTGCCGACAACCTCAATTTGCTAACCCAATTGACCTTGTGCTCCCTTTAATATATAAAGCAGCATTCCCCAGCTGTCCCAGCCTATCAGGCCTTTCCTGGCCACGGTGTGAGTGTACCACCACCCATCATCTGCCACAGCTTCCTGTCATGCAGGAGAACAGCATCCTTATCCGCACCTCTTCCCTCTGTGCTCCTGCAGTGGACAAGAAGATGGTGGCTGCCCACCACCACCTCCAGTAAGACCTTTCCCAGGTCAGTCTTTTCCCCCTTGGCCTTTCCCACCTCTGGCTTTTCTCACCTCTCTTTAAGGCTGGCCCATGCCCCTCTGCAGCATGTAGTTGCCCCCAAATCCATGGAGCAGGGGATGTGGTGGTGGGTGCTCCAGCTGGTCATGGGTTTGCTGCGGTCCCACACAAAAAAAAAATTCAGAGAAAATCAGATTTTGGGAGGAAAAAAAAAGTCACAAAAAATGGTATTTCTGAGGGATATGTGGTCAGGGACTGCTCTGGGGCTTGCTTGGTTTGGCAGGCCCTTTGCCCCAGAAACCAGACTAAAAAGCGTATTTTCCCCAAAAAACAGAGAAAAGTGGGAACAGCCTGTAACAAGGCAGGATGCATTCATGTGGGTCTACATGTCTCGCTCATCCCAAAGGCCTCTCTTTCCCTCAGGGACCATAAAAGTACCACCAAACCTGCATTTTGAAAAAAAAAATACAGAGAATTTATTTCCTTTCCAAGGGGGGGAATCCTGATGCTTCATGGAAAGTCGAGGGCTCAAGCGTATGTGTGATCCACAACTGGATGTTGCTGTTAGTCAAAGGTTTTTATTTTTATGAAAAAATAGAAAAATTCGTATCTTACACTACAAAAAAACCCATGTACACAAACAAAATGCACAGAGAGCATCCAGAGAGGGGGAAAGGGGAGGAATAAATACAGCAATGCTACAGTCTCCTCTGAGTTAAAACACTGATGCAAAGAGCTGAGACACATGCTGCAGCTCTTGCAGTGCTGGATGCACCAGCTCCTGCTCTACCTGCTCTAAGGAATTACAGTAAAGGATTGGCAACTAAGTGTTAATCTTAAGACTGCTACTGATGTATTTTACGTATGCCTTAACATCTAATTTCAAGTCCACAGCAGTCCAAGGAGTCACAATTTCTTGAGCACTGGAACTTTCTACGTTATATTCAACACTGAATAGACAAAAAAAAATTTTACCTCCATTTTATTCTTCTCACTATTAACATCTAGGAGGAATAAATAAAATTGTAAACTGATTTTTTTCCCTTTTATATCAGTCTTCCTTTTTTATGCTCAAGTAGTTTTTCCAAGTGGTAGCTACACAATGAAAGGGCATCAGTCTACACAAGCCTTTCTTGGGGACACTTCCTTCTCCCAAAATGAAAAACTTTATCAAAAAAAGCCTTTTCCCCTTTTGGATCATTCGAAATACCTCCCTCTCAATTATCAGCAGAAGATACTGGAAAAAACAGAATTTGTTGCAGCAGTAGTGAGCTGGAAAAGCAAAACGCTTGGACTTACCATGGACAGGAAATCCACCTGCAGCCCATTACAAGAACATAAACTGCCAAAAAAGTTGCTGTCCTCTTGTTCTGCTGCACCCCAATACATATAATCATGCCCAACACATGAAGTACTTGCAGTTCTTGGATGGGAACTGAAAACCTCCATTGTCTCTGGAATTTGCTCATGGACACAGAAGCTGTAACCTTTGGACCCTACCCACTAAAGCAATGTTTTATTTTTAGCTTCGAGACAAAATCTGTTAATGCAGAGATCTGTAGCAAGAACAGCTCTTGAAATAAATAGAAAAGGTTATTTATTTATTTATTGGAGGAAGCGAGAAGAGGTGCCCTATTTACAAATGCAGTCTGGCTTAAGAACAGTTTTGTTTTCCACCGGTTCATCACTTTGAAGGTTACTCCAGCACCTGGTAGGTATCGCACCAATACAAATGATGAAAAGGGGATTTTGCTTTTAAAACCACAGGAAAAAAAAAGACCAAGTTCAACTCCTCCCACAGAGCCAACGGGAAAGGAATGAGTGGAGGTGATGGGCAGAAAGTGCTATGTATTTGCTAATAGCATCTCAGTGCCACCAATGGATGCAAGCAAACAAACGATCCCTCCTGATGAAATGAGTTGTTTCTGTCTTCCTATGTGTTATTTTCCCAAGCGTTGCAGACAGGGAGGCACAAATAATCTCAAGACTGTTCTGCTGACAGCTCTAATAATCTTATTTATTACATGACAAATCTCTTTTCCATGCCGGAATTGGTATGTCTTGATACCCTCTTCCTCTTTTGTGGTCTGGTGGCTGCCAAAATGAAACAACGGGATGAGAAATGACACCATCAAGATTTGTTAGACCTCACTGTGGCTCCTTCTCCCTCCTATTTCTCCTGATTCCCGAGGAACTCAGCAGTAGCCTGCAGAGGAGGAGGGGGCCATTTCAGAACAGGCAAATATTGCCTGAAGAAGCCCTGCTGTAAGCAAACAAAGCCCTGCTGCTAAGAAATAAGCCACTCAGCCTCTTCTCCTAGATGCTTCCCCTTTTTTAAAAAAACATTCTTTGTATCAAATCTCATCCAAGGGCTGGGGGGAAAATGGAAGAGAGACTTTGAAACAGCTGAAGGTGCCTTGCAACTCCTGTTTCTGCAAGACATGAAGGACAGAGGCCTCCTTTTGGCTGTTTGAGCTCTTTGGGCTCAGCTCTCCAGCACTGGGAATGAAGGAAGCTACAGCAACTCTTTATGTTGATGTTACTGCTAAGGAAGGATGCCACAAGATGCTATCCAAACTCTAAGGAAGCAATACATTTACAGAAACAACAGACCCTTGCAATCCATTGAGCTGTTTTAAAATCCTTACCTTTTATCAAAGTCTTCACAAAATAAAAGCCCAACCTATGAATACCAAATCAACTGTGCTGGTTAATCCTATCTACAATAAACAGAGGAGGACAACCCCAAAATACTTCTTGATGTGATTCCCAGGGGATTGGGTTGCCCTCAGGTCCCTCTGAAAATACCAGCCATGGGCTTTAATGGATACATTGAACCCCAGCTACAACCAAGTCCTGATCTGAGCTGTGCTAGCCCCTCTGAATGGCATCTCCTTGCCCTCAGGATGCCATCGCTGTGACCATGTTGGGCTACTCTGCTCTTCCCTCCCCTCTGTGCTCTGTCCCAAAGTGGCCAGGTCCAGAGCTAAACCTAAAATGCCAGGAGACAGCTTGGGACAGTACAGTTCCAAAAATAATCCCACTCCCTCCATTGTGGGAGAAATACTGCAACACTCCACACTGACTGACCACGGGGTCATTTCCACACTGTGCCCCAGGACTTAACCCACATCATCAGAAAAGGAATGACAAAATTCCTTCCTTCCAGCTAAAACCACCTCGTGCTTTGTCTCCTTTGCTCTGGGAACAGAGGCGATGGCTGCACTGGGTGATGGCTGCTGGGCTAAAACACTTGTGCAGAAGCAATCCCATGCTATCCTTGACCAGGACACAGAAAAATCAATGCCATGTTGTCGCTGGAGGCCACCAAGAACCAGATGTTCTACTTCGCTTCTTCTGGATGTCCTCAGCCCATGGTGTAAAGGAAGAGGGGGGCAACATCTTTTATTTAAGCAAACTCCTTCTACCTCATATACATAATCAGAATTCCTGAAGGCTTTATGTGTTGCTCAAACCAAACCGCAGCAAAAATACAAAGCATAGGGGTAACACAAAAGGGAGACTGAGTAAAAGAGGGAGGAAAGGAGGAACAAAACAAGGAAAGAGCCCCAATCTTGTACCTGATGTGTAGCAAACTGTACAGTATATACATCTTCATCATGTATTATCCTCCCCAAAGAGCAAATAAAAAGAACTTGGTAACACAGAAGGAGGAAAACAAAATATACACCCTGTATTGTATTTGCCATGGAGCAAGCAACATGTTTATATGCTAGTCTCTATAACTTAATGCTGTGTAACAGCATTTTTTTTTCTTTAAATTTACAAAACAAAATATCTATCGAGAAATAATCTAATCATATTGCTCTTCAATACACTTCTGTAGACATGTAAGACTCGAAGTTATACTTCAGCAAACTGCAACTACTGGGAGTCCATGAATGGCCACAAAAATCCTCCATTCAAGTCAGTCCTTGGAAGCATTACCATGTGCTGCTGTAATTCAGTATATAAAGGTGCTATATATATTTGTACCTCCCATGTACAGCCAACACGTGGTGGAAGGCTTGTTGTCATCACCGCTGAAGCTTAACTGGTTAACCTCACGTACAGCAGATCCGTTTCCATGTTCCATGCATCTTACACTGACTTCATGAAAATGAGGACACAAATAGGAAGAAAAGGAAAACTTTAGTCAAACACTGCTTTAGAAATGCTGCAGCAGAGGCCAACGTCCTTCCATTATAGAAACCACCGAATTTCCCTTTTTATCTTTTCTTGGGTTTTTTTAGTCAAAATAAATCTCAGGGCTAGAGTACAAAGTGCAGGACCGACCCACTTGAGGAAGCGACTTTAAAAACCGTGTTACAACGGCACCATCCCATTCACCAACTGGACCTTCATCTCTTGAAGGCTGTTCATTATCTTCTTCTGGTGACCAACAAGTGTCACTCCCAGACGTCTCAAATCCCTGTGGGAGAAAGCAGACGTTGGTTCCATGGACCCCTCAGGCACACGTCGCTGCGCACACCACGCGCCGCACGCGCTGCTGCCGCTGCCAGCGCCTACCTGTTACCACTGGCAGCTCCCGCAGCCAAGTTTAGTTGGCAAGTTTTATTTTCCCCTTTGTAAAAAATTTTTTTTTTTTTTTACGGCTGACA
This sequence comes from Pachycephala philippinensis, assembly GCA_013397055.1. NCBI lineage: Eukaryota > Metazoa > Chordata > Aves > Passeriformes > Pachycephala > Pachycephala philippinensis. The sequence goes on along the minus strand of VWZT01007010.1, from coordinate 552,479 downwards.
GCATCTCAGAGAGGTGATGTGATTTGAACGAGATCACCTCGCTGGCCGAGAAGAAAGGCCAGAGAGAAAAGTGTCAGCATCATCTTTGGCCAAGGATTCTGCTAGGTGTGAAAAGTCCTATTTCCAAGAGAAAAGCCATGTAAGAAAGCCCATGTCGCAGTTTCCTCTTCTCATGGGAGAGGCTGGTATTTGATCTTGTAAGGTCAATCCATGCTTTCTTCCTCCTCAGATGAGGGAAAGACAAAGAAACACAAATGGCAAAAGCCTCGAGCATGGCCACCATCCTGATGACCACTTAAAGTCAGCAAGAATTAGCAAAGCAGCTCCCCTTTGGGTCTTTGCAAATCTTCCCATAAACCCACATTTGGTTTTTCTTTGGGGGGTGAATTCTAGAAGCCAAGGGCATTTGTGTTGATTCTGCCTACTGGGTTCATTACAGAAAAGCTGTAAAATAAGGTAGTTTATGTAAAATGCAGGATCAGGAGGAAAGATTGTTTGTCATCAACTCCGCCCTCCAAAATTCAAGTGTACAGGTGAAGGTAATCACCTTCATGTGGTTCATATGAATGGCATAAAAGAGGCACCTCCAGGGTACAATTTATCCCACCCAAAGACAGGAGTGGGACAAGTCATCTCCTGGAGATACTACTGCAGGACCTTGGGTTGTTAGATGCAGTGACACATCTAAAGCCAGGTAAGGCCATCGGTTATGGCAGAGTGTAATTGTAGAGATTTCTTACTGGGTGGAAAAGTGTTAACAAAGAAATTGCAGGAATAAAAGCCCAGAAGAAACATCAAGACAGTTGCATAAACGTTTCCAGCAGAAGACACAGAAACTGTTAGAGAAGCAGTTTGACTATAGGAGATGTGGTGTTTTGTCTGAAGACTTCCATTAGAAAAAGAGCAGTCCCTCACTTTCTACCTCCACACTGCACTGAATTAAGGATGTTTCTAAGTTGTGCCTTACGTTCCTGACAATACACTCATGAATCCCAAAGCTGCTCACACCCTGTGTGCAAGTCTTTTAGGAGAAATTTCTCCACTGAAAGCCACTGAGATGTGACCTTGAACACACAGCTGCTTTTTGGGAACCACGCTGCTGCGTTCATGCAGAGGCTGGGAATCCCCAGCAACACCTGGGAGCCCAACCATCAGCTGAGACATAATTGCAAACCTGACCTACAGTTCACAGCAGGGCTGTGTGCTGGACTGCAGGTGAGCACCTGCAAGGAGCCCCAAAACATTTTCACACAAGCTACCCACGGAGGTGTGCCTCTCTCAGCAGCTTCACATTCTGGACAGAAACTCCTGTGCAAGTACAACCAATCATCCACGTCCACAAATTACACAGATGAACACTGATTTGAATAAAAAGCAGTCTTGAGTGAGGGCTAATACATTAACACATAAACTAGTTGAAGCCAAAAGCTAGGTCTGTTCTTCTCCAAGGACTGTCATGTTTTCTGCCTTTTGATTTGGAAAATACCAGATTTTTTGCTTTGGGCTAAACACATAGTTTCATTATTGTACCCTTTTTTGGCAATGCTTCTTGATGATGCAAAGGGAAATCATAACATAAGGGGCAGAAAGCAAAGGAGGTCAATGAGACACATCGGCAGTGCTCCTTACCTGGCAGAGAAAAGGCTGCAGCACCTGCAAAAGGTGTCTGCCTTCTCAGGGGGACATGCTTTCATTTCTGCCTCCACTGAATTGTGAAACTAGTTCAGCAAGCCATCTTAATAATGAAGGAAAATGAAGTAATGCTATTGTTACATGCAATTTATTTTATGTACACAGCACAGTTGGAAGTTCACACCAGAGGTCAAAAA
>VWZT01007010.1:507774-550629 GCA_013397055.1 Pachycephala philippinensis | reverse complement strand
ACAAACCAACCCCCAAAACCAACACAGTATAGGACCTGATTTTAAAAAGAGACAACATCCATCTTCCCCCTGCTGAGTCCTGCTCTGCTGGCACTTTTTGAAAAATCAGCTTTTTTTTTCCAGGTATCTAAAGTGCAAGCTGAGCTCTTTTGAAAATCCAGTACCACGTATTTCACAGATGTATAATTTCTGACACTCTTGCATGTTATGCCGGAAAAAGACAGCCTGAAACTCGGAGAAAAGCATGCATGTCTTGGCCTTTCACACACAGCCCCATCAGGCTAATAAACCCCCCACCCAGTTCACTACACAGCCTTTTTTTTCCCATATAGTATCCCCTTAACTCAATATCCTTGAGGAGTGTCTCATTGATTTACAGGAGAGAAAGAAGAAAAAAGAGTTTCTGGTTTCAATACATTAACTGCTCACCAGGGGATCCAGTCTTTTTTTTTCTTTCTTTTTTGAATATCAAATCCTCTCAAATGTGAAGCCACCAGCCAAAAGCACGGGGGACTCCTCAGAGAGGGGAAAAACAGTACTGTGGGGTCTTTCACCTCAGCAAAGATGAACCAGCAGACAACAGCTCCTGAACCAGATGCTCGCCAAGTATAAAAATCAGCAGCTTTATTCAAAAGCCACCTTGCACACAGCAAAGACAGCAACTAAACTTTCTAAAAACTGCCTAGAGAATGCAGGAGCTTTAATTCCGATGTTTCAAGCATGACTTAGGGCACTTTGCATGCTCCCATGCATCCAGTGCTGAAGGACTTAAAGCAGCATAAGGCAGAAGATAATTCTGAACAGAATTGGGTACGCAAATCAGCTGGTTTGGGGACAAAAAAAACCCCAACAACTTCTGTGCCAAAGGGCTGCAAAACAACTGCCTTCAAGCTCCAGTCCAGAGCTGCCTGGCTCATGTTACTGCAGCCAAGTGGTAATTTCACTGGGCTCAGCTCTGCAGAGGAGATGTGTGCACACATCCACTGGGGCTTTGCAATAAAAATGTGCATTCCCTGCAGGCAAAGGCACAGCTAAGACCCGTGGAAAAACAACACCTGCGATCAGGATCCAGGCTGCTCCTTGCTGTGGAAGTGACCTGACCCCTGGTGTTGGGTTTTGTGTGTGCCTCTGCAGTAGAGATACGTGCACCCATGTGGCTGTGTGGTCTCCCTGCTTCAAAATACTTGGCCTCCCCAGCCACAAGAAAACTTTATTCTTATTTTAGGGAGAAAGTTTATCTTTTCACTTCTTTCATTGATGTAGGGCTGAAAATGAAAGCAGGAAGGAATTTGAATCACTTGTCAACAAGGTATCAAAAAGCTGACCTAAGTTGACTAAAAAGCCAAGGAAATAAAGGGGAAAATTGGTGTCAGCTCATCCCAAGCAGCCTGTACACAGCTGCATGCATGCTGCTCTCTTACCACAGCCTTACATGGAAGCCCAGCTGCAACATGCCAGTGACAACACGGTATCCCCTTCCCTGCAACAGCCTCCATTTGCAAGGGTTGAATTCACAGTCTCCATGTTGTAAGAAATAGATTTAAAACATTTTATTTACAAATAGAACTACTTATACACCATGGACCAGTTTGCCAAACACAGTGTAGACTAGGACTGGATCGCCACATAAAATGCAACCCCCTCACCAGCCGGTTTAGTCATGCAAGCAAAAGGGCCACAGTCCTGAAAGATCTCCGTGGTCAGCAGCTGTCAGCCTACCACAGATATTTTGCATTTCATCTCCCATCCAGGGCAGATCTCACCACTCTTCTGCACGTGGTGTAACTACAATTGCCCATGCAGACTGGGACTACTCATGGAGTTAGTTAGTTGTCAGTTTGAATGAGGGGAAACAAGAAGAACCTCAAAGACCTTCAGACGATGCTAAAGAGAGAGGAATCCACTTGCTAGGGACTCTTGCATGAAATGAAGACTTAAAAAATTTTGTTTTAAGAGTTCATCTGCTCTTACTCATAATTCCCATTCTACTTGATTACAAGATGAGGATTTGTTCAGAAGCAGACATGGCATCACAATCCCAGGACTGAGATTTCAGATTAAGAATAAGTATCTAGAGCAGGTGAACTCTTAAATGTTCTTCATCCAGTATAACTTTTAATAAATAATTTATTTTATTTTAGAAGAAAAATATATACAATGCAAAGCAACACAACACATATTATTACAAATATTCAGAGCTCTTCATCTAATAACAAACAACAGGGTGTCCTGAGATTCAGTGAGTACAGATCTTTCAAAAGGTGAAAATATGTAGTCCACATGGTTAGTAACTGGTCCAGTCAAGGGTCAGACTGAAACTCATGTCATGGATCTATCTATTCTTGAGTATTGTCCTGGTAAAGTTATTCTTGCAGTGGATTGAAAGAGCTCCAGACACACTCAAAGTCACTAGGTGGTCCACAAGTTTAAAGAGCAGGTCTGGTCCACTGGGAAGGTTCCCTTCAAGTCTGATATCCAGTTGGAAAGAGAGGGTGGAGGGTGAGGCTCCACTTTTCACAAGGTGATTCATCCCTTTGCAAGAATTAGAGCTAAATGTAGAAATCACTCTTTGTTTGAACACATACATTTTCAGGTCTTTGCGTAATCAGGCAGAGCTTAGGACTTGGGGTGATATTCATCGATTCTAGATTTTTAATCTTTTGTTTTCAGAAATTCGTCAATAATACTATCTTTTCTGGAATAAATGCATGAAGCCATCAGTTTGAAAGAATCAGAGTGGTAATCAGGATTCTGCTTTTCACGTCAGGGGAGGGAGGATTCCAAAAAATGCTGAACATCTCTCTCAACCAGGTCCTGTAAAGAAGCCACAAGCTGGGCACCCACAATTACCAGTCCTGTCAGTGTTATGGCCAACCCCTCCTACAGCACTAGTAGCTTTTTTTCAGTAGATTTTAGAAATTCTTTACATTTATCATACATATCATTTTTTCCCTGCGTTTTCTGGCAGCAATTATCCATCTAATTTCTACACTGTCTCCTGCACGGTTTGGATTTGGTGAAGATCATTTTGGATGGTATTTGAAGGCAACCTCTTAAATTGTAAAGATTGTTTTACTGATGTCATTTGGGGAAAGCAAGCTACTTTCAGATGTTCAGATCATCTTTTCACCCGATCCCCCCAAGTCCCAGCTCTGGAATATACAGAACAGTTGCCTCTATTAAAAATGACAACGAACATTTAACCTGAATTCTCCTTTGTAGAGTACAAAATGTTTTGTTTTTCCCTTTTACAGGGAGAAAAAAAAAAGAAAACCTGCAGAAAACCAACCCCTCTCAACCCCTATCAACCTTTAAAGAACTTTGCTTGTTCTGGTGTTTATTTTCTGGAGAACCCATGAGAGTCTCAGCTGAGCCCACCAGGAACCATTTTTCTACCTTACTTTATTTTTTAAGGGCAATCTGCCAATTTACATCAGCCTGAGCTCACGACTTCAATACATGACACTTTTCCTCTTAAGCTGCTATGATTGTTTCTCTTTTTTCAACAGCTGAGAATCTGCTGTTTTTTCTTTTTTTAACCATATCTGAGAGGGATGAGAGAAGTTTTGATTTGGATGGGTACCTGGCTTTTTGATTGATCTTCCACAGTTTTCCCAAAAACAGACCTGAGTGGGGTCAAGCCTTCTCGCCAAGCCACCTCTGCAATGCAAAGGTGTGTGGGCTGAGAGAGAAGAACCAAGCAGGTATCTCTGCAAGAATGTCTGTCCACAGGCAGCTGAGGTGGGGAGGGGGAATTTATTTGCTAATGGATAACTAACTAGCTGGAATAGGTTTCAACCTGTTTTTCAGTTTCAACTGAAATGGAAGATGGATCCATGAAATGTGTCCTTCCAGTTTAACAAAACCCCAAAAGCTCCCGAGGCTGCCAGGCATCAGCTCCTTTGCACTGCTCTGCTGTTCTAAAAGCCCAGAAGAAAGCTGAAACTGAGCAGCTCAGACATGCTGTCTCCACTGGGACCAGCAGGATGACGTTTGTGCCATAGAGAATATCCTGGGACCTGGTCAGGGGGCCTTCAAGGAGGTTTGCAGCTGGTGAGGGTCAGAGCATCTCTGGCAGCAACAATTTTATTTAAAGACTTTCAAACCAACTTGCCTTTCTGGCTAGAACTGTGCAGGTAATGGGTTTCTTGGTTCATTGCCCATCAGAATCACCATTTTAAAGCACTTTTTGCAGTGCATGAAAAGATTTTGGGGGACATTTTTGAAATTTCTCGAATACCAGAGAGTAAACATAGGGAAATAGTTAAAGTCAAATTAAGCATCTTATTTCACAATCTGAAATGTTGCAATTTAGGAATTTGGAGATTAGGAATACTTTTGTCAGCAGCATGGGATGCTAAGATGGTGTAGGAGGGATAGTAAGATTGTTTAAAGTTACACAAGTAAGTAAACTTCTAATTTGCTGTTGAAAACACCCACTAATTTGGGCTTCAAGTCACCATTTTCTGTGACCCAAACAAAAGCATTTTACTTCTGAGCATTTCGTGTAGAGCTCTTGAAATTGTAGCAAATTCTAAAGCGGAGCAAGCTAGAAGCCTTATTTTCTTCTTTGATATGACTAATTGAGCCAAACAGCGATAAATCTGTGACGTACTTTAGACAATCTGTATTTTCTACCAGAAGTTGCTCTGGTTACAAGATTGGGGTGGTACTGTAGAGGGGAGTGCTCCAATGTTTTCTTTTTCTCTTAAATTACTGCTTTATCCTATCCCCCTTCTTCCCACTCAACCTCTGGCTAGCTATTTCTGCTGTGTGGACTCTGACCAGCCTGGGGAGGGATGCCCTCTTCCTTGGTCAATGCTTGTAGATTATCACTCTAAACTGTGGAGTCCTCAAAAGCCCAAGTAACATGACATGTAATTGCAGGACGAGGCTGGGAAACAGCATGTAAGAGTCCCAGGAGCTCCAAAGAGGATCTAGGTAAGAATCCATGCACTCTGATTTCCCAGACAGTTGCTAGAGAGGGTTGCATCCCTAGCTCAGGGTTTTCATGAGAATGGCTGAAAAAAGGCTGGATGAGTCCAGGTGTAAGGGGCAAATATTGATGATGTGAATGGAGCAAATAAAACGAGAGTGAGAGCAGATACACTCCTGCACTCCCTCCATGTGTGTAATGGAAAACTGAACTCCATGGAGATGTCACCGACCTGCATCGCACTCCTGTGCTGCACGGCGAGCTCCACAGCAAGCGCTGTGGCAGACAGGAGGAAATGCTGCAGTTCTGTGGGGTGGGGGGGTTTTTCTTGGTTTATTCTTAGTCCTCAGCAGCAATTCTGTATGTGCACTGGCAATCTGCATGTGGTCAGAGGAGACACAGCCTTCTCCAAAGCAGCAGAGTATAATTCTTCCCATTCTGCCTTAATGCCAGCAGTAAACTAAGCTCAAATTAACCCAGCTAGAAACGCAGGCTTTGAGGGGAGTTTGAGACAGCTCGGGCAGCAGCAGGAAAGTACTGACGCAATTACACAAGCAAGGCAGGCAATTAAAGGTGGAGCACAGCAAATTAGCTGCCCTGAGGCATTTACCAAGGCTGTTGCCCCAGCTGCAGTCACACCCACGTGCAAAAACCAAGGGCACATTCAGAAGAAAGAGTCTCATTCACGAAGCCTGTCCTCCAGAGCTGTGGGGTTGCTGATGCTTCTTGCATTGGCATTAGCTGTTATCTGTTTCTGTTAATGCTGAATCCCATTTCCACACCTTACTGGGCTTCACTGTTCACTTGGTTATATCCAGATCAGCCCTGAAACCAGCTCATGTGCTGTGAAGCCAGGATATCTCAGCAGGGACTCTAGCACCTATACATTTACTAGTAGGGTAGAGGGTTTATTTTGTTGGTAACCCCAAATAATCAACTGCTATTGTGTCAAGAGGATGGCCTGGCAATTACAGAAACTCCTGCATGAATTTCTGTGAGTGAAGGAGCCAGAGTACTGGCTGCCAGAACAGTGATTTTAAGTTTTATTCTTGCCTGCACTTGTTATCAATAGAGATGCTACAAGGGAAACTGCTAACTGCAAGCACAGTTTTCCCTTTCTGCAGCCTCATCCTTGCATATTTTTGAATGGTTTGTCTTTCTCCTCCCTCCTCCAGTTACAATTCCAAGAAATGAGGTGAAAATGATCTGGACACTACTCACTCTAGGGTCACCTGAGCCACTGCATCCATTGAACTGTATCCATTCTCCATGAAGATCTCCGTGTATCGGCCCATTTTGATGGCTTCCAGCCACTCACCCACCGACCTGTAGGCACCACTCCCGACTGGACTGTGCTCTACCAACAGATTTGACACTCTAAAGACAAGCAAAAACAAAGAAGCAAACAGAATCAGCACTGAGATATACACAACATGACTCAAGTTGCTTGCACTTTTTTCTCGTAAAGATTATTCTTTTATTCCATTTTCAGTGATTGCTGCAGCCTAAATCCTCCCAGCAGGCTTGATATGCAATGTATCAAGCACACCATTTCACCTGCAACCTCACGCATTCCTGAGTTGGCTCTTGCCATTTCAGGTCCTTACCACAAGCAGAAAGAGGAGGAGAGGACTGGCATCTATCCCAGTTACCTCTCAGCCACGAGTAGGCTCCCCAAGTCACTCCTACTTCAAAGTCTTCACTTTGACGACTCCTGCTTTGCTCTCTTCCTCCGCCTTTAAAGCTCATAATTAACTTAAGACAGCGCAGAACCTGGAAGCTGAAACCCGAATTACATTTCCCAGCAGCAGCCATCGATGGCAGGCAGCTGCTAACATCCAGGGAGCATTAACAGTCCAGGGGCTGCTCCCACAGAGCCACGGGGGGGTTTCGGATGCCATCAGCATCCAACGAGCCTGCAGAGAGCAGCAATGCTCCAGCCACGCTCCAGCCCTGCTAACAGAGGTACACTCCTGCTCCCACACCCTCACTCCAGACCCTGCCACGGCAATTGCTCCCTGCTCAGCTATGCCACGCACGGAAGAAGCAATTCAGGCAAATAATAACCCTTCACCGTGGCAGGAGCACCGATACAGCACCTGGCACAAGCAGGGTCCACCACCCCACTAATGATGCACGGAGAGCAAAGAGGGCTTGTCCAAGGTCAGCCAGGAAAGAAACTAGATTTGTTCCCTGCTTTGTAAAATGGGACACACAGCTAACACAAGCCTTACGCAAAGATTATTACCCACAGGTAAAAAAAACATTTTCTGGGTCAGCCTCTGATGGTGGCTATTACACTTAAAAGACTTTCAACTGGAAGGAGAGCTGGGATATTATATTATTATAGCACTTCAGGAATCTTCATATATTTTACGAGCGCATTAGTATTATTTGTTTATTTAATAGCAATGCTGAAGGGTCTAATAAAATGTGAATACTTGCAGTACCAAGAACATAATGGCTTCCCATAACATTTTATACACATGAGAAATTCAAAACTCCTAAGTAATCATAATGAGAAGTGGATTTTCATCACTAATGTCAGGAGGTACCTAGTGATATCATAGCACATGCTGTAATGTAGAGAGTGACTTCCTCACTTATTTGCATTAATGAGAATTTCCATAAAGAACACATTACATATATTAAAAAAATCCTTTACAGCTGCTCTGTATTGAAATTATGATTCATTTGGAATCACTATGGTCTGGGCACAGCAATCTATGAGAATAGAAACACAACCCCAAAGCCTGACTGTTCAGGTACTCCATCCATATCAAAAATACCCACAGCAGCTCTGGAAAGGAGAGGTTTGGAATTGCATGGACCCATTCATGGAATAAAACATCAGCAAAGTGCTTAGCAGCTCAAGGAAATGGTTTCCTGCCTATTTTCCTCATCTGGCATAACAGTTTGGTATAAAAGAGTGCAGGAACCACCACATAACAGGCCTGGAAAATAACTGCTCTGAGTTGAAAATAAAAGAGAAACCTCACATACTTTATGCTGTCATAAACCTTTTCCTGCAGGTTCGCTGGCACTGACATTGCATCTAATTGGTAATAAGAATAATTTCTTCTTCAGATGGTAAATGGTACATGTAAAATAGCCCAAGGAACCAGATCTACTTCGTATTTAAAAATTAACAGAGATTTCAGGTTCTTCTCTTTCAGTGCACAAAATGCCATGCGCAGGGACATGCCAGCACAGGGATGTCCAGCTGCAGCAGGTGAGACGTGCCACATGCAGCTGTGCAAGGCTCACTTGGAAGGTGTGGGGACAAATGACTATAAGCTCACAGCAGTACATCTGCTTTGGTCCATACCACCAGTCTAATCTAATCTTATCTCCCTCCCTCACTCCTGTTGCAAAGAAAACAACGTATCTTGTTTTGTCCCTCCTCTGAGAATAAACTTTTTTGAAGGGCCTTTTCCATTGTTAATCACGGGAACTCCACTGCCATCAGTGAAGCAGCATTTTTATATATATATACATATATATATATATATATAAAACTTTATGACCTAGCAAGGGACTGTGTGATTAGCAACACCGATGGCTCAGAAGTAATTGTGTGCTTACAGTGAAAATAGAAAAAGCCTCTCCAAGACTATTTATCTCTTTCTCCCCAAGTGCAGCTCTATTTCTTGACTGTGTTTACCTTACTGGTAGCTGTGTAGCTATTCAGATTCATGTTTAAATACAAACTGGCTGTTCTAGTCACTTAATGTGGTTTTAGCAAAGGGTTTGTGTACAGCACTTTGGGAACCACAGACCTCTTCTTGCAATTACCAAGACTCTCACGACTTGAAGCGGTGGCTAGCATGCCTGGGAATACTTGTGGAAGGATGCACCTGGACATCCATGAGCTTTGCACATCCTAAGAATTTCCCCAAGAGACACTCTTCGTTTGTATTACCAAGATAAAGTCAACAGGCAGATAATTGGAGCAGTATTTACTGTCTACCTCATGCACTCAAGTCTTGCCTTCTCTAACCTTGCAGTAGAGCACAGGTAGTTTTGTCTGTGCCGAAGCTCCTGTTTCTGAAAGACAGACCATGGTAATTTTCTTTGTGGTAGCAGCACTGCATTTAGAGTAAGCAAATTGCTCACTTGGCTGCCAACTGCAACAGAAAAAGTTGTTTTGAGTCAACTCCCCTGGACATAACGAAGCTGAAGGAACATCCACCCACGAACACACACGGGCTAAATAATCAGAGGGAATCCAACCCTAGGGGTGGGTATTCAGACAAGGAGCTTGCTCTGAGAAATGGTTCTGGGCTGAGTCTGTACCTGTTTGATGCATTAACCAACGTCTTCAAGCTGCTCGGGTTACGGATGAGCTTGTCCAACATGCTGACAATTTCGTCAAACTTGGGCCTGCTGTTGCGGTCTTTCTGCCAGCAGTCGAGCATTAGTTGGTAGAGAGCAGCAGGGCAGTCCATGGGACTTGGCAGGCGATAGCCTTCCTCCACAGCCTTAATCACCTACGGGACACAAAACGCAAGGCTTTTCTTCCCCTCATCTTTTTCCCAAATGCAAATTGACTTTAACATAGAACTTCGGGATCAGCAATACACTCACAAAAAATCCTGCCACCCCCCCACTCTGCACACGAGAGGCAAACTCAGTAAACCCCTCTATCTTTCGTATTTTCTATGGGATGAGTTGAATAATTTGATTTTTAGTCATTGCAAACTGAATCAAGAAAGCTGAGCCACTGCTGCAACCAGGGGGCCAGATTGCCTGGTTGCACTTGTTCAAAGCTCAGTTGTGGTCTCTACGTTATATACCAGGAAACTCCTGGAGCCTACGCTAAGTCCATGAAAAAGAGCCTACAGGGCTTTCTGGCATCTTCTGTGAGTGCAGTGATTTTGTTTATTCAGATGTTGGCTTCTTTTTAAATGAAAAGGCATGTGCTAGACCACAAATTTGTATTACAGTAATAAAAGTCTGACTGTATTTCAAAAGAGACTTTGAATGCTAATTGATGGATGGATTCAAGGCAGAGGCAGAACAACCATCTCATGTATCATTCAATACTGTCTGGGTCTAGTAGTTTCTTAGTGTGGCCACATTTCTGCCAGGAATTTAAAATGTCAGCCCAAGAGTATGTAAATTAAAACCAGGGGAGTTGTTGCACTGATTTCAAATACAAACCATCTATGGTTTTATATCTCAAACAAGTGGTATGCATATGTGTTGCCTGCCCTCTTGAAAGGCAGAAATGAATAAATGAGGGCAGAATTGAAGAAGGCAACTTGTTTTCCCCAGTTTGGGGCAGATTTGTGGCAGGGCTTTAAGCCCAGCAGTTCCCATTTTGAACCATTACAATTTTCAGGAGAATGCAGCTCACATTTCAAGCCACAAGACTGAGTCTGTGTCTGTGCCAAGGGAGTCCCAGCAGCTCATCTTCACACCCTCCATTCCCAAGACTCCTTGACCAAAAAGAGCTGGAAACAGGTATTTGCTATGTCCACATGAAAATTGCATGTGCTTCGCTGTCCACTCCAAAGACTACCTCAGATGCCATTCATTCTAGGCACTGCCTCACAATTCCAAAACATCCTGTGTTGGAAAAGAAAGCTCTGTGGTTAGCATGGAAGTTGTTCTCTTGGTCTTTAATCGCTAGATGAGTAGTACAGGATAAGCTGTGTCAGGCTGGCATTGCATTTCAGAAGGCTTCAAAATGCAGGACTGCATGGATTATTTTTAAATTGTCCTCCATCACAGAGCTTTTTGTTAAGTGGAGGAGTCACAGGAATGAGCCAGGCTGGCTGAGCAGCAGTAGTGGGAACCTCAAACTCCCTAGGGATGTACAGAGCAGAGAAGCAGTTAGGTGAGGCTTTACGATCTCCTCCAAGGGTAAAAAAGCACGTCAGAAGATCTGTGCCACAGAGTGTGCAGTCCTTTTGCACCCATCTGAGACTTCATCTGTCGGTGGAGCGGTTGCACCGCTCTCCACCCAACCTGCACTTGCAAGGCAATCTCTCCTATGGCCTGGCTGTGGCTCCCAGCCCCACCACACTGCGCTATTTGCACTCTGTTTTTCACACCATGCTTTTCAGCTGGTCCCCGATTCCAAACTTGCAGCTGCCCTATAAAGAAAAAGCTTCAGTGTGGCACAGCCATGAGAATGTTATTTGCTGTGTCCACATCTATATTTATAACAATAATGGGTCATCCTCCAACTGTAGCAGAAAGAAAATAGTAGCAAGACGGGGAGCAGACCATCTGGCACCAGATCAGAATATCTGAACTGTATCTGCAGTGGGGTTATTATGCGTGCTGGGTATTCCTGGCAGTAACATCACGATCAATAGCGTTAACTCAATTTACAGGATGTCAGTCGTCCTGGTGATACAATGTAAATGGTATCAAAATACTGCGAGGAGCTAGGATGCTGAAATACACTCTTGCATCTGAAGGTGCCTTCTGGCGTCTAGCAGTAAGAGGAGCAAAAAACTGAAACAACAAAGACTGAGTTACTTGTAGTCACCACAGTGATTAGAAAATGGGAAAATGGGACATTTGCTGCTCCATTCATTGGTGTGTACTGCTTTGTAAGAGTTGAAGATCCAGAATTTGCACCTAAGGAGGCATTTTTATCTCTCTTCCTCTTTTGGACAAGAACTATTCAGTTACAGATTGGGGTGACTGAACTGGATGTTTAGGACAGGACAATATGGGGTAGTCTATTCCAGTGAACCAAAGCAACACTCAGATGTGTTTTCATAGATTCACCAGTCTGAGCACTAAAAATCAACCACTGTGATTATTCAGCTTAGCCACCTGTGCGTCACAGGCCACAATATTCCTCTCAATAATTCCTGTATCAAAGCCTTATCCTGTGGTCAAGCCAAAGCATATTTTTAGAGGGCCATCCAGAAACCAGCATGACTTTAAAATGTGGTTTGTAGCTTTACAATGTTGCCTGCCCTATTGCACTGCACCTCCTTTAAAGCAAGCCATCTGTAACACAGTGAGAATAATTTTGCTCATCATCAACTGTGCTTGCAAATGATGTGCTTTAATTACAAGCCACGCAACAAGAAATTCTTGTGCAACAGAGTCCAAAATTTATGTGACCCCTGGTTCCTCTGCACAAAAGCCAACGCTGTATCTAACACCACTGACTCTTCTGTCAACACAAGCAGAGGAGGAAAGAAGAGGAGGCCTTCAGGAGCTAAAGAAGGAAGAATTGCATGAGAAATAAGCTGCAGCACCGAATTAAGTTCCTATGCCACCACCATCTAGGCACTTTGCCCTCTGCACAAAGGGCAAAGGCAAGTAACACAGAGGTTACACAAGCGAAGCCTGAGCAGGAACTGATGCTCATGAACATCTCACTAGTCCTTAATTTTCTGCTTTCACACCAGGCAAGTGTGAAATTCACCCTGTGCCCCACAGAACATGGAGGCATTTGGGCTTTTTGGAAGAGTTCTGCAAAGTGTGGATGCTCATGATTCAGACAAGGGGCTCCCCTGGCCACGGAGCATTACTTCACTGGCACCAGCCTCAATCTTAGCCTGGCATTTACAGAACAACATCTGTGCTATGCCAGTGCATCAGCATTAAAGATAGTTACAGTGCTCAGTGTGAGCGAAAAAGCTTGGCTCCCTTCTGCTGCATTCTCTGCACAGAGTATGGAAGCAAGTCCCTGTATTTGATTAAGATAAATCCCTGTGTAGGTACATGCTGCTTTACTGAACTTCCTGCAAGTGTGACAGCCTCAGCAATGCAGAAGCAGTGGGGCATTCATGCCAAACAACGCGCTCAGGTCCCCAGCAAGAAGCGTGGCGTGACCGTCTCAAAGGTACCGCTCGTTTCCATGCCTGGGCTCAAAGTGAGATGAGACAGCAGCTCAGCATGACAGGTAGTAACATCCACTGATGGCAAAGGCTCGCTAACAAAACGCAGGAAGAGCAGAATGCTCAGCCAGAGTCCTCGCTGCCAGTGAAATGCCAGAAAATCACTGGAATAGGAACGCTGCTCAGAAAAGCAGAAAGGATGAAACACCAGGTGTTGTGACCACAGGAAACCCATGGTTGAAACCAATCCAGCAGTAGGATCTCCACAGGTAGCAGGGCTGCCCCATGGTGAATCTGACCTCATGACTAGCTGGCATTCTCAGAGACCTTCGCAAACCATAGTTCTCAGAGATGTGAAGAGGAAAGAGGGACCTAGAAAATCTGGTTACCCCAGGCTTAAATTTTTTTAGCCATAGACAAGGACAGATGTTGATGGTGAGCACAGGGTAGAATGCAGCCCTGCAGTAGAATCAAAAGATCTTTACCCAGGCTGGGATTGGAGCTGCAGTCAGGTGAGAGACAGAATTCCCAGGCATCTCCCTGTTTGGAGATGCTTCAGAGGGTGGCCTCGAGGTCAGAGGCTCAAGGGGGCACTGGAACCCAGGAGCAAGGGGCCACAACTCAAACAGTACTGTACAAATGAATGAGAGCTTGTGTAAGCACAGACGTACAAGATGTTCACAAGCGGAGCAAAACTATTCTCTTGAGATCAGCAACGCAAGAACAACCAAGATGCGGCTCTGTGGACTGCTGTCACTAGATCAAATCACCTAGCTTTTGTGCTGGGAAACAAAGGCCTTACCATGACTCTCTTGAGTTTCTGCTTTATGTGGCAGCAGGGGTTTGATCACACAATTGAAATGCTGCCAGTTTATCAGCATCTATCCCCTGGCAGGCCTTTGTCATTAAGCAGAGGAGGGACAGGCTCCAGCTCTAACAGCATTAGTGAAGCTCCAGCAGTCTGCTGGGGGAAGCAGGCTTGCCTCTACGCAGACACATTTCCCTCTGCGCACAGCCTGTTCTGGGTTGCTGCAAGAAAAAAGAGCATCAAACGGGAGGATCATTTCTGTCTGGCATGGGGGAGCAAAGCCATTTTTACAGCAGCTCTCCTCCTCTTGTCCCCATTCCGCCTCTTTGATTGCAGAATGAATGCTGAGCCCTCAAAGTCCCATCACACAGCAGCTCTGGCACGTGCTTACGTCTTGGTTTGTCATTTCCCAGTAAGGCCTCTCACCGTAGGACATCACCTCCCACATTACAATGCCGTAGCTCCAGACATCACTGGCTGACGTGAATTTGCGGAAGGCAATCGCTTCAGGCGCTGTCCATCGAATGGGGATCTTCCCTCCCTAAATGGAAAAGAAATGGAGAAAAAACGCAAAAAACAGATTGCAGAGGAGGGCAGAGAACATGTGAAAAAAGTCGAAACGGCTCTTCTCAGAGCACCAAGGGATGCTATTTTCTCTCTGGAAAGAGACATCGAATTTTAAAGTAAATCTGTTTGACAGCATGGGGCCCCTTTCCACATTATCTCAGCCCATAAGCATTTGTAGGCTGCCTACTAATTGGCTGTCCTGAAGGTTTGTTGTTTGAATGTTGTTTGAATGCTGGGACATGTATAGGATCAACATCTCAATTATGTTGCACGGGTTGGTAAGGGAATACAGTTCCTCCAATTCTGAGAGCAAGCGGGGGAGGAACAGACAGTTCTGAAGCCGAGAAAGACTTTGATCTAATGAGGGCTTCATGCAAATTGCTGCGGAAGTAATTCCCTTTTTTTTTCTTTTTTTTTTTTTTTAGTGCAGTCCTGGTTCTGCAGAGAGATCTGTGTAGCAGGCACAGAAATCTGTGTGTGCAAAGACCAGCCTGCTTGGCCTCTGCTGTGAGACTAAAAATGAAGCCACAGCTGTCAAACGTGCTTTGCCATTTCCTTTTCTCCTTTCTATCATTTTAGAAATCAAACTTCAGATCAGCTCTGAGAAGGTAAAGGGGAGGGAAAGGAGAGTCTGGATTAAGGAATACTTTTGTCATTGGGTTTAAAGAGTTGTCTCCCTTGATGCATATAAAAAAAATATTTTACTGTGAAGTCCCTTCCTCTCCGTGTTGAGCTAAATATTGGAAGGTCTCCCTGAATGCCCCCTAACAGTGTTTGTTATTGGAATAAGACAGGATTTGGATCACATTTTCAAAGCAACTTTTTAAAAGTCTCTTCTTCCCATAATTACTTATTCCCAAGCTTATCAGCGCATGCCTTAAGAGAAGGGCCAGATTCTCAGCAGTGCCAATTAGCACATGGCAGCACATGTGGGAGCTGCAGCAGGGCTGGCCAAGAGCCATTCAGCCTGCAGGGAAGTGCCAGTCCAGCTGTGCACTGAGTCCCATCATGGGGCCATGACTGACAAAAGCTGAAAGGCCTTTCCAAGATCCCCACAGGAACTGGGAACATGACTCAAGACAGCTCCCACTACCCACAAAACAATGCCCTTGGAAAAACAGCGTAATAAGACATGTCCAAGGTGTGCCAATCACTGCCAGTAATATTGGACGCTCTCTCCAAGTCTGTGCTGCTGAGGCTGGGTCCTGCCCACCCCCTCTCTCCAGTGCCAGTGCCATGTGGGCAGAGCAGGGGCAGAGCACTGAGGCTGGAGAAGCTCTTTCTTGGGTTGGGACAAATTACTCTCAACTGGGTAATGCTGAGGGCAATGTGCATTATTTGCAATGGGCATTCATTACACACTTACTAATGTTTTAAAAGGGTCAAATTGTTCAGAAAACCATGGCTTACATCATTGGATGGGTGCCTGAGCAAAGCAATTGCTCTTTCTTCACCACAGAGGACAGAATAGAGTTTGGAAGTATGGCAACTTCGCAAAGTTTGCTATTTGACTCTTGTACCCAACTTAAAACTTATGAGTTATTAGTAAAGCTCTGTGTTACTTGGCCACCCCCACTATAAATTAAAGGCATTTGCAAAATTAATCTGGTGACGATTAACTGTTGTCACTTGATCAAACCCTCTTGCACAGTTTAGTGGCTCTGGATTCGTAGAAACCTCTGCTAGAGAGCCTGAACACCAAAATGTGGCAAGAAATACATTTCTCTCAGTTTGGTAACCCCATAACTCACCCTGGTTGTGTACGCTGCTTCAGGGTCATCTTCTAGGACTCTGGAGAGGCCAAAGTCTGACACCTTGCAGACCAAGTTGCTGTTGATCAGGATATTCCTGGCGGCCAGATCTCTGTGCACGTACCCCATGTCAGACAGGTACTTCATTCCTGAGGCGATGCCTCGTAGCATCCCGACCAACTGGATGACTGTGAACTGCCCATCATTCTTCTGCAAAAGGAAGGAGACATTTGATGAGTTGAGAGCCTCTGCACCCTCAGCATTGTGTGTGCATGAATAAAAATGCAAAGGCAAGTCTCCAAGGAAGGAAACCAGGAAAATTAATAATTCATTACTCTCATGCTCTGACCATGAAGCTTTTCTAAGTTTCACTGTTTAGATTAGGATCTCTAGAGACAAAGCTAAGGAAATGTAGTTCTTTTAACTTGAGATCAAGGAGAGAGCTGCTTCTATTGGTGACTGATAAAGAGACTGTGACTGGGAGTGAACATGTGTGTATAAGGGCACCGGCCTGGGCTGTTTCTCAGTCAGGCAACTGAATGGCACCAACTTGCGTGGAAATCCTACCTGTAGGGGTTCATGAATATCTGAGGGGGTAGGGGCTCTTCCCCATGTTGCCAGATTGCATTTCTAACCACTTCCCCCACTCTCCCTTCTCTAGCTCTTACATTTCATGGGAAAACTCTGGCAAGTCAAGGTTTGCTATGCTGCAGTATGGATCTGCTCTTGAACCACATCACATTTTGCAGGGTAAGTTAATCCCTTCCACGCAGTCAATAGCCTTTTGAAATAAATGTAATATCTTCCAATTTATTCTTACCTGCTTGTATCATTGCATGCACTAGGTCCTTCATGATGCTGTGTAAATGCAGATCAAAGAGACAACCGAGCTACTCCTGCCTCCAGACAGCACCAACACCCAGAAAACATTTTCACTGACATTAACCATCTACAAAGAACCCAAACCTTAACCAAGTCCCTAGGTCCCCCTGGAAAAAGGATCTAAGCAATACCTTTAAAAATGTATCCAGAGAGCCATTCTCCATATATTCAGTCACTATCATTACTGGTTTGCCTGTAAAAAAACCAAGTGCATGAGTTTGCTAGGAATTTATTTAAAAAACATGAGCAATAAAAGAGTCTTTTAAACAGTGCCTCTGCATGCAGATACACAGCCATGCAACAGTAAATCTACACCAAGACACTGCTGTCCCAGCAGGATGACAAGAGCTGTTCCCAGAATATCTGTAGAAATTGAGGAGGAGGGGATGAAAAAGTAATACCATATTATGGGTGGGGTACCAAGCCCTAGAGTGTTTAGATGATGACTGGGGAAGAGGCTGGAAGCTGAACCCAGGCAACCTTGTTCTTGTCTCCACCAACAAGCTGAAAGCTTGCAGAGGCCAAACTGCACACAGCAACCTCTTTGGATCCTTCCCTTGAGCTTCAACACCCTGAAGTAACAATGGGAGCCCAATAAGAGCAACAAGGATGATCTGAAGCTTCAGCTTGGTAGCCACCAAAACCAAGACCAGGAAAGGATAGTATTGCATTCCTTGTAATTCAAGTAATTCCATGTGACTACCCTTGTAAACACATCTGGAAGTAAGAAAAGGAATATTTATGCTGCAGAACAAAAGCTAGTTAAGTATGGAACGAGTGCAAGTGGAAATCAAAGTAAAAGTTCTTAACAAAAGACCTGGTCTCCTATTGTTGACAGGAATAATAATGTTTTTCCAAATCTGTTTGATTAATTTTCATGCCCGAGTCATTTTAATGGTAATTATATATAGTTTTTGCTCAGTTTTTATATCTAATTTCTCGCTAGCTTGCCACAATCGCGTAGCAATAATTAATGTGGTGTGCTCCAGCCCTTGTAAATTCAATGAAATCTTATAAGAACATGTAAATTATTTTTTATTTAAATCAATTTCTATTAGCTAGCACGAAGCACAGACAAAAGAGGAGTTGTCAGTTACTTGTAAAGTGCATTATAAATGTCTTTTATAGAAATGATCAACGAGAGCTGCCGTGTGTCATAACATGCACATGAAGGTAAATACTAAAAATCAGTGCATGTCCTACCATTTAGGTAGATCTTAATTTTCCCATTTTCAATTACCTTAACTATTTTGCCTAATTTACTGCTTAATTATGTACATAACAAAGGTAATTGTGAACTTGTCAACCAAAATACTCATTGCTGTGCAAATACTACCTTTGCAGCATGAAGGACCTGTGCCGCTTCAATTCTTTTAAGTTACTATCACAGCTGTTGCCCAAGCTTGAAATTTGCCCAAAATGTTACTTCTGATATGAGAAATGCACTTTGGGACCATGAAAAATATTGGTGAATCCCAAATGAAATGATGGGCCCCATCTTTAAGGATGACAGCCACCTGTCTATGTACAACGTGAGAGGGAGGAGGGATCTTGGGGGCCATTGCTATTGGTTGGCAAACATGTCAGTGGCTTTGCTGGGAAGAAAACCCCAGGGATATCTCAAATGTTAAAAGATTTTTGTTTTTAAATGCTGAACACCCAACTGTAGCATAGAGTTCCTTATCTCTGACACTTAAAGGCAGTGTTGCAGTGAGGATGAGGTCTTGTTATGCCACCACCCTGGGGGACCTCCTCCAGACCTTTGGATGCCATCAGAGAAAAAAAAAAAGTAGGATTTCTGGCACTTATGTTTCATTATCTGACTGCTGCAGGTTGGCAGCAATCATGGAATAAATTAACCCCATATCCAAGAGAATGGGAATAAGGACACAAATAGATAACTTTCAACAAAGTAAATTAAAAGTAAACATCAGCCCTTCCAAAGTGCTGGGCTGATTCTCTGTGTCACCAGGGCTTCCTCCTGCTGGCATTACATGTTTATAAAATACATGCTGATGACACTCAAGTCAATGTATTAATGCAATGTGCACACCATCAGTGCAACCAAATGAAAATTACCTTTGTAAAGCAGAAACAGCTAAGGGTTTGTCTGCAAGGGGAGAATGATTCATTCAAATTAACTAAGGTGTGCATTTGGACTATATTAGTTAAATATAATGATATTCTTATTCAGAATTAAAAATGGCCTAATTCAATTTAACTTAATTTCCTTCCAAAGTAAATCATGATGCAGAAAAGACATTCTACCCTAAAGATCTGATTCTACAAAAGGCCATGACACTGAAGAGTAAAAGAAGTTAAATACTTTGAGAGAGCAGAATACTTTGTGATTCATAAACGTTGTTTTGGTCCACATAAAAGAAAAGGAAAAAGCTACAAAGATGCTACAGATGTCTGCTGGAAAAAAAATTTGAGTGCAGTAAACAAACATTTACTGTGATAATGAGAAGCTCTGGGTGCATATAACTCCCTGAATCTGAACTCCAGTTGCTCCAAGTCCAATTTAGAAGCAGAGCTCCCTGTGTTTCCACAGCCTCTGGAGCAGACAGCCACTTTATATAAAAGGCAGCTTGCTAGGGAGGCACATTCTCACTAAAAGTGAGATTTCCAACCATCCCCTGAGGCCCCAGCAACCAGAAAGACTCAAGCCCATGCCAGTAGCAGCTTTCATGGATGTATAATCATCACTTGCTCCCTACCCAATATTCCACATCCCTGCAGGGCTAGAAATTGGAGCTCTGATGTATTAAGGGTTACACAAGGTGTCCCCAAGAGGTTTTGATATTTATTACAAATCTTTGGGAGACATCTATTTTGGTTATTTTTTCTTTTCTCCGAAGTTTTAGGAAACGCAATTTCAAGGAAAAATGCAAGAAAAGGCTGTTGATTACGAAACAGCATTGATTTTGTGGAGGTCACAAGGACAAACAGCTAGAGTCTCTGTACCTTCTCCACTGCAGCTCTGAAAAAGAACTAATGTTGGAGACGCTTCCTCTGAGGAATGACAAATGGTACTGAGAGCAGCACATGGCCCCACATGCCACCACCTGAACAGCAGTAGCTAAGCAAACTCTGACATTGCCAAATGTGAAGACAAGAGAGGAGACAGCCCTTCACACCTGTGAGGCTGGTGCTTCTTCACTTAAAATACATCTTAAATAAAGGAGTAGTTCTTTTCAACAAAATAATCCTTGATGCAAATAAAGTAGATCCTCCAAAGCTCTAAAATGGATGAGTAACAACAGCTCTACACATTTTCCATGGTCTCAGCACAGCACCAACAGTCTTGTGCTGGGCACATTTGGATTTGCTGCCCCTTTCCCTGCCCTTATCTTCGGTGCATACTGTAATTTGGAGAGGAACTGGGCTGGAAAAGTTACAGAAGGTTGTTTTGCAGACTGAGCAGTCAGACCTCAGTAACTCTCGTGCTGGGATGCCCTCAACCCCTCCCATATGCCAGCACCATGGGCAACTATTATCAGTGGCATCTCCAGCAGATCCCAGGGGGAGCTTGCTTTAATTGTGGTTTTATACATTCCTGTGATCTTCACCTGCAATCCCGTTCTTCTTCGCTGCTTCTGGAAAGCAAAACTTTTTTTTGAGAAATTATGAGAAGTGCATTCAGAACAGGAATCACCTAAGTCTTCCTCCCTTAACCAACTCTCCCATCAGCCAAAGTTCACAGAGAGCAGTCCACAGTAAGTGGTACCTACTTTTTGTGACGACACCTTCCAGGTGGATGATATTGGGGTGGTCAAACTGCCCCATGATGCTTGCTTCTCCCAAGAAATCTCTTCTCTGTTTCTCTGTGTAGCCGACCTTCAGGGTTTTGATAGCCACTGGAAACTCACGCTTTCCCTGCAGCTTCAGCCGCCCACTGCAGACTTCCCCAAATTCACCTTCAGAGGAAAATCAGGAAGAATGGAATCACACCATGTCAAGGGAACACACGATGTGCCTCTGTCTATAGGATGCAGCACAGCCTTGGCTGATGAGAAGCACTAAAGGCTGCCCTGCATTCATGGATACGGATTACCGAACATCACAGTGACGACCATCTCAAATAGCCACTGCACCACAAGCCAAGTAATTCATAAGCACAAGCAAACTACGAGTAAAAATGTAATTTTCCTACATTTAAAGAGCTATGCTTTATATTCCACTGGGCTTTTTTCTCATTTCATATTTTTGTCTATTATATGAAAGAGTCCTGTCACATCCTATAGTACTGTCCTGTGTGGATAGCTGTAAAACTCAAGCCACTTGCTTCTTAACCTTCCTTTGGTAACTTACGTAGATGGAAAGCTGTCAGCCTTTCATAGTAACATATATTTTTACAGACTATAAACTCTTTACAATTTTATTACTACCTTTTCCAAAAAGTAACCTAAATGTTTTTTTTTTTCTGGTGAACAGTAAATTATGTCCAAACCCACAATTTCAGAGGATAGAAAATACTCCTAAGGTTGATGCAAGTCTAAACCAACAGCTTTACTGGAAACAAAATGGGAGTTTCTTCTTTTAACCAAGGAAGTTTAAAGCTTTGGACTTTGGCTTGTGCTTCTTTAATGTCCCAGATGACTTCTTACTCCTAATTTTTCCTTCAAGACTGACCTTCATGTTGGGGGATAAAAAGGTTAAAATGGTAAAAAGAATGTGAAAATTGACTTCTTTTCCTTAGCATCCACTGACATAGCTCAGCTGGGTCCAAATGTGATGACCATCTTCTGACATTTTCAGTTCAGCCCCTGAATTTCAAAACTGCAGACAATGACAGGTCTGTCCCAAACTTCAGCTGGAACATGCTTACCTTCACTTGCAGGGTACCTAACAAATCAAGTATTTCACAGCCCTTCCCAGATCTCTCATGTTAAGAAAGCCAACCCCTCACGTTGCTAGGGGTCATGGAATGCATTTCCATACCAGCTCCGATAACTCTTTCAATGGTTATGCATGAGGCTTCAATTTCCTTAGCAAACTCATGGACAGCTTGATTGGGGTCCTCGTAGGTGTGGGGGTCAACGTAGGTCCTTACTCCAGGCAGCTTAACTGCAAACACAAATTAAGCACATTTAATGGCACATGACATCACGGAAAATGGGCATTAGACACTCCTGTCCCTTGCACTCTGCTCTGCTGGAAATTTATTTCTATGGTGAAAATTTTGGAATTCTCGAAAAATGACATTTAGTTTATATGTGACATATGTGCAACTTCATCGTATCTAGAAAAGCACAACAGTGCTCAGCTGGAATGACGTGCAGCTGAAGTTCCCTTTGGGTGCTGTCCAGTGTCTGGTAGAAAAGGATCCCTTTCTGGAACTAGAGAAGGTACACCAGGAGGAAAAGTACAAAAAGCAAAATGCCACAGGAGTAACTTGAAAGCAAGCTGGGTGGATGAGGGTTGATGGAGAGCTGAAATAAATTATGCCCTACCAGTCACACATCAGCTAATCAATCGCCCACATTATTTCAGACAGAGTTACTGAGATTCAAAAGAACTGCATATTTGCAGTACAAAGCCTGTGGGTTGTATCAGTATAAATATAATCAATAGCAGGCTTTTTCTCCAGGACTTGAGAGAGGAAAAAGTATTTTCATTATCCATATTATAAGTTTGTTTTGACAATCATTAAGGCTACTCCCATGAAGAATTGCTCATCAGTCTAATGAGACAGCTACATTACACTGTGACTCTTAATTGATTTGCTTCCTGCTGCCTTCATTACATAGCACTAATGGAAATTTGACTTTCACTCACTATGTGTTTGCCTTTTCCACCCCAAAAGGCACCTCACTGTTACCCATCCCCAGATCCCACAGCTCTTGATGAAGGAAGGACTGATAGCAACCACGAGATTTACTTTCTAGCATCACCGCAGAGGGGTTTTGTATTCAAGGGCATTAACACAGCATTTCCAAAAGCTTCCTAGGTGCAGGAAATAGGTGTTATTCCTCACACCTCTGCAGAGGCATCCAAGCCACAGAGTAGCAGTGGGCTTGGTCCTCACAGCTGGCTGGAGTGAAGCAAGGGTTTCAAAGAGGTGTTTTGGACTGATGCGTCCAGGCCACAAAAATGTTGAGTTGTTATGTGCTGACCAGGAAAAATTAATAACATCTTGGTTCACACAGCAGAGGAACAAACCAAAATGGCTCACTAGAAAAATCTGCTGCAAACATACAGGTGTGAATAGCTCAGCACATACAAGGACTGTTCAAATGTTCAGTTCTCTGTGGGGCTTGCAGCAAGGGCAGGTGGGGACCTACTGCACAAATAATTCTTTTATGAATTACAAGCAAAACCAATTTTTTTTTTCCTTCTCAGAAAACCACCTCTCGGTTGAATTTCTATTTACCACAGAAAACCAACAACACAGATACATGTTTGCCCTTTACTCACTGTGGCCATTATGAAAATGCATCTTTTCTTCTTCTGGATCTTGTTTAGCCTTGCTATACCCACATCGCCTGGAAAAAAAAAAAAACGACACAACAGAAGAATATTTTTGTCTCTGGTATGGCAGTAAAGAATGGAGTTCTTCGAATCACACAATGCACAAAAACCCAGAGCAGTGACGAACCCAACCTCCCTAGCGGCTCTCTTGCTGCTGTCCCAGTTTTAGCTCATCAAACTACTTGCAATTTCCCTAACGGGATTCAGGGCTCAAGGCCCGTGGATTTTCAATTGGACTTGTGTTTCCAAATCCCACAGATGCTTCTGAACAACTCCACGCTACCTGACATCTAATGCAGCTATTATTCAGAAGAAAAGAAAGCAGGAACAGGAAGGACAATGGAAGGGGAATGGGATGAAACATTAGAATCACAGAAACAAAATCTTCTGGACTGCAGAGCTTTTGCAGGCACTGTGTGGTATGTCTTGCATGCTCCCCTTCATCCACTGGGCATTTGCACAGAACTTTAAATTATGATATTTTTAAAAATGGCCTTGTGTAAACATTAACACCTTATACACATGCAAAACAATGGCTTAAAACAAAACAAAACCAAACCTGTTGCCTCACTGCCTTCAGGGATCTCCTACATATTGTTGGCTCTGCACAGCACCTGGTGCACATCTCCTGTCTTTCCACAGCGGAGCTGCCGTTCATGGAATCCCCTCTGCCCAGCAGAATAAAGATGGAAGAAGGCAAGCTGCCTGACCTATCCTGCTCCCAACTTAGCACCAGACAGTGCAAGGATAGTGCTGAATCCTACCATGGAGTTGCAACCACAGTCATATGGAAGTTGCATCTCCTCCAGGGCATCCTCCTATTAGTTTTTGGTTGCCCTTCCCTGACTCAACTTTATTCTTCCCATTGGTTTTCTAGGTGATAGTTTTGCATTAGCATTGCATGCATGTCTGCTTTGGTGGCATTTCTGAGATCTGCTTCAAACAGACAACCACATAGGAAGCCCCAGGATAACTGCATGGGCAAGAAGAATTCCTATACACACACAAACATTTAAAAATACGGCATGAGGTATGTAGGATGCACATATATATGCTCATCTTTCCAATGACTGGATAACATAACTGGATATGGGAACTGGATCATCCTTACAGCAAACCACATGAACATGAGACTGAAGGACACTGCTTGGAAGAATGAAAAACCTGGAACAGACACCCACAAGCCAGCCAGCATGCACTGGAATCACTAGCTGGCACACCTCAAAGAAAGCCTCAGGCTACAAAGAAGCCACTTAAAGCTGAGAAACCTCTCTTCCATTGCTTCTGTGATTTTTGAGCTAGGGGCATGTGAGCACTCCAGCATCACTCACAGCAAGGAGAAGCATATGATTAGCAGGAACAAAACTGCAATTAGGAGGAGGCAGTAACAGGCATCTGCATGAAACATGCGCTCAGCATGAAGTCCTATTACAGGGAACTGCTGCCTGCCCGGATGCAAGGGGCCAAGCAGCCTTTCGGCTAGAGGATTCTGGCACTGCGTTTGTGAAATGATCACAATTACAAACAAAAGCCAGGACATGATGAGACCCCACCATTGAGCTGGACCCAGCAGAGCTAAACACTGGACAGTTGAGGAGGGGAAAAGCAACATGAGCTTCTGGGACTATTCCAGGGAAGAGGAAGTTTACCAGAGAGAAAGGGAGACCTGTGCCACAGGGAAAGGAAGGAAAAACAGAGATTGCAAAGGTTGTGCAAGCGCAGGGGAATGGATCAAGAAGACAAGGGGAGGCTGGCAGGCAGTCTGGGGACACAGGCAGGGAGATAAACAGGTTGCACCTGCTTAACAGCCGGGCTATCCATGCAGGGCACGATTTCAGCAGCAGCAACCAAACTGAGACCATAACACTTTGAATGCAAACCCCACAAGAACAGCACTGTGGTGCCCAGAGATGTGGCTCAGTTATCTGCATGTCGGTGTTCATTGCCTTGCTCTAAAAGCAGCAGTGCCATTTCCTGAGATGGCGTTCTGCATAATTAACTCAAAACCTAAGCACTAGGTGTACATGGAGACCCTGGGAGTAAGGCTCATTTCAAAGCACATTCTGGTGCTCACAAACCCTTGGTGAGAATGGATTCTTCTTCATCATATGACCTCCCCTTTAACTAAATAAACTACAGAGATGAATCTCAGTATCAAGTCCCACTTCTGGCAACTCCAATCTTTTCTCCTGCAAGTTGCCAAAGTTACATCAGTTTTCTGCAGAACTAATTTTTCCGGATGGAGGCATAACTCTATTTTCCTTTTAAGAATACACAAATAGGTCAATTTATCCTTCTACCAAATGAACATACCCGATATTTCGTCTGTTTTCTTTTTGGAGCAAATGCCCTCATCTCTTCTTCAGGTTTGGAGCACTTTGCCTGTAAAAATGCTTTTCTAACATCATCCTTTCTATGACCAGCATCTCCCAATTCCTTGACCATAAACATGGAGGAGACAGAAACACGCCATCCCCTGCAAACACCTTGATGCCCAGCAGTCCGTGTTTTACTGCCCACGGACACACTCCAAGGGCCAATGCAAACCAGCTGGCTGCAGCTGCCCCCTCCTCTCAAGCTGGGTAACACATACAGCAGCACATAACATTAGCATACGGAATCAGGCTTTGGGACGCCTGAACCATCGTTAAAACAAGCCTTGACAAGACACGTCAAAGTGAAATGGCAGCTGGTGGACTGTGACTGTCAAGCAACAGTTGGGTGTCACTAATAAAGCTTGCTGAAAAACCTGCCATCACTTGTGCCCTTTGCACACTTTCTCAAACTACCCAGAGTCCACGCTGACTGGGGCTAAACCACGCTTCTTCCGTTCTTGACCTTCAGATCTTTTAATAACACACACACAAGCATTTTTGTCTCCTTTCTTTCCCAACTAAATCCCATAAAAATCTGCAATTTCAGGTTAACAGTCCTGAGTCACTTTGAATCTTACTGGCAGATCAAAGTATCTAAATATTGTGGCTTTGCAATATATTTTGGGAGGGAAAAAAAGCTCTCAATTGTTTGTGAAATAATCCATTTCTGCATGTGCATTTGCTCTTAATATTTATTGGCAAAGCTGTGAGTCAAAAGCTCTGATGGAAGACTCATTCTCTAGTTTATTATCACTGTACAAACCATAGATTTCCTATATCTTTTTTGTATCACTCACAGCAAAAGCATAAAGACCCTGACACTCGCTTCATCTCCCACCGAGCTGGAGACACTCAACCAAAGAGTTAACGTAATTCAGCAGCACACCTGAATCTCAATTAATTTACTCCTGTTGTGGATTTGTCCCAGTTTCTCTATGTAGAAAGCAGATGTCTTCCTTGCACAGCTCTGTGTTTTTCAATGGAAGTATCACAGGTAAAAAGAAAAGTGAGACTTTAAATATTCTTAAGGCATCATGTCTTATTTAAAAACTACTTGCAGATTGGCAGGCAGCTCGTAAAATATTTATGGAGCAGATTATAAAAGTGAAGTTGTAAAATGATCCCTATATAGGTTTATAAAATATAAAACAGACAGGTAGAAAGATGAAGAATCCAGCTGGGAAACCAATGCCCACTACCTTGCATGACAGAAGCCAATTCATGGAGAAAAATCCTTCAAGAAGTGAGGCAGGAAGATGCTTGCTCTCCCTGGACTGATGGAGATGCTTTTGTTTCTGCCCTGTGCTTCAGGATACCCTTGCTGGGCTGTGTGTGGCCCTTTGGCCACTTGAGGCACTCCCCTGAAAACCACAGAATGCCCAAGGGAGGAGTTTTCATCTCCCTAGCCAGGGCCACCATTCTGGTCACAAGGAAGACACAGCCAGAGGACTGTGAACCTGGACCTTGGATGTCAAGCCCTCAGAGGTGATGTGGAAAAATCTTTAAATACTTTTTTTACAGGCATAAGCCAAAGCGTTTCGGCACACAGCTAAGGCACAACTGGAAATGCAGGTGGGGACAGCCCTGATGAGGAAAGGGACTTCACCTTGCCAGGTGCAGTCAGTACCTGGCAGTCAGTACCAGTCAGTAACAGGCTGTGCCCTGAAGCAGCATGCAATCTCCCATCCCAGTCTTGCAGAGATTTATACGTGTATTTAATCTCTTAAATATGAGATAAATGACGTACATACACCTCTCTGAAACAGGGACAAAAGACCGCTTTTTTTCCAGGGGTGAGACCTTCACTCAGAAGCACGTCTTTTATAATAAATCAGCTTAGAGGAATGCTTCCAACCCATCTCAAGCTGTCACTTTACAGGAGGTTTGCAAGGACTGCAAGGTTGTTGTTTACACGGGGTTAGTGCTTATTTCAGACTATTTGTTCCAAGATGTTAAAGCAATAAAGCTGCATACGTGTTGCAGGGCAGGATCGTGTTCCATGCAGAGGAACAAACAAACATGGATCTGTCCATCTGGCGAAGATCCTGCCGCCTCAGCTCATGTGTGGAGACAATAACTTGTTCAGTAAATAGCTTTATCCTTGATAAACAACACTGATACTGAGAGCCAGAGGCAAAAGCCTACCACTAGTGTTAGTCTGTGTTCAGCATTTGCCTTTGCCACCTGCAATCCTAGAACAAATTCAGTATCAAAAAACCAGGGAATACTCAAGGGACTGGTGTAAACTGAACAGCTTCTACACTGGAAGTTGCCTTCTGTTTTTCTGTTCACTTTCCTCCTGCGCAAGATCAAAAGAGCAGTAAAAGGTCTGGTGATGACAAGCAAAGACCTTCAGCTCAGTCCACAGATACAGTAGATAGCTGGTCTAAGAAGAACCAGGCAGATTCCCTTCCAAAGGGCTGCAGGCTCAGAATCTTCTCAGCTGCTTTCCCAGCACTGCTGTCCCCGCTCTACACTGTGTGACCCTGTCTTTGACCTCTGATTAACTTGGATGCCTTACAAAGGAAGCTTCACAAATCCAGCAGTGGTATTTTTAGCCTTTAGTCTTTCCCTGCCTTTGCACTGAATGACTCCCTGCTTTCCTAAACCACCACCAGAACAATTAAAAATAACTTAAACAAGATACCGTTTTCCCCTCTTGCAGGAAGCTCCCTCTGAAGTGATTTCCATAAATCTCTCTAAAGAGGTTGTCGTGCCTTCCCGTAGCACAGCCAATGACATCCGTGTCTTGAAGTAACTTCTCCCATTTCCCCCTCCCAGCTTGCTGTCACATTAGTCTCCCTGCAGCTTAGGAGGAAACCTGCAGAGGGTGTTTTCCAGGTCAGCCAAGTTTTCCTTGTGAGTCTCTTGTCTTCACAGCCATCCAATCCAATCCTGGTCTTCTCTGAGAAGTATTTCCCATTGCTGTCATGCTCTGGTTGGGTGCCTCACTGAGGACATTTGAAGCATGACTTGCAGTGAGGGACGGCTCTCGTGCAGTGGTGCCACAGGCACAACAGAAAATAGAAGTACTGTGAAGTTTTCTTTCAGAGCAATCATTGCCAAAACACTGGCCCACATACCAGAACAACTTTTTACAGGCACACACTTTGAGCTGAGCATCCTTGCTTGCTAACTCTGCTCTTTAAGCACTGAAAAGTCACAAAAACCAAGTCAAAAATGCTCAAATGGGAATAAAAACCAAAACCAAAACCCAAACTCCTCCTTGGTTCAGGCCTCTATCAAAATAAAAATACAGCACCAGAGGACCCCAAAACCGTCAACCTTAGTGACTGCTGTGCCCCACAGCAAGAGACTGCACCACGACCCAGCTACCACCATGCAAAGCCTCAGCATCCCCCAGAAAACACAGCAGAAGAGTTCCACACCTCTCACCAGCTATGCTGAAAAACCTTCCCAGCTTAACAGTGCATGTGGGATGTCTCAGAAGTTCTGTGGTCTCAAGCAGCTATCTGATGGGGATGGTGATTACATGTGTCTCTTAGGAGGCTTAGGAAGATCTCTGCCCACACAAATATTACAGTCGATTCTTCTTTGGGAAGCAACTCAACTTGCATCCAGTCAAACCAACAGAAATTAAAATCACCCCTCCTTTGACTAGTTAGAAAAGAGGGGAGAGTACGAGAGAGCAGGAAGTGGTGAGGCAGCCCAGATGGTGGCAGAACAGGACAGCATGCAGCACGGACACGCACCTCAGGACCCCGGTGGAGATATGTCCAATGCTGCTGGAGCATATCGTGGGCAAACAGCACCATGTCATTGCTGTGTATGTCATACACCGACACGTATGTCCATGACATACAGTGCATTCCACTGACATGCATCTCACATGCCACTAAACACCTTTCCGCTCCCGCCTACCCCCTGCCTCCTCTCTGGGGGCACGTCACCTCCCCCCGGCCCCTTCGGATGACAAGAAGCAGAACTTGATGGGTGCCCAGCACACGTGATGTTTCATTAGACACCTGGTGCAGTGTCTGGATTGATCATGGCATAACACATTTTCCCCCTGAGATCCCTGCTCTTGCTGAAGATACACTCTGCTTCAGGTCACGCTATTTCCAGTTGTTGAGATAGACAAGCTGGGTACAGAGATCAGATGAGAAAGTGGTTTCCAGGCCAATACAAGAAAGGAAGGGAGAGGCAGACTGTGCACAGAGAACACGGACGGAGGACACGAAGTAGGAGCCAGCACGGGTGGGAACACTGACCATGTTAGGCTCGGATAGGCAACAGCACGCAGAGAAGAAGCCCACCCACAGCCATGATCGCAGCAACTGAAAAGCAAACAAAAAGGCCCAGGATAAGGAATAATCCCACCGCCCTGGCAAGGTGCAAATACATTCGCAACATTTTTATATGTATTTCTTCCTTCTTATTGCAATTATTATTTGGACCTGAACACCCTGGGCTGCAAAACTGTCATGGCATACACTATTATTGGTGAAAAACGCCTTGGGGAGAGTGTCTAGATCCTGGTCCTGTAAAGCAATTAACCATGTGCTTCCTGTACTTGAGTACCACATCAGGATTAATGGGGCCACCCATGTGCTTAAACTTAAGCACCTGCCTCGAAGCAGGCAAAGTGACTTTTTTCCACAAGTGTGCATGCAGTACAATTACAATTGCCTTTAAAAAAGGAAAAGCACAGATGAGTACAAGCCCTGCTTTTGCAGATCCTTATGTATGTACTCACAGAGCCCTTTCTGCATCTCCTTGTACCAGCACACGTTAGGTATCTGCAGAAGCAGGACCTTGTGAGTTGCGTGAGAGCATTCAGCCTAAATAAACTCAAAATACGGTGAGCTGAAAGGCCCTCCATGCACCCACAGCTTGCCTTTGAAGGCTGCTCAGCCATTACTTTAATCAGACTACGGGTTTGCCTGGCATCAGTTCTCAACCCAATGCTGGCTGCACCTCAGAAACTGCCCTATATTCTTGTCAGAGAACTTGCACAGACAATTTTGCTGTTACCAAATCTATTAAGATAGTTCATCCTGGAAAAGAACATAGTGCAGAAGAAACAAGAGGCAGGACTTCAGCACAAGCAGGAGCCCAGTGGTGCAGGTATACTCCAGTTAAAGCCAGCTGAAGATCACACCCATAATTTCTCCTCAGTCATCACAACATGTCATTCTTGAAAAGAATTCTGTGCACGTCAGATTTTTATACAGTATGAATTACAACGCCTAAATTAAAACATTAGAATAGTTTATTTAGACAAAATTAACATTCTGCAACTGCACTGCCTTAAATTATGATGCAAAATAACTTCAGGCATGCAATGATTTACAGAATTATACACTGGATTATGTGCTTACTTAAATTAAAACTGGTGAAGAATGTCTTCTAAGCTCCTTTTGCATCAGCAAAACAACTTGCTAACGTTTTCTAAACAGCGATGCCAATATCTCTTACTATAATTGACAATATTTTCTATTTACATAATGCCCCAGCTTGTTCAGTCATACTAATATGGAAGCAGATCAGCCTTCACTACGCCACTCCGTAGATCCAAGTTAACACCAAGTTAACACCAGAGATCCAAAACCAAAAGTGACACAAAGGGACCCCAAGCACTACACATCTTGAGTCAATTTTGCCATTTTCTTCTTTTAACCTTGCCGGATTTGAGTGCAGGGAACTGGTGCATCTCCAGAAGATCAGTTTGCTGCGACCCTTTAGCTTGCATTTCAGCTAGGAGGCCCTTTTCCCCAGGCATGGTTGAATGCCACCAGACATGGCAAGGTTGCTGCTGCCAGACCTTCCCACACCTCCACACCACTCAGCATGCAAAGTCAAAGTTTCCCAAACAACTGCTAAATTAACCTGAAAAGCAATCACTTCCTTAAAACGAAAAGAGCTTACTGTTTCCTTGAACAAAGGCAACTCTTTGAGACCTCATCAGCAACAGGGCTGCTCTGAGATAAAATCAGTTCCCTGCACTGAATCCAGAGCACTTCAGATCTCACTCTCTTTATATGGAATTAAAAAAAATGTTCAAGTGCAAGAGAAATATACCTCAGTGCAGCCTTGCTCCTGCAAACCCATCAGCTGTGCACCTATGGTCAAAATACTCGGAGGTTTAGCATCAGGGGAAATCTAAAGTGCTTAGAAACAAACTACACCGGATCAGCAGACAATAAAATTCACTTTCTAGTCCAAGGAGCACTTGGATAGGTAAGTGAACTTACTAATTGGTCTGAACAGTCAGGACAAAGGAAGATCTATTACTATCTGTGTTAAAAGGATGGCTTGATTTGGCAGATAAACTTCAAAATATAAACATCCTGAGGCAAATAAAACCCATGTTAAACTCAAGCAAAGCCATCATGCATCTTGTGGCCATTGGATTTGGGTGCTGATGGCTTCTGGGGGGCCCAGCTCCCATCTCCCCATTTCCTGCAAGGCTTTCTTAGTCTAGAAACTGAGGAGCTGAAAGCAAAAGCCTTCCAGACACGATCAAATGCTGTGGATAAGATTAAAATGCCGTTTAATGAAATACACCCGGGCCTCTCCAGGGTTTTAAGATCTTAAGCCAGCAAGCTGACCTATATTGGAGAGCAAAGTTGAACCAAGCACTGCATACATCAATTTTATCTGCGCAGTCTCCTCCAGCCTCACTGAATCAACCAGCAGACTACGAGGAGAGCTTGTGGGGGCTGCTCCTGGTCAGGAGCTCTTCTGATCTGCTGCAGGGTAACAGATGACACGTCTAGGTAACAGCTGATGTTATTGAGAAAACACCTGCAGCGTTAAATCCCCTTTGCTGGGAAAGAGCAGGCGCTGAGGCAACACCATCTCCAAAAGCCAAGCTGGCTTGAAACAAGGTGTGACACCTGCTTCTACCCCTGGCTTCAAGGAAAGAGCTGCAGATGGGCAGAGAAAATGCAGAGGAGCCTGGAGCTGCAGTGACACCTCCAGGAGCTCTGTGGCCTGCGGGCAGTGCCCTGCTCCTTGGCCAGCCCATGTCTGCTGCTTTCAGTTATCTCAGGCACACAGACACAACACTCCTCCAGTTCTGGCTAAGGTGACCCCCACAATGCTTATGTGGTTTGCAAACCCAACTGTCCAGAGAGCAAACTTTAATAAACCTGTGCGAGGAGGACTTATCAACACCCTTGGCATCATTTCAAACCCTGGGCTTTGTTAATGAAATGTATATATATCATGGGCCCCAGCAACTGTGCCTGCAATTAATGTAATTAATTTACCACAAGTCTGCAGATGACCCAGAGAGCATTTGGAATTAAACTACACTTTTAATGGCTAGATAGAATTCAGAGAGGCTCTGCCATATATAGATGTGGCTTTTAAGAGTTATAAGTTGAAGTCTTGAAATCATGATAAATGGAAGTCTCGTTTGTTGCTTTTAATAAGCTGTTCTAATGGGATGTTCTTCAGAGGCTTGCAATTAGAGACTGAAATACTTGAGGGTGCCTGGGAAGATTTTTCTAATCCTTCATGCAGCCTTGAGTGATGGTAATGATTGCTTCCTGCATCTCCAGGTCAGGAGGCCAGGGCTACACCTAGCAATTCCTGAGTCAACATGCTTGCTCTAAACATCAGAGAAGCAGCATTATACACTGTGAGCTGCCAGGAATATATTCCCACTTTGTCCTGAAATATACAAATGTTTAAGGAGTCACCTGCTCTTCATGCTGAGCTATCCTAGTTCCCACGTTAAAGTGTGTCTCTCAGTTTGAGAAAAACTGAGAAGGCAGAAGGCCAAGCAGATGATATCTATGCAGTCACTATGGGGAGGGAAAGCAATGTCTTCAGGGAAAGGAACTGCACTTGGAAAGACCTCTGGCATTACACTTTTCTATGTCTAAGACATAAGAAAGCAGAGATAACCTTTTTTCTAGGTAAGAGGCCAAGTGCCGCTACACGGCGAAGCCCCAGGAGAGGTCACACTTCTGATTTCAAAGCAAGGTGAAACATCCACATATTCAGAAGTGAAGAAGGACAAGAGTCTGACTTCCTTCTTCATTCTCTACCCACTCCACAGCCAAGAGAAGACACCGTAAAAGCTCACTTTCAAAGGCTACATAGACATGGAGTGCTCAGCAGGAGCCTCAAGCTGCTACAAATTCCAGCTTGAAGGGCAGCCCAATTCCCTTCTCCAAGTGGAAACAGAACTTGCACAATGCCATCAAACAAATCACCTGCAAGAAAGTGAGGAGGTTTTGTCACTTAGTGCTGCTCTATCCCCCCTTTTCCCTGCTCAGACAAACCATATGCTGGTTGCTTATCTGCTCATGACAGTTCTCCCAGCCCATTCCCTTGGGCACTGCCAGAGGAATTCAGAAGTAACTTGGAGTTTAATTACAGATTTGGTCAACTCTCACCTTCTGTCTGGGCCGAAGTCATCTGAAGGCAGCTTAGCCTGGGTCCCTAAACCTGCTTTGAAACTGCACAGCAAAGCCTGGCTTGCGGAGCCTGGCGAGTTTGCACTAAGCCAAAAAGTGTTTAGAATAGAAGAAGAACCAGGTGTTGGAGCAGCCAAATTTGACTAGCTGATCTTGACAGGATGTTAGAGACGGGTGCTACGGGCAGCAGACTTCCACACCGGCTCTAGGAAGGTATGACCCTGTGCAGAAGGGTGCACTGGAGCACTTTGCCTTCGGAGAGGGGTACTGTACACCAGTGCTGCTCCTCTCTAGGAAAATGTACCAGCAAAGAGGCTGTTAATGGGATGGAAGTAGTAAAAACCTTGACCCCAACAGAAGAAGGACCAGACCCTGCCTGTGCTTGGTGCATGGGAATTTTGACTTGGCAGAGCAAGAGCTTCCTCAACAAAATCCTTCCTCCTGTCAGGTGAATCATGGGGAATATTTGGCAGTAGGCAGCATAATAAAGTGGCTATAAATCACAGGAGACAATGTCCTGCAGGAAGAAGGAAGAGCAGGCAAGAATGTAGAGATAAAAATCCTTTAAAAAGTCCCAACTAACAAAAATTGTGACTCATGCTGGAAAAATTCTCTATGAAAACCATTATCTATAGACTGTCTCCCATTTCCTACGGAAATATTGAAAAAGCAAACTATTTTAAGCCCTGACACAACTTGGAAAATAGGATGGGGAGAGGTTGTGGAAAAATTCATCCATTTTCACCTTCCACATCACAGAAGGTTGTAAACACTGTCTCAGGACCTAGGATATACACAATCTTTCACCCTCTCTATTCCCTGAAAGTCACTTTTTAACAAGATGCACATATTTGTGTCCAGAAAGTAGCTCTCTGCCACCACAGGCATGGATATTTAAAAGTCTAAATCAGCTAAGGTCAAGGATGGATACGCTGGTGTAAGAGCCTCTAATTGCCAATACCCAGGTGGCAAGATTTGTCTTTGCTTTGTCTTTCAAAGGCTAGTTCCCTGCCAGAAGGAGACTTTCTATATAAGCACGACACAGGATGAAGGGCAGTTTTTTGTTGCTTCAAATTTTTTTTTTTCCCTAAGTTGTATGAAAAGCTCCTTCTGGTTCTTTGGAAGATCACTTGAGATGGAAAGGTCATCCATAATGGGTAGTTGGCTATAAATGCAGATGCACAGTTGACTTAGCTGTTTTGAATAGCTTTTGCAAACATGCACAGCATTGACCTAGTATCTTCCCCACTTTTACTCTGTAAAAGCTCATGCTTTTGTTTAGTGCTATGAAGTTTGAAAGCTTGGGGGACTGGAGGGACCAGCAGTCTCTTAACACTCACCCTAAGACCTTGTCTGTTTTGCAAACAGGGCTGTGTTTTAAGGACAAAAGAGGGGTACTGCTCTGGAGCAGTTGGTCTCCACCCCAGACTGCTGAAAACCTGGCTCCTTACCCCAGTTTGTGGGGAGAAAGAGACTGATGCCACACAAAAACAATTGAGGCACTTTATTGTTCCCTGTGAGATGGAGTGCAAAGATCTTTGTCACTGGATTGTCCAACACAGACTTTAAAATAAAAGTCAGTAATGATTTGAGATTAATACATGCTTCAATCAGGAACAATAATGGAAACTGACATCTAATTCATGCATTGCTAGGAAAGCAAAATTTATAGCTTTGCTCTATCTGTAAAATGCACTGCGCTTTTGAGAACACATAATCCTAGCAAAACAAAGATTTTAACAACTCTGTGTTCTTTAATTCAATACTTGTAGCTGGTTTAATAATAGATTTTCAATCCACTTCTCTTTTTTATGCTGAGACAACTACAGTCTGATTTAGTGAATCTCTTTGATTTGTAATCCTGATTGTTATATTATTAATATGCCCTTGATGCAAGGAGCAGGATAACTTAAAAAAGTGATCAGTTATTTGGTTTGGCATTTATGACCTTGGTCAGAGGACATGTTATTTACAGGAAGTTTTCTTGAGCATCTGCAAGTAAATCAGCTCTGAAATGCAGCTTAATTGTTCAGGGCAAAGCACATTTAGTTTCAAATTCCCAGGAATCTCCAGCTTCAGACGCAAAGTGCATTTCCACAGATGGACGCTGACATGTGGAAATGCCACCACGACTACTGTTCAACTGACCTTTGGTTTAGGGCCAGCTGCCAACGGGAAATGCCAAGCTGTTACTTACAGTCATTCAAAAGAAGTGAGAAAACTGCAGAGACTTGAAAGCAAAAAAAGTGTGGTTCGGCATTTGGGAACCTAGCAAAAAATAAAAAGCCTGCAGACTCCAGCAAACTCCTCAGCCCTATGACTGGAAACTACTTTCAGAACTGCCAAGAGCAGGACGACATTCATTTTGCACTGAAGAACTGCTCTCAAGCCTCTGCTCGCTGCAGCCTGGGACTTCGGAGGATAGGTGAAAAAGGTGCCATACAGCATCCTAGGGAGGAATATCCTGAGGCCTCCAGGGCCTCTCAGGGACCTGTGAGCAGCCTGAAGCCAGCACAGAGTAGCCTATTTGCAGGAGCTGTGCAGGCTACATCCTCAGTGCTGCAGAGCAAGAGGGTTTTTGTCCTTAGCTCTGCTGCTGAGCAGTAGCTACTCTCTCACGTCAACAGAAAAGACAGAGCCCAGGCTTTGCACAGCTTGCTTGGTGTGGCAAGCAGTAGTGATTCCAGCTGGAGTTCAAAATAGCTGTTTTTCTAATAGCAACCACAGGAAAGAATTAGGAAAGAAAATGCAACCGCCTGGAATCAGGCACTGGAACAACATAACCACTCCAGAGATACAGGAAAACATCTTCCAGAAACAGGTTAACTGCTTCAGAAAGGGATTATCCCATGACCTGGAACACGTTTATTGTCCCTGCTGTCACAGCAGGAGAGTTACTCCACAAATTGTCTTGAATTCATATCCAAGGCAAAGCAGCAGGAGTGACACATCTCACTGGCATCTCTGCTTTCTTCCAAACCAGAGCAATTTCTTTGTTTTGCTTTGTTTAATTTCAAATTGTCTGTCATCTTTCTGGATTTTTGGGGTTTATTCTGCTGTTCTCACGAGTCACTCAATGTACTAGATGGGCTTTAAAATTCATGGGAACTCAAATCGGCTGAGAAGTTCTGTGGTTTTGAAGTCAATTTTCTAATAATGGATCCAACCTTGGTGCCGGAGGCTTCTCCACCAGCTCCAGCTGAAGGACTGTGGTCTTTTCAGTGAGGGGAAGGGTTGGAAAGATAAAAATGGATGAAGAGCTCAGCTCCCTGTGCCTGCCCTTCCCAGACATCCAGCATGGCACCATGGAGAAGGCCCCAGGAACCTGCAGCTGCCCTGGGGTCAACAGAGGGAGGTGTGAGCACAAGGTAGGAGGATTAAGGTAGCAGCAGAGGCGGCAATAAAACTCCAGCCAAAGGACACAAGGGTTTTTATAAGCATGCCAAGAGATAAAGAGCTAAGAGGAAGCACATCCTGGAAAGCACATCAGGCAAAAGGACAGAAGGATGTAACTAACGAGAACTGCTGACAAATGGCTCAGGATTTGCAACTGCTTGCTGAGACTGGAGAGAGCAGCAGTGAAAAGGAGACCTGCAAGGGTACATCCTCCTCAGTGGGGTACTGAGCTCTTGCCAGTGACTGTGGAAAGAGCGAGAGCTACTGTCAGCCACACAGTTGTGATTCCCTATGGCTGCAGAGGGATATACATTCCTCCACCTGCCAGTCACCCCCCAGACCCTTCCTTGCAGAGGTGCCAGGTGACATCCACAGCTTCCCTATGGTCATGCGTGCATTCTCCTGTTTGCACCAATACAAGCCCACATCCAGGCTGGGGGAAGCCAAGGTTCACATCCACCTGCTCTGACTGAAGAGGAATTTCAATCAAAACCTCTAGCCTTTAAGGAGAGACTTGAACTCCTGTCTAGAGTGTTCAGAGCCAAGTCTTTTGACCATAGCTTTCCTGTAGGCCCTGGCGTGAATTGTCTGTAGCTGTTTACTCGCCCCCCACTCCTCTCTGCTGCTGCATGCTTCTCATGCAGACAGGAGCATTTACTTTTCCATTTTTAAGCCAAACAAGTCACTCAAAGCAGACAACAGGAGCTTGAACAGCTGAGCTGGAAGAGACTGTCAGTCTCTGACCTTGAGTGGAGATGAGTCTGGCAGCACACTTACCTTTTGAGACAGGAAATAACTGTGTCCATGTCCTTCCACGGATGCCTTATGCCTGGGGACCGAGTTGCTCAGCCTGGCAGGATTTCACTGCTCTGCATTTGCAGACTGATACCTTACCTCGTCTGGGAAATAAGACCCTCAACCAACAATTCAGTGCAGTTCCTCCGTGTGTGTAACATCTCTTAATGATTACAATATCTTGTAATTTACAGCCACCTTGCTAAAGCTGATCTTAAGACGGACCTGTATCATAAAAGCAACTGTGGGCTGATGGGTACCTTAGAAGCATAAATGTTTACTTTGTACTGGAAACAAATTCAGCCTTATCAGTAGATGTACTTCACATTGCTTTGCATAAAGGATGTCACATCGTTTGATTACTGCCACTAAAAAAATGTACTAATATACGTGTAGAATATGAAAGAAGTGCCTTCCATGCTGGCTGCCAAACAAATTTAACGTTGCAGTACAAACTTTTCCTGATACAAGACAGATTTTGCCCCAGTACCACAATCTCTTGTTCATCAAAAAATTCCATCAACTTCCATTAGAGTTGTCAAAGATGGTATAGCCCAGGCTTTCATCACTTGCCTATGTTTAAGCACATGAGAAGTCAATGGGATGGTTTGAAACAGTCTCTCCCTCTGTGGGAGAAGCTCTCTGTATAACTTGCTAATACTTGGGGAACACATTAGTATTCTACATATGAAAAATGAAATCCAGATCTGACCAAAATGTGGGGCGTTCGCCATTCTGGTGGATTTATTCTCATTTTTTTTGCACGTGTTTTCCTGAAGTCAAGTCTTCTCCGTGAGCGAAGTCCATTGCAAGCTCTGAGTGCAAACACATGGGGCTGAAGATATTTTATCTGTAATAACGTGTTCTGCTCATTTTTAAAGGAATGCGAAAACACTCCTGTGAGAATCAAGTCAAATAATCAAGGCCAGTCTATACACAGATGAAAATCATTGGGAAGTGAACTACATCTGTGAGAGTGCCTTTGTCATTCCTGCTTGTTCAAACAGATCAATCAGCCCACCCTCGTGCTGTTTTACAGTGCTACTGCTTGACAGCTTTGTTCACATGCTGCTTTCGCCTAAATCGCACTAATCAGCTGGTCAGATAAAAGTTATTACAGAAGTTGAAGAAGTATAAATACACAGCTTCTTCTCTTACCTTCCGCTGAGAAGGAAACCAATAACAACAGCCAGCAGAATGACTCCCACTGTTACAGACACAACAATTATAGGAATCTGGCTCTGGTCGCTGGATGCAGCTACTGCTGAGATGAGAAACAGAAAATGGAGATTAGGGTTAAAATGACAGTCAGCACTCGTATGAGTCTTTCTAGTGAGGCTGCCAGCAAGGTTTCAAGTCTTACCAGTTTGTTTCTTCTTCTACGGTTTGTGTTTTCCCACTTTGCTGTCTGTTTCTAGTTTGGAAGGGATACGGGTGGAAAGGAAACAAAACCACATGCAACACTAAGCCAAAAACCCAACAAGGTTGCATCTCATTGCTGAATTCAGAAACCCAAGTGTTGCAGAATGCAGCCTTTGAGTTTGTGAACTCAAGTTTTTCTCCCTGACTTAGCTGCATTAGAAATCAGAGATAAAAGATGAAAACCCAACAGGCTCTCATTTGGATGAAAACCCAACAGGCAGAGAGAATGTTTATGGAATGTTATTGCTAACAGACATAAGCAAAACCTACAAGATAAACAAAATTACCTGCACTTCAAGAAGTTATAAATAATTATAAACTAACTCCTTGTGGCATCTCTATCACATGGCCATAAGGAAACAGGAATTTGCTAAGACACATACGCCAATTGGTCTTTTTATTGCCCAAAACTTGGGGAAGCAAAACTCTTCCAGCCTGTGCCTTCTAAGGAGCCCTCCTGCCAAAAGGCAGGAGACTGATCCAGTGATAAAGACTCCAGCAGAAAGGTCAGGAAAGCTGATTGAGAACTGAGTTTTGACACAGATCAAAAGGTGAGCAAGCTCCTGTAGGCTGTAAAATGGAAATGCTAATACCACTTGTATCTTGTTTATCTGCCCTACATGGCAGGGGAAGGAGCCCATCTCGCCCCAGGGGTTTGTATGTGGGGTTCCCCAAGCAGAAAGCAAAGTCTCCTCACCTTGCCCTCTTTGCTGCCAGCTTATTTAGCTGCACGTATATAACCACCCCAGGGTACAAATCTCACATCCTCCCTGCAAAACCAGGCCCCTGGCACAGGCACCACTGCTCTGTGGGGGAAAACCTCATTATAGCTCTTAACCTCGTGCTAGCCCAGGAAGCTTCATCCACCCCAGAGAGCAGCAGGAATTGATTGCGTACTGAAGAAGCCTTTAACTAAATGATTGAACTAAAAAAGGGTCCTTAGCACAGGATTAACATTATGAAGGCTATAAAATAACTGAAGATGGTCCCATATTAATTGTTAAAGGCAAAGAAAGACAGAAAGGTATGGCATTAAACATTGATCTGTACTGGGCTTCAAGAAGCTCTTCATATGGGAGCTCTCTGGTGCTTAACCACGAGCGGGGTGGGCCTGCTACAGCAACGTAAGTGATTTCAGAAGGATTGGTCCTGATACATTAAATATTTAATGTTAACTGCTCCAAACCCCTGCCATCATCCAGAGATTTTATTGGCCTCACAAACTTATAGGGGCTCCTTAAGATGGTGTTTTATTGCTTTCTTGACAAAATAATTAAAAAGAAAAACATCTAAAGGAGAACATTAAGGCAGTGATTGGTGCTTTTTTGCACAGCTCAAGGGATGGGGAAATGAGATAAATTCTGCTGTAATCTATGGCAGATGAAAAACCTGAATTCATAAGCCAAGCTGGGACTTGCTGCCATTCAAAGTCAAGGGACACACACACCTGCATTACCCCTTCTTAGCTTGGTGATATGTTTCTACTCCTGCCCAGCAGACCAGCTAGATTAGCTCACCAATCCAGCCAAAACCCAGCTCTTGCCAAGGTTAGTTTTTGGAGCTAGATGAGCTCAGTGGCATTTGGAAATGAGGAAGCAACAAGTGGATACACGCAGCAAAAGCTTCCACTCAAAAAACTTTCACTGAAAATTGAAGTCCTGGCTGCTTTGCAGAATTGCACAAGCAGGGAGCAGTATGCAAAAATTCCCAAAATCTGGAAAAAGAGGGAAGTCCAAAACAGGTTATAGCTTTCCTCCATTGCTTTTCTCAGGCTGTTGCTGTATAACTCCTCCAAATGTATTAAAGATAACTATAGAAACCTTGTGAACTGGAAACAAAACCTGTTGTTCGGTCCAAACGACTTGAAGAGTGTTTTTGTTTCTCAGAACAGCCACCGAAAGGTTTTCATCTGTGCTTGAATAAAAATCATTTGCTTTGGCTCTAAAAAGAAGTTCAGATCTGTACTCTGATGTAGCAGTGAGATTTCGATCTGTACTTGCTCTCAAAATCCCCAGGATGTGCAGGAAAGCAGTGGGAGTCTGGTCACACTCCTGACACCAATATTGATTTTGTATGGGGCTTTGGGGAAAAAAATGCTTTTTATAAGGTTTTAAATGTCAAACAGAGCTGCATTTTGCAAGATACTGAGGCTTACATTGTATTTCAATCCTATCAAGTGTTTAAGTATCTGGTTAAGTCTGGCCTGAGCCAGAGCTTGAGTCCAACAGACGAACAATTCCCAGTTCCAAAACTGGGGACATGCAATAGGTATTCCTCTGACTATGCCAGCAACTCCTTAATATCAGAGAAGTACCTATTTCTCTGCCTTTAAAATGTGGAAAAGACTGGGATGTGGGTGTGGCTAAATGACCCACAGAATTTCTAGTGTTTAAAAATATTTCC
Organism: Pachycephala philippinensis; assembly: GCA_013397055.1. Lineage (NCBI taxonomy): Eukaryota > Metazoa > Chordata > Aves > Passeriformes > Pachycephala > Pachycephala philippinensis. The sequence continues at coordinate 508,613 of VWZT01007010.1, read as the reverse complement.
ATATGATGTCCTCCAAATGCCCTGATTAACACAGATACTTACACGATGGGCTTTATGGAAGTGCCATTAGTTTTGGACCAGGATCACAGGTAACAGATCAAATGTGCATATATTTCATGTGTTACTCATTAATAGACCAGAACACTATTACTCAAACAACTCTAAGCTAGAAACTTTCCAAATTAGAAAAACTATACAGAATAATTTTTTGGCACAACATGATTTGGTTGCTACTCATAGGGCACAATTAATGGTTAACACGATAAGAAATACATTAAATAGACTGTCCTTATTGCATTAATGTTTGCATTGCAATGCAATTTTCACTGTATTAGCTTAATCACTGGCTCCACAGCTACATCGGCACATGTATAATGGTTCCTTGAAAATCTATTATGACTTCAAAGGCAGCAGGCATTGAAAAGACAACTCGGCATCTTTTTCTCAAAGATGATGAATTTTAAATAAATTCGAATAACAGCAATCAAAGTTTTGATGAATTTAAATTTCCAAGGAAAACACAGAAAATAGTCTCTTTCCCACAGGAGTGATCAGAGTATTTCCACCACAAAATTTCTCTTCCATGCAAACAGTATAAAAAATTAATAAATGACAGCTGTACAAACTAAAAGAGAGAAGATGTATTTTCTGGTGGACAAAATTGTATCTGACACCTCAGCAAAATTTTGTATTTGGGACATAAAGAATTTCCCCATAGCTGTGCCTGAACACAGAAGAAAGAGCAGCTGAGCCTCTGTGTGCCTCAGGGGTTCACCCTGCCAGAGAATCTGTTCCAGAATCTAGCCCTGGATAATCAGAAACATTAAAAAAAAAAAAAA
>VWZT01007010.1:444555-507743 GCA_013397055.1 Pachycephala philippinensis | reverse complement strand
AAAAAAAAAAAAATTAAACCCCACAAATGTAACAGGCCAAGAAGAGGTCCTGCACCTGCAGTGCACATTTTTTTCCATTTCTGATCACAAGTCAACCTCCTTTTCTTGAGGCTGTGGCATTGGCAGCCAACAGAAACAATCTTTTAACTTGACAGGAACTTTTACCAAAAGACACAGAAGACACTAATGCTGGTTCAACTCTTCCCCTTGCAGAGAGGCACCATTTCAGGGTTTTTCCTCCCAGATGTAGATATTTGAGAGAGCTCAACATCCTCTGCAGACAGCCATTATGAGGTCTGGAGGAGCAGGTCCCATCCCCTCTGTCCCTCCTGAGAGGACACTCTCTTACACCAGCTCCTGTAAATACAGGATATTTCTAAGCAGGGAATGCCATGAATTTCTGAAGCCTGAAGATCTCCTGCCTCACGAAGTGGGCTGAGGAAGCAAAGGACAGATATGTCAAGTGCGGAGTCAGGATGTGCCCGATGTTTCCAAAGTCAAGGGACGAAGCCAATAAAAGGAAGAGCTCTCTGCAAAGATATCGATCCCCTGACTTGTTTCTGGTAACCATTGCAGAGACAGGGGCTGACAGTAATTAAAAAGACAAAAGACTTACACACTGGGCTGGTTTCAAACTCGAATCTTCGGCTGAAGCCCCCGTAGCCGGCAGCTGTCCGCGCTCGGATCTGGAAGACGTACGCTGAGCCTGGCTTCAAGCCATCCGCCGTAATTGTCGTCTCTTTGGATTTGATGATGGTGTAGCTCGTCTCCTGGTCCTTTTCCCAACACCCCCCCAAAAACCACAAAGTTCAAACACACAAAGACTGGCTCTCAGAGAAGACAGACTCTTAACAACCCCCAGAGCAACATTAGAAAAGATGACTGAAGTATGCATTTTTGAGGATTTCTTCCTCAAAAATCCCCTCTCTGAAGGTCCTTTCTGCAATACAAAATGTGAGATCTGATTTTCTCCTTTATAATCAATGATTCCAGGAGGCATGCAACTGGCATCTGCAGTAGAAGCAGCTCTCCACTGCTCGGGATGTACATGGCCTGGAGCAATGGAAAGGTTTATCGTACAAAGATCAATCCCAAGGCACAGGGAAGATAAAACAAGTCCCATCGCCTTAAAAAAGGATTTTGATTTACACCAAAATGGCTTCTCAGTAATGTAAGTAGGCCTAAAAGAGAATAATATATTACACATTGTACAACTTTATGCTTGCATTTCTAGAACCACGAATTAGACCTTGGGAAGGGAATAATAAACCAAAACTCCAGGAAAATACCTAATTTTTGCACTGTTCTTCTGAAGCAATGAACTTGAAGAAAAATTGCTGAAATAAATCTTCATCTACATCAGTTTGTAATGTGAAACAGTTCCAGTTCTTTGATTAAAATTTCGTTGAAATGCTAAGTAATTACTCTTAGAATTATTTACTGTAACACATAATCTAGACAAGAGCTCATAAATTAAGGTCTACAAATTTGGAAACTGCTTTTTATTCACCATATCCCCTCAGATCCAAATTGTTATGAGTTAAACTAGTGTTTTTAGTAGTTCCTTACCAAGATTTCTGGATAGCTCTTCGAATCTGAGCTCATTTTTCTCTTTTCTTTTTAATTTAATAGCCAGCTTCCCATAGACAGCAATATGCCTGCCCAAGGCACTGGGAATTTCTAAATGTAAGATTACAAAATTTCTCAGTTGAAGCCTGTTTTGGAGAAATGTGTACAAACACACACACACACACACACACACACACACACACACACACACACACACACACATATATGTGCCTTTCTTTTCTTATTAAGGAGTGATCCCTGTTATAGGAATGCAATCTGACAAAACTCAGTTTTCCCAAACATTTAATATAAATCATTCTTGTCCCTCGGAAATGAATGCTGTGAATTTACCCTTATGGAGGGCTGAAAACGGAGAGAATATAAATTATAGTAGCGACAAACAAAAAGGATTAAGGGCAATATCCCAAACCTATCTCAACAACTGTTTAAAAAGCAGTAAGTGAATATTAGGTCACATCTTTGCTTGTATGTCAGTCAATTAACTTCTCAATTCACTGTTGGCTTCTGCAAACACTTGGACTCTTAGGCTTTTCTATGGAAAACACTAAACTTCACTATCAGCCTGAAGAAAATAAATCAAGGCAGCATAAACTTGGACTGGCTGGAGCTACCTCTCCACAAAGGACTCACTCTTGAAGAAATGTTTGCTGAAGCTATTTGAGACTAGTTCTAGACTACAAACACAACATTTTAAGCCCTCTCTCCTGCCACTTCGTTTGAAAACAAACTAAGGAAAATGAAGGAATATATTAATTTTTTCACTTTAAGTATTTGTTTTACATTTTTTTGGTTTCTAAAAGCTGTTCTTCCCAAGCCACTCCACGGTAAGGATTCAATGTACCCCAACAGTCATTCAAACAAGTTAATAAAATACTTAGTAGTGGATTATTTCCAGCAACAAAATATCCTGATTCTTGCTGTGTACTTCAATCTTCTTGAAAACATCAGTCCTATTTAAGTCACTCACATATCTAGTGGTATTTCACAAGCTCCCTCATCTGCAAAAATAATGTTGATTTTATTTTGATGGAGAAGGTTTATGAAATTCTTTCCCCTGTTTGCATGGACTGCTTGAACAGGTCCTTCCCATGGTCAGAGAAAGAAGAGAGAAGGAGTAAGGATCTAGTCCTGGTCCATGTTTAGTGACTGCACCTGGGTCACAGACAGAGCTAATGGAATATCTTCCTTAAAATAGAAAGTCAATCCCCCTAAAAAAGTGAATTGTGACTCAATTTCATTATTTTCCTATTGTTTTAATGGAGAAAGCCTGGATGTTTCAGAGGAAAAAAGAACACCTTACAATTCCAGCTAAGGCAAAAATATTGCCATTCAGTCAAATCTTGAAAACCTGATTTTTGGAATTCTAAGATTGCCAGAGATTTAAGGCCGTATCACTCAAAATACACTACTTTGATAAAGTGCATTTGTAATGATTTTCATTTAAACTATATTAATTTTGCAGGAAGAGAACAAGTCACCATTTGAAATGAAGGCTAGGAGAGGCAAGTTCTGTGGGGAGACTGCTTCCATTTAAATAGAGAGCAAGAGCTGGAAAACCCAGGCAAGTTTTTAAGCCAGGATGCCCTTCTTCACATCAGAGCACATAAAATCTCTGCACAACCCGCTTCTCCTCTTCTTTCACAGTGGATGGAAAATCAAGTGAGAAATTGAAATACCAAAGGCAAGGGATTGCCTGATGTTTCTGGGAGGAGATAGATGCTCAGTCCCCAACCCCTTCTATTTTTAACAAATGAGCAGGCTCTATCTTAATGTGATTAGGCTGGAGAGGAATCTGACACACAGATTTAATGTATTTGTTCAAGAGAAGTGGCACACTAATGGAAAACAACACCCTCATTTCAAGTCTTCCTAATCATTTACTGCAAAATCAATCTGACATTGATTTATGCATAAAATCTCTCCATTCCCTTCCATGACTCAAATAATTATAACTAAAAGAAGAAAACAATAAAGAGAAGGTACTTGGGAAGCTCAGCAATCAGTCCATCACACCTTTTCAAAATATTTGATTTCGTATTCCAGGATGATGCCGTTGGGTCGATCTGGCTCCTGCCAGGAAAGGGAGATGCTATTTTTAGTTATCTTCCCTTTTTTCACACTACTGACTGGAGAAGGTGCTGCAAGACAGGAGAAAAACAGAACAGAGGGAAACCATTGTTAGTAAGATGGTCTGCCTCAGCCAAAGTCAAACTCATCAGTGCATCCTCAAACGCAAGGCAATCCTTAGCTACTTCAGATCCGTGGGGTTTGTTTTTACCTTGGTGGTATTTGCCCATTTTTAACAACTGGATTTGCACAGATTTTCAGCAGCATGACCACCAAGCAAAGTAATAACATGAACTACTATCACAGCTTACACACCAACCCTGTCTTTCCAAGCACTTTTCAAACACATCAACCCCACACCTTCTCTTTTCAAATGTGTCAGGGGCCTACGTTATCAGAATTACATATTGATTATGTTTTGCTTTCTTTCATCTGCTTTCAAGGCATATATTTTTCAGAAGACCTTAGATTACATGGGCTCCTTAACTATTCTTGGATTTTAAGTAGTTTAAGCCTAGGCATCTTTCAGCCCCCCCACTTCCAGAAGCAAGGAATATTACAACCTTTATAATTCAATTGCTCTCCATAAATATCACTGGGGTGTTACAGCTCACATAGTGATGCTAATTCCTTGCAAATGGCAGAAGATTTTAATGGCAATCACAGTTCAGAAGTTCACAGTGTGCTTGGGGAAGCCACAGCATGAGAGCAGCCATACCAGCTCTGCTCATTATTTTAAGATGCAGCCCTGAAAGGTTATCTGCCCTTTGCAGCACACATGTGCATCAGAAACAGGCTTGATCCTTTGTATTCAGTCCGAGGTCTGCAGAGACTTTTTAAGTTGTGGTTGCTGCCACCCCTGCCAGCTCTCCAGCACAAGTTGCCACGGGCAATGCAACTCTAACACCCCAGGTATTTCACGGCAGTGATTAGGAAACAACGCTGAGTGAAAAGGGGAAGGGAGAAATTCATAGTCTCCCATTTGCAGGGCCAAGAGCAGCTTCTCCAGAGATAAAAACAGGCCATGCCTGGATGAGGGACTTTAACTCACCCTCCACACAGGCCAGCTCCTGCAAGGATGACAAGGGGCCTGAGGAGACCCATGGTAAAGACTTTTGTGGCCATATGGGGAATAGAGTGCAAAAAGCAGCAGCAAATAACCACATTTTTATCTTCCAAAATGTATTTGGAACTATATAAATAAAATTCTTCTATATGCAGCTAATTATCTTAACAATATAGAGAAACCCCCAACTCATTAAGTAAAATAAAGACAACAAATAAATTAATTTTTCCAGGTCTGATTTTAAGCCAAAAAGTAAGGGAAGAGCTCCAAACAATTATTCTTGGACTGAAGGCCAGCAGCAAGACTTCTCTATTATAGCAAGTTCCCATATCTCAGTCTTGCTTCAGCCCTGGTTTTTTACACTCCTGTTTACTTTCCCCACTTGGCTCTTGAAGGATCCTGAAAGGTGTTGGCTATTTCCATACTGTTTTCTGCTGGAGAGCTGGCATCAGGCTACACAGACAGTGTTTGCTTTTTAACTGTGTATCCACCACTGTGCTCACAACTGCTCCACTGAGCGAGTAAAAACCACCTTGATTTGAATGATGATCATACTATTTATGCAGGCACTGCATGGTGATCACCAACAATTTTTCATCTGCAAAAGTCACCTTACCTCTCCCTGACTGACGTCCTCTATGAGTTTTTGGGCTATGTGTAGGCAAATAACAACCTAAATACAAACAGCTAATCTGGTAAAGGAATTTCCATTAATCAATCCAGGTGCCTAAATATGCACTGTGCACGCATGTACACAACAAGCTGAGGCGTGCATATGAGATACATGATCCGTGCACATGTGTATCGTCAGATGTACTAGCTCACAGAACACAGAGCGAGTAGTGAGCTCCATTAAAATGGAATGAAGCCCCCTTCTAATGCAAGCTACATAGTTTTCAGGGGCATTGGAAAACACTGTGTGGTGATGGTGCCAAGTAAAACGAGATTGTACAATCCTTGTTAAATAGATGATACTGATCGCTTATTGTGAGGCACTCAGATGCTACGTGTACAGGGAGGAGCCACCAAAGTACTCAGAAAAACAGACCTATGCCCTCTGGCATTGATCTCCAGTGCCCCCAAATACCTGCAACACCTATCCCGTGCTTACAGAGCTGGCAGCAGAGGTCTGGCAGGATAGAGAACATCAGTGATAAGCATTAAACTGTTTTAAATTCCTATTAGCAAAAGCAAACTTGAGAAGAGCAGCGGGGAGAAACCTCAGCACTTGCTGGTACTGAATGCCTCTCAGGAAGGTGAAAACCATGCAATTCCCAGTATCAAAACCGCCTGATCAAATAATGGATTTTTCATCCACTTTATTGAGGTTTCCTGAAGTTTTTACAGGATTGAGGCTCTTTACAGCCAAGAAAACAATGCAAGTACTCCCAAACTCTGCTGCAAAATCTTTCCCTAGGAGGTTCAGGGCAGTTTAGCTCTCCTTTATGTGCACCTGCACAGTACAACAACAAATGCACCACCAGCCACCAAAACACACACATCAAACTTCCTACACCCCTAAACCAGAGCATTCTCTTTAAAATGCATGTGCAAAAAGCTTGGCTAGTGAGCAGCTTCGTGGACTTAAATCTCTGGGTGTGCAAATCTCTAACATGTTCAATTGTGGCTCACAGAATGCTCTGCCCTACTGGGAAATGGATGGAAGATAAGAAAATGAGTAACCCAACTCTCAAAGTAAATTAGAGGAGGAGTAACTGTATCCTTTTTGAATCTCCTTCAAAAGAAGTGTTAAAGTGTAACCGTGAGATAAAGGCCAATTAAGTCAATTCAATAAATCCCAGTGGTGCTGGCATGATACAGCAACTACTCTGCATCCTCAATGCACAGAGATTACAATGCTCTGAAGTGAAGGAAGGAAGGTATAAGTGTTTTAGAGTTTTCTTTGTCAAACAAAATGTAATCCAATCCAGGCAAGTGGACAAAGTCTGCAATCATTCCATCTTAAAAGCCTGCAACTGGATACTGTGCTATATGATCTCAGAAAAATAAAAGGATTACTTAAGACTTGCTTTTCAAAGGTCACTGCTTCTGCAAGGGCAGCATCCTCTTAACAGAAAGAAGTCAAGCCACAAAGCCCTTCCATTTGTAGTACAACAGGTAAAATAATAAATTCACGCTAGAGTCAAGATATATAAAGCTGTAATAGCTCATGTTTCTTATGTAAGCAGACAGAAGTCTTGTTCAAATCCCTGCCTTGACACAACAAAAGGTGGATGTACATTGTGAATTGTTCATGTTCTGCACATATGCATTAATTTCTCAGCCACAGTCAAGATCAAAGAGGGATATTACATCACTTATGTTTATGTTTGCCATTTATGAAAACAGCCATGCATGTGATGAAAGCAAACAGAAGATGTAACAAGGTTTTTTTTTTTTGTTCTGTTTCTAACATTTCCTGAGAAGAATAAGGGGACATACCAAATAAATAAATTAAAGTTTCTGCAGAAGACACATCATTAGTCACATCTGAATAACTACAGGAGATTATTTCACGAGGAACAGACATTTTAGGACATTGTTCCTCTGCAACCTTTGATAATGACATTAGCACTGAATTAGCCATCTAGGCACCAAAGGCCATATTTACAACATACTGTGCTGTGTCCCACTAATATCTAACATACAATAATGCTTAGTGGAATAAAATGCTAATTATATTTTAAGAGAAACTAATGTTATCAGGTGAACAACCACTGTACCAAGACAAAACAAATAACCCAGTTTCTACTTTTCATGGTCTATCTAATGCTCTCTCCAGGCCAATTACTTTTGCCTTGGTATTTTTCACTCTGGCAGAAACAACAGCTAATGGCTCCCCATCTCACTCAGTCCCAAAGCCATAACCTTTACCTGTTATCATATAACCAAACAGTTATGTTATAATTAATGCACTTAATAAAACCAGGTATAATTGAAGAAAATAAAACCTGTATTAGAAGAGTAACCACAAGACAAGTAACTCTGGTTTCACTTCAAAAGCCTGGTATATTGTAATTTTTTGCACAGTTTCTAATTTTTTTTCTTAGGCCTTTGGTGACTTCAGAGTTTGAAGCAAGACTTGCCTTATTTACCACGTCACACTAAAGGCATGTGAAATTGCAGGTGGCTTCAAGCAGTAGATTAATTAAAAAAAATATAGATATGTTAGTTAAAATAGAAACACTGCTTGGGGAAGGGAAAAAAAAAAACCTTTCACTGTATTATCTCTTTGCAATTCTACATCGGAATTTTTAGAGAAGCTTAACACCCAGTGGCTCCCTTAAGAGTACTTTCACTGTGAATATTACACCTGGATCAGAACTTAGGATTTAAGTCATAACTTGACTTTTGTGCTACAGTTTTTTCATATCCCAAAGTGTACTCAAATTTCTCTGATAATGGATTTCAAAACTCTTTGTCCCTTGAGAACAAACAGTTGCAAACCATGCCTGGCTAGATAGGCAAACAGGCTGGGCCCCAAGTTTGCAGGTGCTTGTGAATGTTTCTGAAAATAGTCCAGGGAATGAAAGGTCCTTGTACTACGTAGCATTAAATGCCATTTGCATTGTACCTGAGATCTTCTGTGGGATTTCAACCATGCACAGGCCCTAAGTAATACAAGGAGGTAAATTTTAGCCCCAGGATTAAATTAAATCCAAACACCTTGCCAAACCCTAAAGCATCATTCATATATGGAGATCATCTTCTTTTGAATGATTCTTAAAGGTATCTTGTCTAGATGGGGACTTCATGTTAGTCCTTTTCACACATCAAGTATCAAAATGAGAACACAATCTTCAAATTGCTTTGGCAATGAATATATAATATTTCTTCACATCTTGTACATCCCAAGATGAACCCTTGAGGAGCCAGGTCTTAGACCTCTTTGCAGTCTCTGTTACCCACCACCATTTTGAATGCCTCTGAAACCTGAGATGCCCTGATCTGTACTTTGAAACAAAACAGGTCAAATGAGAGAGGAACCCAACTGAATCACTATGTGGCCCTGACAGAAGGCAGGCCCACATTTTTGTAACTTGAATCCATGGCTAACGCAAGCAACCAGATCTATCTCATTTGAAAAGGGGTGATCTTTAGGCTCCCATCCTGGTTCCTGAAAGATTCAACACGGCTCCTCAAGCTTGACACCACGACATGTCTTGACACCCAAGCTTGTCATGGCCAAGGTGTTCCCAAGACCTTGCTGCCTCCTGGACAGCTGGACAGAAGGTTGGGTTTGTGAAAAGTGAAACCCAATTTGGTGCCTAATTGTGTTGCAGAGCCTGTTCTTTCTTTGACAAAGCTTTCCTCAGGTAACTTCTCTCTAGGCTTCTAATCCTTGAACCCAAGATACCAGAAAAATACCTTTGCCAAAGGCAAAGAGAGCAGTATGGATTCTGTGGTTTTGTGGACACTACTAACCCAATGCTTTTAATTACCAGCACTCCCACTACAGAGAAGTGCTCTTGTGTTGGTAGACACAAACCAGAAAAAAACCCCTTCAATTCATATTCACATTAGAGAAATAACAGAAGTAATCTGCATACAATTTGCATTAGCACAGGGATGATGGTTCATCTTTTACTTCTGATCTCTGTAACAGCTCAGGAGATCTGCCTGGCTATGCACCAATGAGGTCTAAGGTCTCCAGATTTACTGTGCCCCAATACTCTGTTCTTGCAGTTATTCCAGTGTGTTTAGGGGAAGGAGAGGTGTGTGCACACTAAATTCACATAATTCAAGGCTTTATTTTCTCTGAGTATCTCCTAGAGGAGCTTGCAAGAGAAGCAGCAAAGAGAAAAATAGAGGAAACCAAGAATCTTGTTCCACAGCAACAAGCTAACATCAACTGGCCCACCCATAAGGACCTACTGCTTCTTACGGTAAATCTTTAGATGAACGCTCAATGATATTTAGCTACTCCTGTAAAATGGTATCAAAAGAACAAATAGCAATAAATACCTTGCTGCATGTGAAAAATCACTACTGAAATCCTCCCTGCAACAATGTGTTATAAAAATGTATCTGTAAAGTGTCCTCTGTTATTAAGACCAAGTACTGATTACTGACGTATAAATTATGAAAACAAATGCAATAGCTTTAAATGTTTGTATGCAGTCTTTTCCTATTAATCAAAATGCGTTGTTAATTGTAAGACAGCAGGACTCAATACATATTCCTTGAAGGACAGTGGATGCAACCAATGAAAGCTTTGCCGCTCACAAAACATTTTGCCTTAACAAAATATTGCTAAGACTCACTATCTTTGTGGAGGAAACCCAGGAATGCATAGCAACATCTCACCTCTGCATGAAAGTTTCCAAAATTCACTGCTTATGCCACAAAGCAAGCAAATAATTTCTAAAATATCTACCATAAGGAAGTTACTTTGAGTCAGGGCTATCATATATTAACACTGCAACAGGATTACAAGGAGAGCCTAAGGACACCACAAAATCTAGGCACTAAACTGCAGAGCCTTTGGGGTAAGACTGCCTTGTCATTCCTCATATGCACACCACCCCACACAGAACAGAGCCAGAATATTTAATGGAACCCATCATATATCACCACCATCTCAAAGAAACACATAACCTTTGGCAAGGCTCTTAAAAGCACATGGTTTCAAAAAATAAATTGGATTCTTGCCATTTGCCTTCTGTTTGCAGAGTTGCACAGACACTCTCTCGGCTCCTGCCAATCACGGATGACAGACGTGTTCTCTTAAATAATGGAAGCTGACTGCAGATTCACAAAACTTGCAGGCACAAGGCCTGAGGAAAACACAACCAGATATCACAAGAGAAAATTGTATAATACTGAGCACACTCATCTCAAGGGAGGGGAAGTATTACCTCCAGCTTGTTCATCAACAAACACATTCAATGCTTTATGAGGAATACTGGTGTACAACAGTTTTAAGGAATTTTAAGGACTCCATATAATGAAGGCTACAAAGGGCATCATTATCTGTAACATCAGTCAAGGTGTTTTTTTTCTCTTGAAACCTGAGGGCTTGCAAACACTCACCTGTATTTTGCAGGCTGCAAAGTCTCCTTCCTACAGGTACAGGCTGTTTAGAAAAAAGCATTTTAAAAATTGGCCTGGCAAGACTGGCCCTGACCATAGCTCATTGTTTGGGAAACTTTTTTTCAATTGCCAGGCCTAACATACATTAATTTGTACTTACAGCAGCCTCAGCCCTGTGTCCTGCACAGCCAGTTCCTATTAAGCTGCAATTTATTGTGATCCTCTGAAGGGAAGAGGGAGACATTAGGGCATCACAGGTTGCCTGGGCTCAGGAAAAAGAGGCATCCCTGACGTCCCCAGCAGGTACTTGCACTCAAGGCCAATGTGTATCTGAGACAAATATTTGTCAGAGCAGGGAAGAGAGGCATGAAGAAACATCTTCCTGTAGGGTGCAGATCCCCAGGGAATTCCAGCACCTGATTTTGTTTTTCTAGAGCCTCTGGAAATCAAGATAGTAAGTTGTTCTGAAAGCTGGGGAACAGTCTGTGGTTAAGAGCAGAGACAGATTTCTTCACACCACAGAAAAGCTGTAATTTCCCTATATTCCATTAGTGGTTTAGTTGTGAAGCTTAAGAATAAATACTATTGACTTACAAGACTCTCATAAATTCACTCCTAGCAAGGTGATAAGGACTCCAGCTCTGATCCATCAAAGCATTTTTGGAAAATGCTTAATTCTAAGTGCCTGAACACTACCACTGCTGTCAGCATTTTGCTGGATCATAGCCACAGGGCTCAGCATTTTGCCGTAGAATTCTCATTATTGAGTACATTTATCAGACTAGCTTCCACCACACTTACCAAGGAGTGCCTTTCCTATCTTTAGTAACCTAATATCTGATTTGCATTTAAGCAAAAACTTCCTTTTAAAAACCACATGCCATTAAGAACAAAACAAAGCCAAACCACAGCTACTGAATAAAATGTAAAATGTGCATTCCTGCTCCCTACCATCTCACCTTCTTAATTCCTAAATTGGCTCCTTTCTTCATGCAAGACTTGCTGCATCCTTTTTCCAGCTGTTATCAAACTCTAAACCTGGCAAATTCACGGACCATTTTTAAACTGTGTGGGAAATCTCCTTCTCTGCCAAGCCTGCCACTCTGTATGATACAGCAATCAGTCTTGCTGATGAATTCTAACATTAAAGCCAAATTACTAAACACTCTAGTGAAATCACGGGCAGCAAATTAATTCCTTATGTTTCCACTTGAAGAACAGCTACTGAAGAGGTGCATCAGGTCAGAGGGAAGAAGAGGCAAAGTCCTTAACTCCCACTGTAGCTTGTTTTGGATTTCCTGTTGTATTCGGTTCCTCCGAATACCACCACTGTTCTTATCTCACCTCTCATTCAGAAATGGGAGAAAAGCATGAGCCCACCACTTGTCACAGGACCCTCAGCTGGTCACAGCTTTGCAGAACCACAATCCAGACCCTTTCCATAAGTGAGTTCCTCAATGAAGACTGGAAGGCTGGAAATAAAACTCTTAAAAACAAATAAAAATATATCAAACAGGTAATACTAGATCAAACCCCTAGATCAGTAAAACCTCAGAATTACTAGAGCTGAAATGGAAAGGTTTAAGTACCTGTGATTATATAAAACCCTTGGTTCTAGACTGACAGTGGCTTTTCTGGATCAGAGCAAATGCTGCCCAGGCTCCTACTCTTTTTAAGGGAAATGGCAGACTAACAGAGAGACAATCTAACAGATCTCACCCTTGCTGCCAACTCAGATACCCTGACCAGTCTTTTGGCACTTAAGTATGACCATGGCCACTGTTAGCCCTAAAATCTCAGGTTCCAAGCATTGAGATGAAGCTAACTATGAAAGTCAGCACAAGTCAAAGTTTTATTACAGGTGCTTGGGGAAACACCTCCTGATACTATCAAGGTAAATTTGTGTACCTTCAGCTTCCTAAAGGGTAACCTTTGCAGTGTGAAACATGGGAACATGCAATACCCCTTTGGAAGGAGGGAAGAAGATGCAGCTTCACAGAATCATGAAACGGTCTGAGTTGGAAGAGACCTTAAAGATCATCCAGTTCCAGACCTGATGCCACGGGCAGGGACACCTTCCACTAGACCAGGTTACCCAGAGCCTCATCCAGCCTGGCCTTGAACACTTCCAGGAAGGTTGCAACGACAACTTTTCTGGGCAGCCTGTGCCAGCAACTCAACATCACCATGGTAAAAAATATTTTCCTTGTATCTAGTCTGCATCTACCCTCTTCTAGTCTAAAGCCATTACCCCTTGTCCTATCCTTACAGGCCCTTGTAAAAGACCCTCTCCAGCTTTCTTGGCCCACTTTGGGCACCGGACAGTGCTGTAAGGTCTTCCCAGAGGTCTTCTCTTGCTGGCTCTGACATCAAACTAGGTAGGAATGTGATGAACTGAATTTCTTCTCCCCTTCAAGTCAGTGGAACGTGACCCCACTGTGCACCCTCCCACACAAACTGGCACACCATGCCCTGTTTCCCCTCCTGGTCACTCACAGCTCTCCCTGGGGCTGCTGTTTTTGGCAGTGGGTGCTCCTGGCCCCACCCACTCATCAGCTGCTCTTGTACAAGCTGTGGGCTTGTGGTGGGTCTCAGCAATCCTTGGGCATGTCCCTGGCTCAGTAAACCCTCCTGTACCTCTTGATGTCCTGCTCTGCTCTGGAATCCACCTTCTCCAGGCTGTTTGCTTCGGCAAGTCCTCAACCCACGGCTTCCCAGTAGGCAAAGATTTACCAGGTCCTTCGGGAGAAGGAGGAAGGATTTGAGGGAGCTCCATACAGTGCCCCATTTTGAATGTCAGGAAAAACACAGTGCATTTTTAGGGAATCCAAGTGGGAACTGGAGAAAACACACAAGTTAAGAAAGCTATGAACAGAGACTGTTCTGTCCTAGGGAAAAGGAGACTAAAAGAGAACATGAGTCTCCAAATAAGTAAAAGGATGCTGTCTCTGGAGCAACACAAGCACAGTATTAAACTTAGGAACAGCTTTCTAAGGACAAAAATAATGAATCAGTGGAAAAAATTCACCCAGTGAACCTGTGGCATCTGTGCGTGTGGAGGTTTTAAAGCAGGTGAGATGAGCACACCCCGAGATCCTTCCAGACACAAGGCTCTACACAGACACCTGGCTATCACAAGGTAAGTGATAAAAATAAAAAGGATCTTGAAAGGCAGAGATCCAAGACACATATATTTAGTGCCATTTACCAGCTGGCACGTTTGTGCCAGGAGATGTTACGGAAAAATCTAAATTGTTGAAAGTGGCTAGTCACACAAAAGGATAGCGCTGGGATAAAAGCATCAGACCAGAGGAAACAATACTCTGCTTTCCAGCTCTGCCAGAGACTCCTAGCATGACCATGGGCAAGTCACTTCATCTTTCCGTGCTGTTATTTGTGCACTGAAGATAAAGATAATTCCTTTATCTGTATAGACTTGAGGGGCAGGAACTAACTATTCAGATGTTGCCAGCACAATCTTTGCTTTGGCCCGCAGGCACTGCTGTAAGGCAAATAAAGAAAAGAAGGAATACCTGCAAGCATAACTCCTGACAGCTGGCTTCTTCTATTTAAATCACAAGCAACTTGGTGATATCACACTGAGCTCAAACATGGAAAAAAAACCCTTACGTGAGCGACAAAAAGGAAAATTACAAGGAAATTTGTGGCAAAGGCTTATTTTCATAATTTAATAACTCTCTCCAAGTTCTGTTTCCAAGTGGAAGCACTAGTTCTGTGCTTAAAGACAAGCACTGTGCAAAACTGCTTTGCTGAGGCAAAACTGCAGAGATCACGACCGAGTAACACAAGCTCAGGATGAACATCAGCCTTTTGAATGGGATAAATGCAGCTGCATATGAAAGCATGGCTTTTGACTCTTCCACCCTGCAGAGGCACCACTTTTCTGCAGGAAGCAAATACAGACTCTTCTGACAAAATACGGCAGGGTTTTTCAGTCCAGTTAGTTTCTGAAGGTGTTGATAAAGATTTAGAGACAAACTCAAGAATTTGCCAGAATATTTCTAACGTGAAAACTCAATTTATGGACTGTACAGGGACTCTCTAGTCCGATTTTT
The DNA here is from genome assembly GCA_013397055.1 of Pachycephala philippinensis. Taxonomy (NCBI): domain Eukaryota; kingdom Metazoa; phylum Chordata; class Aves; order Passeriformes; genus Pachycephala; species Pachycephala philippinensis. Next base: position 492,911 of record VWZT01007010.1, on the reverse strand, counting down.
CCCCTTACTGCTGACAGGGTATGTCCTAAGCCCTTGTCTATTTAACTGGGTCACCACAGGCTCTGGAGGTCAGGGCAATGCTGTGGTACCAGGAGAACAGCCTGAACATCTGAGGGTGGGATTGCCATCCAGAAGCTAAATGGTCCCAGCAGAGATTTCAGCTGTTTCAAATGGTGGCTGCACATGTGATGCATAAATGGACATGTCTTTAGCTCTTCCTCTTCATCACAACTGTGGTCAAACAGGTTGCTTTCTGCAACATGATGCTCATCCTAATCTACAGTGGTTGGTGGCTGGTCCTCCCACGACAGTATTTTTCACTGCTTTGTGGGTATGACAGATCAAAAATCAGGCAGGATATACGCATGTGGGATAGCAGAGTGGGAACCTTCTGCCTTTTTGGCTTTCATTTCTGATAGTGCCACTCTCTGAAGCATCAGGGGAAAAAGAATGTGCCAAAAAGTCACATTTTAGATCCATCCACCTCCTGGCTGTGAAACAAAAGCTTCACTACTCCTAGATATTGCCAGGAAGAGGCTTATAGGAATCAGGCAACTTACTGCTTCAGAAGAAGCATTTGTGCAGCTCCATTCTCTAATGTATCCTGAGGCTTTGGTGACATCGTCTCATTCAGCATTCCCATGACATTATAGAAAGATGGAGGAAAGACAAGTTTCACTGCATCCAGATTCCTCTCGTGGTTCACAACTACTGTAACAGGACTACAGATTTGGTTTTGGCAAGTTCTCCTTATACTGATCACTCACTTCCCCTCAGCTTTGTGACTGTTAGAAGAGAAGAGGGCGTTTCAACATCAGTCACTGCGGGTTCCTCCTTCTGAGGAGCTTCTTGGCTCTCTTCTCCAACTTGGACCAGGGAATGACTTGGATAGATGTAAGGAAGTGCCCTAATCCTTCCAAGTCTCTCTTCTTCATCTTTATTCAGTGTGTGGACTAGACCACCAAAAACTTTACTGAGGAACTAAAATAGATACATGTATGTCTTCATACATGCAATACATAAAACACTTCCTGTTTGGTATCGCCCTGCACATTTGTGGCTCTCCTTTGACCAACCTTCATGCTGCAAGTGCTCATTGCATCTAGTGGCTGGCTGAAACTGTGCCTTGAAGAGGTCTGAGAGTAGCCCAAACAGCAGATGACAGGATGGGGTGGCTACTGGAGCTGACTGCACAAATACCAGCTGCTTACAGGCATTTGCCTGTATCCTTCACAGGTCTGTGATGACGTTGGCTCCCACTGCTCTTGGAAAAAAGCAGCTTACAGCACCACTGAGGACTATCCACCCAGTACAGATGGGAGTTCATGAAGGTTTTCCTTCAGACGATACCTTGAGTCATCCACAGGGGTATCATCTCAAGATCAGACATGTACAACAGTTTGCATGGGTCCAGAGCTCAGGCTGCTTAGACTGAAGAGACAGAAATCAAACTGTATGGGTTCTCCACTATTCTGTTCCCCAGGTTGTTGCCTATCAGCATGACTCTCTCTCCCTAAATGTTCCCTGCGTAAATGTGAGATGGTAACACTAAGTGGCATTAAAAACGTGAATGATGAATGCTACGCATCAGGCAGGACAATTAAATAACTGTGTGTAGATTCCGGGGCATATTAGCTTCTCTGCCTTCTGACATGATAATTGATCATTCCTAATCTATAGCAGAAACAAAACAGAGATTACCTCCTCTCACACAATTCAGCTTCTATTCTCCTTCGTTCATTCCCCCTGCCCCTCCCTCACACAAGGGGGAAGCCCATTAACTAGCTCTAACTGTTTTTAATTCAGTTGTATTGAAAATGGGATCCTAGCAATGTCCATAATTGATCCCGTTTCACAGGACTGCCTTCCAAGGAGCAGCAAAGGTGAAGCATTCACATTATCAAGGTCACTGCAGTGAATGCAAGAATAACAAAGACTTGGATTTGCATCAGGATTCAATTACAGTGAAGTATACATATGTTGCTAGACTGCCCCCCCAAAATGAGAAGTACTCTAAAAGAGCTATACACAGCTAAGCAGAATTAATAAAAAGAGCAACATTTAAAATCGTTTAGTTAAAACCCTGTACAAATACAGTGGAGTCAACCAGAATGTGTTTTATGTTCATTTAACTTGAATTTGTAAATTTATAGGCAGCAGGTAAAGCAAGATAATTTTAAATCAATATACCTAGATCTTAAGGCCAAAAGAGATCATTTAGCCCTCCCACAAAACGCCACTGACTTTTCATCTTCCTTTAAATCAATAACAATTCACTCCTGAGGGCAGATTACCAAACTTCACCACACAGTGACTTGCTGCCCATCGTGCCACTTGGCTAAAAAAATAGATCATTTTAAGAAATAACTGAACTTTGTTCTAGAAATTAGTACTGAAGAAAAAAAAAAGTATTAAAAGTAGTCAATACAACAGTTACTGAAAGCATGAAAAACAAAACAGAAAAGGACCCTTTTAAATATAGATATACACATGCACACTTCCATGAGCCACCCAGAAAAAAAAAAAACCAGGAAAAGCCTTAAGTAAGGATGTATGCTTCAAGTGTACTTTTTAAAGCTGAATGTCCCTTGAAGACTGTCACTAAATTTCCAAGCAATTTGGCAACATTTATCAGTTCATAAAAATTACAAAAACAGCCCGATTTTAAAAGGCTTGCAGATACTGAACTATCACATCCAATCAGTGAGAACTGCCCACATGCATTTTTATGCTGTATAGCACTGCAGTGTACAGAATTCAGCTCTGTGGATTACCCTCCTGTGGGCCCGTTTCTATCAGTGAAGAATGCATCTGAGGAAAGAAATAAATTTTGCCCAGTGTTATCATCCACTCGAACTATCACAAAGCTAAGAAAACAGAAAAAAAAATTCTATCCACTCATTCAACTGCCAAGCAACTGCTTGCAGAGACATATTACTTCGTGTGGTATCCAGTCACTTCATTTACTGTACTCCAACCAAAACTACTCAAGCCATTAATGCCTGTCTAACTTCCCGTGCATCATTCTGATAAGAACTTCATATTACTTACTTCCTTCTGGTGCTAAATGAAAGGAATGCTGACCACATAGGCACATCTTACTTGGTATCTCAAGAAAGACACTGCTATCATCCTTGCATGGTGTCCGGTGGCTGCTTAGTCTTGTATCTGCTGCATAAATATGGACCACAGGTTCCCTCTGGATCACCAGGATGCTGCTCATTTTAAAGCTGCTTGAGCTAGCTGTGTTCTCTTTTGTTTATTCTAAGACTATGGCCTTTAAAGTCTGGATGTGACATTTAAAAGGCCAAGTAAATGCCACATCCTCTCTCAACCATGAATCTTGTCTAACACAGCAGTATATTATGATCTCAGGAATCTAATTCACGAGATCATCTCTTTACTAAGACCCAGGATGGCGACTATGATAAAGCTCTGGGAACTCAAAAAATATCTCAGTCAGTGACCCAATAATAAATCTGGTGTTCTCTGCTTCATCTTTTCCTCAGTAAGGCATGTCAAATCATTTACTACAACTATACACTGAATGACCTGGGCAAAAGCATTTTCAGAATGTGGGGAAGACACTGCATTCATAAAATAACAAAAATCAAAATGATTCCACTTCCATGCACAAGATAATCTTGCTTGCTCAACACCCTGGGGAAAAAAAAAAAATGTTTGGAGCCAAAATTTCTAGAGCCCAAACAGAAACACCAAGAGCATCAGGGAAGACATCCAAAGAAAAACGTGTGATGGTCAAACCTACCTGAGACATCACGCCCTTCCTTTCATTTGTCTGCATGAGAGGCTACTCACCAACTGCATCAAAAGTAGCTTCCATACAAGTAAGACAAGAATTTGATCCACTGTGGGAAGGCAAAATATACGATATATCCCTCCAGGTACTGAATTAGCCAAAGCAATAAATGCAACACAAGACCACTTGGACCTACAGTCAGCTGCAGTTTAACACAGAGAACATCTGCCCTTCCATTATGGAGGAGATCCTATTTATAGTCTTGTACTTCAGTCCTTCATCAGGAAGGACTCGGATGTATACCAGGATTCGATCCCTAACCCTGTATTCTTGGGTAGAGGTCTAAAAAGCAGCCAAGAGACACGGGGAATAAAGGAAGGACACAAATAAATAAGTTACCTTTATGTCTCCACCTTGACTCCAGCGAAGTGTAGTGCCACTAGACCCTGGTGGCTTTTGGTCTCTTCCTGGCCCTGCTTATGAACTGTTGGGTGACCTTGGGAAAAATCACTTCACCCTCTTTTGCAGCCTATAAATGCATGTGCAGGAGGGACACTCCCGCTGCTCACAAAGCACTACGAGGTTCGCAGTTAACATCTTCTACTGCAGCTCGTACAACCTCATCTTTGGTGGCAGCCTTAGGCCTGTGGCTGAAACAATCTCTCCCTTGAGATCTTATTTGTCCATTCCTTCCCAAACACATTTAATTAAAAAGCCCTAAGTGATGAGTTTCTAGCTATGATCTTTTACTGAAAATCATCTTCCCTTGGCAAGTTGTTCCTATCTTATTCCTAGACACGACTTCCAGACTTGCTTATTTCTGCAACATGCTGCTTCTACCTCATCTTTCTTTGATGGGCTGACAAGGGAACATGTTGAATTCCCAACAATATTTTTTTTCATTTAAGGTGGCAGAGCCCCGTGCCTGTGATGTGTGTCTGGGGTTATTTCACAGGCCCTTTCTCAGAGGCTCCCAAGAGTCAAGGCGTCTCTCCTCCAATGCTGGCATGCAGAAATACTCTGCACAACAGAGCACAAATGGAACACTACTCCCTCCTGGACCTGACCACTTTATTTTTTTTTTTAAATGTGTGTAAATAAAACAGGCAGAGGTGAATATTGCAGCCAGCAACAGGTAAACCTCTGGAAATGCACGAATATCAGGAACTCAAAATATTACTGCAGCAGGGCTATGGAAACCATCTGGTGCCTCTCCAAGTGCTCTCCTACCACCTGACGTTACAAATGCTTGGATGATGGGAGCATCTCTGACAGGCTCTTAAGTCTCCTAAACTAGATTAATCTACATGCAGTATACAGCAAAGCTACAGATAATTCCTAATGGTCTGAAGTGCCAGCTTCCATGACCAATATATGCATCCTATGTGCAATTATGCCTGCTTCTTAACAGCATTGAGATGGCTGCAAGATACTAATTACCAAATAAGACTCTGGCAATTATACTCCATCATACCCTTCTCCTGACATAGTTTATTTTAAATAAACAAGGATTTGTTCTCAACATCACCAAAGAAAGAGTTTTCTCCTTTGCTTTGCTCTAGCTTACCAACTGTGATCATGGAATTAAAGAAGAGAAAAAAATTTCCATTTGCTGAAGTACTGCCACTGCTTCCCTGAAGCCATTTCACTGCTGCTTAAGGTATCAGGGGGAGGGACAATGCTACTCGAAACAAAAGCAATCTCACTAGCTAATTCCTCCTGTTCTCCAGCCAGAATTTCAGTGTTTGTCATGAACTGTTTGCAGACTTACCTTTACTTTGATTACCAATACCATGAGTTCCAAGTACTGCCTGTTTGTTTAATGCTGATGTTGCTAGACAAAACCTCTTACCTGTACCATCTGTGGAGATACTGGCAAACAGCTTACACCATAAGTAAAGAGTACAGAGAAGCTTCTTTCTGAGGCACATGAGAGGGATGTAATAAGAGAATTGTGCCAAAGCCACTCAGACATGGAGACACTGTCCTTCCAGTGAAGTCAATGGCAAAGTCCTTGGTTGACTACAGTGGAAAGGGGATTAAGCCAGTGCTGATACATCTCCCCTTTCCGTGTTACCTCCTGACATAAAAATAAATGGACATCATGGTCATCTGCATAAGAAACTGGTTAGGTGAGAGTATAGCAAGGATAATACAAACCAGTCCAAACCATTCTATGATTCTAAATGCGAGAATCCGCAACAATGTGAAAGGATGCGCTGATGACAGAAAAATTTTTCCACTATTCATGCAGCATGGAGACAAATACTGTGATCTGTCTCTGTTGCCTTTTCTGGAGTGCTGTTTTATGACACAGTTAATGAATTAGCAAAAAAAAAAAACCAAAAAAAAAACCCCAAAAAAACCCCAATTTAACAGCCCTGTATTGCAGCAATTGCAAATGATCTTTGCCTTCCATCTTGGAAGAGGAGTAACAGAGGCCTGTGTTTGACCCGTTTATAAACATTTGCTTGTGACTGGGGGGGTGGTGGAAGGAAACTTAGAGTAAGCACCTAAAAATGTAAGTGTGCAAATGATCCCATGATGTACAACTACCTTGTTTACCATAATCCTTAGCCATAGATTTATCACCATGCTCTTAACACATGCCGTACACCTTTTCTTTCATCTTCTCACCCCCACTTTCCCTTCTAATTGGAACTCAAGTCTGTGAAACGTAATTAAAGCTCTCATAAATACTGCCACAAAGTGCACCCTTTTTCATCCAAGTAACTACTAACGTCCTGGAGGAGACCTCATCAACCTCTGATAGAATACACACTAATGTATCTTCTCACACACCCCACTCAGGATGGGCAAGTCAATCTTCCCACCTTCCACATAATTAAAGTCATCCACATTAGGTACTTTTCCTTCACCACTCCCTCCCCTTTACACATGTATTATCCTGTCATCAGCTGCTTTCCTTTCATCTGATTTATTCTGTTTCTAATCAGTGAGCAAAATCCAGTAGTTTCCAGAAGACCTGGAGCAGTCCTAGGCAGCAGCTCGGCACCAGGTTTCTTACATTAAAAGACAGCACTTTCAACTCTCCTTTAAGAGGGATTATTTCCTGCAATCTACAGAGTTTATTCATGCCTGGGAGTGAAAAAAAATACCCTTTTCCATTCACAGTAAATGACTGTGACATTAACAATGAAATTCAATGGTACTTCAAAGACTCCTATGGGCCCTAAAGGTTGTGCAAGGCAGCCTGGGGACTGAATAAAGCCCAGTTAACCCAACAGGTGGCTTCATTTGCTCTGTGAAAAATTGCTGCTGCTTCTCTTGGAGAGGAAAACACTCAGATTCAGCCAAACAGCAGCTGTAAAATCGTCTGACTTGCGGCATCTCTAAAGTTTTCAAGCACCCTCATGGCAAAGGGAGAAGGCGGCTGCTGTGCACGCCAAAGCGCTCCTCCTGCTAGGGCAAAGTGCACAGAGCTTCCCTGGTCCAGTGGTTTACGAGCCATGTGCGTGCCTCATCCCCATAATCATTACTTCTACAAGGCAGAGGAGCTGGAGCTGGAGGCAGGGAGGCAGGAGATCTGATAGTCTCATACTGCAGATATTTGGATATTCCCCCATCCAACCCCTGGCACAGCCCCTTGGGCACCTGCTTGGGGCTCAGCCATGGGGACCAGGGAGCAGAGGGCTGCGTGACCCCAGAGTCTGACACAGCCCTGCACCGTGATGCCCCTGGCTGGGAGGCAGCCACCTCACCAGCCCCTGGCAGATGGGCTCCTGATCCAGGCTAAAAAAGTTAGAGAGGCAGAAAAACCGTGAGGAGCCCCTAAAATCTTTGCTAAAGCACTCAAGCAGATAAACACAGTGTCAGTGTCTTTAGCAGTTTATTACTGCTATCGCTTGATTTTGTTAAGTGCTTTTTTTGGACCCTCATCAGTGAACAGTTGCCAAGACACTCTAAATACTGCCAGAGGCCAAATAAAACTCAACTCTACTTACTGAACAGGTAGCAATTGCTCTCTTACTAGATACGAAATCAAAACGATCAGGATTTTAGTTACATTTAATTGACTGGGTACGGGAATTTGTAGCAGCTTTGAATGGACACTGCCACATTATTAATGGCTCCCTTCTCAGCAGACAAAGCACAGTTCACCAACCAGACCTACTGAAGGCAACACCTTGCACTCAGCTGGACTTGGATCAAGTATTGTCTTTCCTGACAGAAGGTGCAAAAGAGGAAAGGAGGAAATTTTCACTATTGGAAGCAATTAAGATTGGGAGCAAATGGGCCCCATGTCACACTTTTCCCCAAGCTATTCAGCACACTTCAGCTCACTAAATGCTTTGGATAAATACACCGTTGGCTGACATTTCTATCTTCAACATTTCTATCTTTTCTGTAGTGAAACTGAAGCCACAATAATACTGAAGCCGATTCAGAAAAAGCAACCCCAAACCCAACAGCCCATCTCCAGTGGACTCTGGCAAGCCACTCTTTTCTGCTCCTAAGTTAGTTTGGCAAACAGGTTAGGAAGCATTTCCAATGCATCTTAAGGCTACAGCCCCATGGGAAGGGTTCAGCAGGGGCAGAGGAGCAGCAAGAAGAGTCCCAGCCCCAGTGTGTGTCCTCTAGCCTGTCACACCACACCTCTGTGCCTCGGTTTCCCCATCAATGAACCAGATGCCTGAAAACCCTCCCTGATGAAGGCAATACATAAAGTTTTAGGCATCGAAACAGCAATTTACCCCTTCCAGTGATGCCGTATCCATCAGGTTTGCATACAGGAAAGCTGAGCCAACTTGCATTTATTTGCATAATGACCATGTATTTAACTTTCTGATTTTGTCCTAAATGAAGAACTGGACACTGTACAAACTGAATTTAAAACAGCAGTTCTCATTCATTGCCCGGTATCAGAAGATACAGGAAGAGCGTGAGGCCACAACAGATGCACAACTGTTACTAGAGCACAAACAATATTATCAACTGGCTACTTTAGGGGGATTTGTTTTGTTTTATAGAGATGCTCTGCAGGGGTTGCAAATAGCACTCAAAGCCCTCAGGGCTATTTGACTCTGGCAGAGGTCCCCCCTGAAGCTTCAGCCAACATGTAGCAGAGGGTTTGGTGCAACACCCCTCTGCGGAAAGCACCGGGCATTTTGTCCTTCATGCACACCCAGCTGTGTTAGTTGCTGTCTGCAGTTTTGGAAAAGGTGGAGATGGGTCTGTGCCCTTATGTGCATCCTTGCCCATTCATCCTCCAGGTCCTTTCCATCTCCTTGCAGGGGCTGAGTTGCACCTGGGACAGAGTGATGTACAATAAATTAAATAACCCAGTCATTTCTGCAGTGATAGTCTTCCAGTTTACTGAACTGGGTGAGAACACCTTTCTGTGGAAACTGCCCTTGCATGGCCAGGTGTTTAAAGACTCAGACTGTAAGTCTCCAGCAAGGTCAGCAAACAATTTCATGCTCTTGGTGCCACCCCTCAGGAGAATAAGGCAGAACCACGGAGCTTCGTGGCTTAATGATCCAAGGCAGGAACCCATTGTGGGGAGGGCAGAGCTCTGGAGATGACAGGATAATGGTGCGGTGCAGATCAGTCCCCCGTAATAAGCCACACTAATGCTGAACTGTGTGGAAGGCAACTCAGGAAATAGAATAATTAATAATCTACTTGGCTGAGCAGCACTCTCCCTCCTTGGATTGAGGCAGACTGCAGAAAGTTGGAAAGAAGCTATGAAGAAGTGGCACACAGGGTCCCACAAACCTTTGCAAATTGAAGGCAGGAGGGGCAAGCCCAGTTTTCTACTTTCACCTGATTCAACTTTGCTTCCTTTCATCTCATGCATGGGCAGAGAGCAAAGATGCACAAGTTTTGCACAGCAGGATGCAGAAGCATGGTGGGCAATTGTGCTGTATATTCCTGGGAAGGCAGTAAGCAGTGCTAGTGCCCTCCACTGGCATTTTCCACCTAATTCTCCAAACTTGCTTTTGAGGCATCGTTGTCTCTCTCTGCAGAGTCCAGGGGCCACACGCAAAAGGCCCCTTGTACCACTTGGCATACCCACCACCCCCAGCCAAAACCCACACGGCAGATTTTGTCAAATGCATGAGAGAATTTCCAAATTTTTCCATCCATTTCCGCAGAGCAGTGCTCTCTCCAAGGCTTGCCAAAGCACGTAGAGGATCAGTCCAGCGTGGTCGGCCCCTCCGCACAAAGAGCAATGACTCGCCCCAGTTTGCTACATTGCAGCAGAAAAACCCTCACCCAGCACCACCACAGGCACTGGGTGCTCTGCATCGATTTGCACAGGGCCTTTTGATCAGAGTCTGTATTCCTAGAAATTATCAAGCCTGAAGAAACAGACAAATAAATAAATAATAACGCTTTCCTTCTGGTGATTTCTATTGTACTGATCTAGCCGGAAATCCCATTAGTTACTTGCTTTGATCAGGACTGTTCCTCCAGGACCAGGAGATGCAGAAAGCATTCCATCGCGCTGGCAAAAGAGCACATCTGAAGTGTGTTTTAATTAAAACCTTCCAGCTCTTGAGCTTTTTGTAGTATTTGCATGTAGCTGAACTTTGGCCCTGTAGCTGCTGTAGAAGAAATATGGTTTATTGCTGGGTTGTCTGTCACACTGACACTACTCTTGGCTCTTCAGATAGAGCTCTCCCCTCCCTGCTGTGAGTCCCCATGTCCCCCCCTCAGTGGGGAAAGAAGGGGCAATAAGCTGGGAAAAAGTACTAGCCAGCCCTACTACTCATATTACATTAGCCCTCTGCAAGAAATACAAGTGCCAGAAGCAGCATTTTGGAAATCTTTCAAGGAATGAGCAAGGGGAGGTTTGTTGTTAAAATATAATAGCAACCACAACAGAAAATGTGGAAAAACTTTCCAAGCCTCACTGAAACAACACCTCTCCAATGAGAGACAATCCAGGGGAGAAAAGCATTTCAGCCTGATACTGTAAAATACTAACTGGGAACCTGTAATTCATGCACATTGAGAGCTGGAGCTCAGTTTTGACACAGCAAAATCCTTCCCGGGATACAGAAGCCAGCTTGCTGTGTGGGTGCAGACACCAGGCACAACAGCAACCAAGGGGAAAAAAATCTGGCCATAGGAACAAATAAATATTACAGACTGCTTATCAAAGAAGGGTCATGCTCAAGGCAAGAGAAAACAGACAGAAGGAAAAAGGGACCAGAGAACTGCTGGGTGGCCTTGCAGCCACCCTCTTCAAATGTGGGCCCGGTTAGGTACCAATTTGGCACAAGGACATGAAGAGTGAAAGGCACCTGAATTGTCTGAGCTTTACCAAGCTGTCACAGATACCCACACAAAACAAAGGTGGGTAACCTCTGTGTTCTGTCCAGCACGTGTCCTGCATGTTCATACAAACACAAATGCACACACGCTGCCATGTCTGTACTTACACCTTCACACTCCTACAAACTCATTTTATCAGCATGATGGGTGCATGGGAAAGGAGAAATGCCCTGTGAAGCTGCTATACCCTGAGCAGTGTTTCTGTAGCAGAGCTCGCTCAACGCACAACTACTGAAACACAGGTGTTCAAACTCCCTGTTTCCTCCACTGTTATATTTAACTTTTGAGGGAGATTACTATAAAGAGCTTACTTTCTTTGGTAAAGAAATTGCAGCCAGAGAACAAGTGCATTGTTTATCAAATGCCTACAAGTCCACTGCTATTTCTCTAACAGCACTGAAAGTATTTTTACATTCCTTTTTGGCTATTTTGGAGTCCTGGTGTCTGAAGAATACTTTCAGAAGTATCATTTATGAAGACTGTTAAAAATGTAAAACTACTTCTAATGCTAAAATCAGAGAAATAACGTATCAGACAATGGAATAATCAGCTTGCAGACGGAGACTAAAGAGCTGAATGGGACTTTATTAGCAGTGAAATTCAAAAGCAACATTCATGGGGAAAAATATCTATAAATTGATGTCATCTGGGCAGTGAAACCATTTCAGATGCTTTACTTTTGCTCTCTGGCAGGTACTGTGCTCAGCACAATACAAAGAGAACTCCTTGGCCTTGAAGACTGTGTTTTAAGGGGATTAGAATTAGATTAGTATAAGATTACTTGGCAATCCTTTAAAAATATTCCAGCAAAATGGGAAATAAAATTTTAAACCAGCTCTATCACTCTTCTAATGTAACATGAGTAATGCCCTGCAAAAACACAAGTTTCTTAGGGCTCTGAACTCGTGAAGCTCTTACTACACCTGATCGCAGCATGGCCTGCTCTACGCTTTTTGGAAAATATCAGTGTTTGCTACTCACACCTCTTAAAACCTGGACTCAGACTGCCCAATATCTGCTACTTTACCCCAAGCCTGAGGCAATGCTGCTGGTGGGGATTCTGGCAGCTCTGGGAGGTTACAGAGAGGTGGTTCCAGCATCTAAAGCTGAGTATTTGGGCAGCTCTTTCTCCCTCACACCCATCCTCATGGCACCACGTGAGTGCAGCCCATGGATTCATTTTCCCCAGGTTTGCTTTTTGTACCTCATGCCTCACAAGCAGCATGCTTTGAAGGAGACTAACTGCTTCACCATAAAGATGTTTGTCTCACTGCAACTGGGACATGGTAAAACCTGCACCCTACTGCACAACACACAATGAACCTCATCAGCTGAATCTCAAAATGAGATCTTCAGCATCTTTCTTTTTCCCTTTTTTCAGGAGGAGGGTGGATAGAGACAACTATTTCTTACTATTTTTATTTTCATCTATAAATAAGATGTTTTAATTTCATGTCAAAATTGAAAGGTCTGCCTGTAGCTGCAGGAAAATGTTTTTTATTTCATCTTTTAATATCCTTATATATCAGCCATGGGGTTGTCTCACACACTTCCAGAATAAAAATGACCTCTAACTAAAAGTCATATTGTAATTCGGGGATTTTTTTTTCATATTCCAAAGACTTGTCTCAATATTCAAGCATGTATTTCTAATACGTGAAGTATAACAAAAAGACTTATAACAAACTTTGAAAAATTAGCAATTACCGATTGGGGAGTTATAAATAAAACTGTAAAATATTAATCTGATCCATAATTCATTTGGTAGCAGACACCCAGCCATCTGGGCTAGGGTGAACTCATGACTCTGGAATAGGATGCTGGATGAAGCTTTTGCATTCAGTATAAATGCAGCCATCACCAAAAACCAACAAAAAAAATTTCCAACAATAAACCTTTTGTACAACACTGGCTTTCAGGTTTTATTTTGCCAGTGCGTTTGCTTTTTACAACCTGTGATTGCATGCTCTGATTGCACATGACCACGCTTCAAAGATATACCAAAATACTTCTTGAAGCTGATTACCAGCATATGCATGGAACTTCACAAATGAAATTATTCTCTTTCTGGCTGAACCTTCACTGGCAGCTCAATACTAATTTTCGTATCTCCCTGGACATGAAGGGTGTTCACAGCCAGCAGAAAGATCCTGCTGCAAGGGGCAGTGCAGGGTGCACTCAGCTTTAAATAGACACTGTGGTCTTTGAGGCAGTACAGTTTACCTGTGCATATTAAAATACCCCTGTATTCACCCATCCTGGTATGGAAGACATTCTTTGCTTTCAAGAGTACATTGTTCTAGGTTAAATGCTGCAATACCTGGGTTAACACACTGGAAGCCAGTGCTGCATCTCTAAATGGCAGTGCTTTCCACAGAGATGGGCAATTGCAAACCTTAAAACCTCTATTTATGCCACTAATAGCTCCTCTCTGGCCAGTGTAAATCTAAAGCAGAGTTTAAACTACCAGACATACCAAATTCATAAAGGATTGCCTGCAGCCGTTAGAATTTTCTCGGAGTTCATAAAATGATTAGACAAATTCATGCGAGAAAAATCCATTAAGGGCTATAAAGCACAAAGAGGTGTTCCCCGGAGGCTGGAGAGCGCTCTGAGGCAGCACTGGTACGTGTCTGCCTCGTGCTCTAACCCCTTCCATGGTATCCACTGGTGACCACTGCTGGGAAGGTGATGCAGCCCAGTGGATCAAGTACTGCTGCAATGGATGTTTAAAGGCAAGCCCTGTGTAATGTGCTGGTTGTGGAAAGGAAGTTTTCCAGAAGTAAGCATCTGCTAAGCTTTTGCAGACCCTAGGCCAGCGATTCTGGCTGAGAAGTAGAGCTGCAAGACCACTCTTGCTTCTTGTGTGAGATGATGGAACATGCTGCCTCTACTGGAGCACCCTCTTGGAAATTTTCTGTTATTCCTGAAGAAAATAAGTAAACTGCTCCCTTCCTCATGCTGAACCAAACAAACCTGTGAAGACTTTAAAGTTGGAAGAATCAGACCCTGAATGTTATAGGACTTGAACCCATCTGTTCCCAAAGGCAATCTCTGAAAATGTGGTTCCCATCCCTTGCCTCATTTTCTGATGTCTTTTTCCCAGACTGTGCAGGGCTGCAGTCTCTTGGTTTCAAGAGCATGCAGGTGCTGATATAAGATTGCAGCAAGCTCTACGTTGCAGGTTTCCCCTTCTGAATGGCCCTCGGCTGCTTTTCAAAGAGTGTACACATCCCAACTGCTAAGGAAAACACCTTCTCCCTTGCTCCCCTCCACTGCAGCATCCCAGCCTGTGCAATTAGAGTGAGGACCGTGGTTTTCAGCACACTTCCGTGCTCCAAAAGCCTTCTGGCTGCTCCAAGCATCTAGTGGTTTTTTGGTCAAGTGAGAACCTGGCCATGCCTCCCAGACAGTGCTACAGGTTGCCAGGTTCTGTCCTCCAACACCTTTACTTAAAAAGCACTGCTGCTCCACAGGATGCAACTTGTATCTCTGGTCTGGCCTCAGGCACACAAACTCCTTGAGGCATAAGACACATTAACTCCTCCTCTGTTAGCAAGAACATCTGTATCTTTCTTCTCCTCCTTGCCCAGAAGGCTCAAAAATATCATACAGGTCACAGAAGGGGATTGAACACTGGCTTCTGACTTTCCAAACAGAAAACAGGCAGGGGGTTTATCTGAAAACACACACAGAGAAGGTCTTTAAGTGCAAAGGAGTCTGTGGCATTTGGGATGCCAGCAGGAGAACTGCCCCACTCTCAGACCCCCCGCCTCCAGGCCAGTTCCGTGCCTGAAGCCATACCCAGCATGAGACTTGCTGACATCAAAAGCAAAGAAAATTGCTCGGCTGTTTAGGCTGGCTTAAAGTGAATACTCTTGGCAGGTTTTAAGCCTAGAAAGATTTTAAACACTGCATCTTTCCAGTGTGCTCCGGCGATGATACAACAGGTGTGCAGGCAACCATGAATCAAAACTGCTTGCTCCCTACGGACCCATTACAAGACACGTCTCTGACCAAGACGTCATGGTAGGTGCTTTCTGTATACAGGGCAGAGAAGATGAAAGACCTCAAGGGAGATGCACATCTCTGTCCAGAGCGACAGCATACCTTAATCATCCAGCTTGGTGAAATCGCTGAGAAAAAAAAAAAAGTCATGCAGTTGTCACTTGAAAAGCAAACTTCAATTATTAGCAGTACACACACACACTGCTCTCTGGAAACTGTTTAAATAGGTGGAGGTTTCAAAAATATGAAAACTTGAGCAAAACCATGAGCAAGGGAAGGATGGCTAACTCAATCCTATCATTGCCACTTATGAATTATTCACTGTGCTCCAGCCCACGTGCATGAGGCACACTTTTTAACACACTGTGAGACTGCATTACAGACGGCTCCCTGCCATCTGTGCTGGGAAGTCCCTTGGACACGTATTTTGCAGCAATGCCATAGGGAAAACCCATGCTTGGGTCAACTCCTGTGCCTACAAAGGGAAGAAGGTCCTCTGTCTGCCTGCTGCAGCTCTAGGGTAGTCACAATGGAGGCCAGCACAATTTCTATCTCTCATGGCTTGTGGTATTGCTCACCCTTTCTAGACACGTTTCCCAGCAGAAAAACACCAGCAAAATCCCACAGAAACAACAGAGGTTTGCGGATTGCAAGAGGGTTACAGGAAAACTAGTCCTGTATTTGGAGCCTAAGGCCACTACATCCTGCATGGATCAGTCCCATTCCAAGCACAGTCAGGTACCCGAGGACTGGGGGAACAGAAGCATGCTGGGGTCACCAGCAGAGATTAGCAATCAGCCTCTTCTTGTGCACAAAACTTTACTGTTCCCTTGCTGTATTTCCAAATCTGATTTCCAAAGTTCAGAGGAAAGTTACATCAGTCTGAAAATGCCACATGGATTGCCAGCACCAACTCTTTTATTCATTATTTAAAATAGGAGAGAGAGAAACAAATTATTTTGGAGAAACCCACTTTTTTTATAGGAAGTAATTCCTTTGAGGGTCCAACCCAGATGTAGTTTCTGCTGCCAAAAGCTGCCATGCCCAGTAGAGGTGGTGCACCTAAAGACTCACTGATGGCGCATTCTTTTGCAGTTCTGAAATGAGCATGGTCTTCTTGGGATGGACAAAAGCCAAACCAACAAAACAGACCCTGGCACTTCTCTGCAGTGCTGGGTTACTGAATACGTGCCAGCAGGACTCCAGCAGCAAGACCTATCCCATGGCATGCAATTTTTCAATTTCCTGCAGCCAACAGATCTTGTAGCAGGATTTCTCCTACTGCTGCAATTGTCCTTGTGTCACTGACTCAACTTCATTAACCAGCCTTTGTGAAAATATAATCACACCATCAGAAAACCTCTGCGAGGGAAAAGATGAGACATGAGTGCTGCACCTCTTGGAGGTTAATTCCAGGGGAAGGTGGGTGGCCTGAGACTCCCTGAAGCCCCATGTGCCCTGCCTACTCTTACTTGAGAAAGGACTGCTGAAGGTGAGGCTTATTAAGAGATACCCAGAATCACTGGGCATGGACCACTCCATTACTTGCCTCGAAGGATACTTTTTGGAGGCGACTTAAAAAACCAGATACTCACTTTCCATGCTTGGCAGTTAGTCTGATTTGCAAAATCCCTCTTTCCATCTGCTTTATTTCTGGCATGGGCAAACTGATGATCACCCGGGGGAGTGCTGAAAGAGCACATTACTGGGAAGCCCATTTGATGCTACAGCTCCAGCAGACAGGCCTGGCTCACCTCACAAACACATGGTGAGACCAGCCAGAGAGACAACGAAATACAGTCCCCACTGCTTTCTTTACACAGCAGTTTGATTGAATCTCCTGTTGAATCAACCACGAGAGCGTACAGATGCAATTTCAACACCACACAGCGTATTAAACACCCATGGTTTGATCCACTAGTATCTCCCATGATTGTGGCTCCACTAAGATTAACAGCGAGACTGAACCAGAACCTACACTAACCCACTTGTCCTTAGCACGAGACACATTTGTCACAGGTTTACTATTTCCTACAACAGACCTTCCACTACAAAGCTGCAAGTGATAACTATGCAAGGGGGTTATTCTTGGCCTGATGCACAGAAAGGCAGGTATGTGGATAAATCCTGCTGCAGCTATGGAGAGTTTGGGACATAAGTCACAAATCAGGACCATTTCCTCACCGTCTACACTGATCAGCAAGCTATCATCTCCTCATGCATAGCTACATTTACTGAGATTTATGTGGATTTAACGTGGACACATCAGGGAAAATCCAGTGGCAGCAACGAAATACCAATGCAAACCCACTAGCAGGAAAATATACTTCTTCCAACAGCAGAGTTACTGGCAGCAGCCTTCACAACAGGAAAACAGTAAACAGCATTAGGACCGTGACACCCACTGATCTGCACTAAACAGGTGCCTTCAACGGGTGTCATACTGCTGTCCTCTAATATTCCTCCAGCAAATTCCATGCCACATCTATCAGCAGCATCCCCAGCATGCCTTTATTTCCTCTCCTCAAGAAACATCTGAATGATCTGTCCAACACTTCAACAATCCAGTTTAATTACCAGGACAGGGATCTGCACTTTCTTTTTGCTGGCTGCCAAGCCTGTGCACATACACCTGGGTAGCAGGAATGAGATGCAGCCCTGCTCCAGCTAGTGTTTTTCTGCTCCACAGTGAGGATCTGCCAATCTGCATCCAGCTGTCACACTGAATTGCCCACCAGATTTCCTGGCTAAACCTTGTCTGGAGAAGGCAGGGGGTGGCTCCAGTGATCTGGCAGCACAGTCCTCACAGTCTCAAATGCCACCTGTTAACAGTCCTGGAAGGGCTTCACGGTGGATAAATGCCACTGGGGAGCCCTGAATTAAATGGCAGGAAGTAAGCCGGGTAGGCAAACGGAGAGACCCTAAAACACAGAGCATGAGGGGACAAGAGAAGGACAGGTCAGTCTCTGGGGTTTTACAGAAGTTGTGTGATGTGCCTGGTGTGTTGGTGCACATGGAAGGAGATGTAATCACGTTCTTGCCTCCCATGACACCTCCAAGTGACAGGGGACAATGGCCACTCCATGCCTGTGTCCAAACTGACAGCTCATTTCAACTGCTGGGCAAAGGAAGGGCAGACAGATCAGAGCCCTGGACAAAAGAATAAACCAGTCTACATGATGTCTGTCTGTACAGTGCAAAACCAAGAATAACACAGTATGAGTGACATCTTAGCCCTACCTTGTTGGAGAAGCAGTGACAATGTACCTCACCAGCCTGAGCCCAATCACTTTAGCATCACAGTGTAGAAGAGGGATTAAATTTCCTAACGTCACTCAAAGCAATTTTCTTAGGGTACCTGTTTGTAAAGTTAAGATGTTTCAGCCATTTTAAATCAAAATGGACTCTTAGAAATTTCTCTTTCCCAACAGGAAAGACAGCCGGTTTTTTTCTGGTTCAGTGGATGGATACACCAACATGCAAAGAAGCGGAGGTCTCTCCAAATAGCTTAGGAAAAAGGAAAAAGTCAACAAAGCCTAAAAATGTGTCCTGCTGAAAGGAAACATACTGAAGACTGCAATAATTAAAACCTATGCGACATAAGCACTGCCCACCTCCCAGCCCCCATATTTGAAGAGGCCATAGTCCAGCCCTCCATGCTGGAGACTTCTACCCTTTCCAAAGGGAGGTCTGCACTGGGTCTGACTGGCTCAGGCTCCCACCCCAGACATCCCCCCAGGTTGAAGATCCACTTACCTGCCTGGTTTGTGGTTACATTTACAGACACAAACTGCCGGGCTCCGGGGTTCTGGTCGGACACTCCATTCACTGCCTCAATTTCAAAGGTATAGTTTGTATGAGCAAGCAGATCCACCATCATGACAGAGGTGTTTTTCAGGCCGGTTTGCTGGGGGAGGTACCTGACATGACCGCCACACGCCTCACACAGACCCGAGTGTGAGCTGCACTTCTTGCATGCAATATAATAAGACACATCTTTCCTTCCACCAGTATCAGCAGGGGGAATCCATTCCAGAAAGACACTAGTCTCGTTAACATTTGAGATGGCACTCCGAGGAGCAGAGGGGGGTCCTGGTTTGTAAAGTGAGAAAAACACATGGTAAAAACAGTATCATCAGTCATCCTGCTCTCTAGGCTGAAAAGAGACGCCCCATTGCTCATGTCTCAGAAAGTACACGGGGACCATTTGCAACAACACCCGAAGAACTGGGAAAATAGGGATTTGTTTTGAGCACTCTCATCTCACTCAAGAGATCCGTGTTGCGATGAAGTCACCTGCGTGGGAGGACAGGACACAGGGGTGGTTCAAACCCAAGAGGACGAGCACTGCACCCTGGGGCATTGTCCCTGGTGCTCTCCTTGCTCTTCTCTGAAGGGATTAGCAAGTCTTTGCCCTGTCCAAATCACTGTTGGCTTCACCAGGGGCAAGATTCTCCCTTCTCACCCCACTGCCCCTATAACACTACCCCTAGGTCCTAAAAAACGGACACACACTGGGGTTTTCACGCTACTTAGGTACTCAACTCGGATGCCAAATCTTTGCTCTGTGTGCACCCGCCTCTCCCCATCAGCCATTTGGCAGCAGTGAAACCTAAGCTGGGGTATCCAAATCACACTTAAGTGAGACACTCAGTGTAGCCCAAAGCAGATGGTGATCTGCACGGGCCACTGGAAACACGGCTGTATCTAGCCACTCCATGGCAGCCCTCCTGGTCCCTGCCAGGCTGTAGCACGGCTGGTTACCCACGCCACACTGGCTCACTTTGCCAAGCCTCCCCGCTCAGGATGCCAGCATGGCACTGGCAAGGCTATCCAAGGGGGAACAGCTGCTGCAGAGGTACCAGAGCACCTGCAAAAAGTGAGCTGCTTCTCTTCATCTGGTGGGAAAGGCCACAGCTGGGCAAGCAAAGCCCACCTGGAGGCACCTTCAAGACTGCTTCCTCGCAGAAGGTGCTGCAAGGTTTTGGTTTTTAATAGGATTGTGTTGCAGATGAAGGGCAAGCTGCAGATACACCCTGAAGTCAATGCGAAAGGACAAGCAGGAGTCTCATGCAAGGTATCCACGTGTTAAGTACTCAGGGAATGCTAATGAATGAGGAAGAAAGAGGAAATTTATCAAAGCAAGCCAGGATGTATTTTAGTCACAGCATCACCAGGAACTATACAGCAAAGGCTGGGATTTTTCCGAGGGAAGGCAACACAACACACTCCTCTTCAGTTTGAATGAAGTTGTCAAAACCCATGAGCAGTTCCTTGAAAAGAGTCCGACAAGTAGTTTCACTAGCTAGACATCCATACGAATCTAACAGGCTGACTTGGGCTGTCATCTTCGCGTTTTGTTGTGATAATTAAACTCGATTCATTATTTGAAACAGGCAGTGTTACAAAAATAAAATCACCTTATAAACTGGAAGCATTGTCCTCCATTTCCTTTTTCTATTCCCCTCTCTGAGTCTATAAAATTGGTAACACTGATAAACTGAAACACTGTCATGATTTTGACTCAAGCTGTTCTGATTCAATGAGAAACTCGCTGCCAGAGAAAATAAATAATCCTGATGTATTTTTTTATTTTTCAGAGGAAAAGCAGTTGAAGAAAAAAGCTGAGTTAGCTTAGGAAATGCCAGATCATCTTTGTTTTGTTCTGTGATCCCTTCAGATCCCTATTAACAGAGAGCAATCCACTCCCAAGCTGAACCCCAGGGATCAGCACTATTTAGCTAATGACACCAACATACAGCCCAAGTCAGGACTATTTTCTGCAGTGTCGTACTGATAAAATGGAAACTATGGAATTCATCACTGGAGCTGTATGGAATTATATGTATTGCACTTGAGGATTTTCTATATTTTTTTACTGGTTAAATTGCCCTATTTTTTCTTCTACTGGATGAATGCCCTTTTGCTGATGCCAGTACTCTAGGAAAAAATAAAGAACTCAGGCACAAGAAACACTTACTGGACAACGTGTCTTTAACGGGGGATAAATTATTACTTCTGTAAAGTCACCAGAGGTTTTTACTTGCTTTGTACAGAAAAGTCAGCTTCTCTTCTTGAAGGCTTAAAAACATCAGCTTCAGTGGAAATGCTTTAAAACTGGTGGGACTTTATAACCTATAAAATTAGCGCTCTCACAGGGCCTCAGAGAAAGGTCTTCAGTAGTCTACAGATATCTAACAAGACCTACTTGAAGAATCCTGAAACTGTACCTGGGTAAAACTTAGCTAAACCCCAGCAGGGAGAACAAAAAGGTGTTCTACCTTCAGAAGAGGGCGGCCCTAGATCTGCTAAGGTGGTCTGCTCCTATTTCCAAACTCCTTTTGTCAAAGGCACAGATATTAATCTACTGACTTTCTGAAATATATATTTAATTTTTGAATTTGCTACTTTATACCCTAAGATTCACCCCTTTTCCACCACAATTTTCTGACAAGAGGCAAATACTTTCTGAAAGTGAAGATACTGGTATTTTTCTTGATGGACAGCAAACCTGTTGTTTACTGATGCACATATTTTAAAAATATAACCTAAGAGAGAAATTACCCTCAAGATATAAATATATGCCCACCCTCGAAGTTAACTGTAAACTTCTTGCAAGTATACTATTACAGTAAATACTATAAGGTCTTTGATTTGTCCCATGTGTCATAATACTACAAATATTTCCCCAACATGCTCTGAACAACAATAAGGCTACTTTGTCAGAGACATGAGGAGAAAAAAAAGGGTTTGTTTTTAAAACCAAACTGTTTTGGTTTTAAAGAGATATTATGCAAGGAACTGAAGCTAGGATTACTTAGTTAAGAAGAAATAAAGTGCAATTACTTCCTGGAAGATACATAATAATATTAAGAGAATTCTCAAATGTCCATCAGGACCAAATTTTTTTCTTTTTTTGTCTGAGAGCACTAATTATTTCAGACTGCATCACAGCACTATTCGTTTCAAAATTACCAATCGTTATGTATAAAACATACTTAAGAAACTGAAAAAATTGAACAAAAATGTATTCCTCCCCCGCCTTGTACTTAACTGAGAAAGTGACAGTGATATAGAAGCTAGTTTTCTTTAGTGATGCTGGTGGTGGTGGTGGTGGGGAGACTCATGCAGCTTGGAACTGAAAAACACTCGCTTTAAATTAGGAAAATGTCATTTTACAGCTATACTGAGTGGCAAGGGGACTTTGCAGGTGTAGACCTGAAAACAGACATTGATGTATTCTCTAAAATTAACTGCATTTCTTGTTGAGGGAATCCTATGAATATTATTAACTTCCGTGACAATAAATAATAAAAACATTAAAAAACCTCTTGCAATATATTCCTACCAGTCATAGCAGACTCAAGTCTCTCTCACTTGTGATTTAGTTCACGATGAGCTGTTGCCTTCCAGATATAACTGGGCTGGTCTAAAACACTCACATTGATACCTACTCTTTACTGTCCCTGCCGAAATTTTCTACCCCTGCTGCTGACCTGGCACAGCACATGGGGCCCTCCTCATCACCTTCAGCACAAACACAGCAGGATTAGGACAAAACCCTAAGAAAAGATGCATGGGGAAAGTGAGGGTGACAGAAGCACATGGAGAAGGCTCAGATATTCCACCCTGTTTTTGGTGTGGTAAGCATGAATGCCAGCAGAGGCGCTGCAATGTCCTCGACTGTGGCTCTGGGGTTTGCAGCAGGCAACAGAAGCTGAGCTGTGCCTTGCTCAGGATTAAACTTCTCATCTGCCCCAGAAGGACTTGGTACCCTGCCAGGCCATATCCTAACACAGCTTCAGGCACCATGTCTGGGCTTTAAACCAGCTTACAGTAAGCTCTCAAAACAAAAGTAAAACCCACCCTGAAAGAAAACCACCCAAACAGTACAAGCCAACAAACTTAGACAGCCACCACCAACAAATAAGTACAAAACCCCCAAACAAACATAAAAAGAAAATCTCATGGCATTTGCAGAGTTGGAAATTGCAGCCTTCACCTACAGGGCTCGAACTGCACTAGAAACCTGGGAGAGGCAGGCTCTTGAACTTTATTTCTTTTTAACAAGCATTTTTTAACAACGTTTTAACAAGTGTTGTTCACCAAACTTGCTTGTGCCTCTCTGAACCCTGCCCGATGCTGCTCAGGCCAGAGGCATGCATAAACATCTTCCTGGGGGATGGCAGCTCCTTTCCTGTGCTAATGCACCAGCAGGACAGAACTGGATGTGTACCCTTCCATTCTGAGAAGGGCAGAGAGCAACATCACTGATGGTGTCCACTGCAGGAGGCACAGTGGACACCAGAGTCTGGCATAACTCTCTCTCAATTGCTGGCTTTGGTTCTGTCTGCACAGAAAAGCCTACTTTATGAGTGTTTCCAGAGCTCAGTGTGTTTCCCAATACCATGCTGGACCACATTTGTCTGAGTTTTTTAAGTCAGGCCAAGGGGCAAAATGAACATCAAGAAATGCTGGTATCAGGTTCTTCATGTTATAACCCAGCCTGGCTATGGCTCCAAAAGACTCTGGCATACCTATTTAATAAACTGGGAAGTGCTTGCATGCCTCACCCCCCCAGACCACTTTGATCTGACAGCACCAGTGACTCTCCAATGCTGCCTAAGGCTGCCTTCTTCCCTGCAGCACAGCTTCCAACAGCCACGCTCCTTTGCCTGGTGAAAATCAAAGGCAGAGTTCAAGGGGCCCAATTCTGCTCCAAGTGCCTCCTGCGGGCAAGCAGAGAGCTGCCAAGGGCAATTTCCTTTGAGAGAGTGTCTCTCCAACAGAAACAGACTTTTTCTTTCCCTTTTTGAAGTGCAAACTTGGGAAGCTAGGAAGGACATCTGTATTCACTGGGAAAGGAACAAAAGCCACTACCATCCCTACATGATGCAAAGTACTTCCCTACAGTATGGAAGTCACCTTTGCACCATCATCCAGCAGCTCTGAGCATGTATGGAGCCATAAACCTACTTTTTCCTCCATTGCTTAAGTTTCTTGGACACCCTAACTGCTCCTGCACCAGTATTCAACTCCATTTCAGTCATTTTCAACCACAAAAATTACATTTGGAGCATGACAGTCCCAGCTCAGATCTGTGCTATACTCAGCAGGACTAGCTGGGGGCACACAAATTGTGGCCCTAAGTATCTGAAACATAAACTGAACAAAGGACTTTCAAGATACAGCTGACAGGACAGCTCATGGATGGCCGGAGAAGGGTAAAATTAGTGATTCTGATTACACCAACTCCACCTTGGACTCCCACCACCCCAATGTCCCTGTTATACTGCCCGCCCCCTACACCCAGGGATAAGTTCTACATTTAGGAGAAGCAGTTTCCGCCACAGAGTTTGGACAGATTGGAAAGACAGGGCTCTCTCCCTGCTTGTTTACTAAAAATGAGCTACAAGATGACACCAAGGAGGCCCATGGAGATTGTATCCATGCCTATTGCTGGCAGACACTTATTCCGCGTGCGTGCCCCATGCTGGTACCCGTGCACGCACCGACATGGATGTCTGGTGCCACGCTGCTGGCTCAGTCCACCCAGGAGTGCAGGAGGACAGAGGGTGCATTTGCTCTTTACAAAAGCCCTTCCTGGCTTTGATGCCAGCTTTCAAAGCAAAAAGCACTGAAAAGTCTTTTCTCATGTAATCCGAAGTACAGTGGACAAAGACAGTGACATTACAGGTGTGTCAAGACTAGTTCAGACTCCAGTGCAGAGCCTGAAAAAGCACATTAGTTAGTATCATAGTGTCTAGTCACAGCACAGGAACAGCTCGAAAGGATTAAAAGCAACCCTATAAGCACATGCTTACTTGTACAGGCCATTGTAGGTGGGTCTGATTCCTTCCTAAAATAGTGTTCTTCACACAGGCAAGATGTGGATGCTTCATCAAGTGTGTAGCTGTGAGGGGGACATTTGCTGCAGGATGGACTGTGGGGTGAAGCTTTGAAGAACCCAGGTCTGCATACTGTAAAAAGAAGAACCACAGGCTAAGCTCTCCCATAATAAAATTAGTCTCTTCACATTTCCTTTTAAAAAAACCCCCATATCTTCAGCTATAAAACAGACAAACACTCAGGAGCTGTTTAGTTTGCATATTTTAAAACAGTCTATGCCACTAACAGATAGTGCATACTTAAATATTTGCATGAAAACAGAATGTGAATTTCTTGATTATTTTTTCCCCCTAGCACCTGCCATTGCTGGGTATTTATTTTCCTTGTTGAATGCATTAGAGGTAACATCTTCTGGGCTCTGCTTTAGAAAACATTACTCTGCTTTTTTTTTTTTTTTTTCATTTAGTCTTAGGAAAACAGGTAAAATACATTTAATGGTTTCTGTTTAAGATGTTCTACACCCAGAAATCAATGTCTCAGCAAACAAATAGCAACACAGCGGTGGAGGGGATCTCAAGATCGACATCTTTAAGACATTGTGATAAGGCTACTTCCCTAGGGTCTTTCCCCCTGCAAAGCTGTGATGAATTTTAAAGTGCTCCATATGACAGACTATTCTGGGTATAGTCTGAACCAGGCATGCTCACCATACAAGATATTCCTTCCAGCTCCAATATATATGCACGACGAGGCACAAAGACTTGATCTGAGAGCTACTTTTTTTCTTACAAATACATGGTTATGGGTAGCTTGTGATTTTTTTTTAAAGTGGTTTGAAATGAACACAGTAATATCTTGTTTCCATCCTCCTGAAACAAGTGCTTTTTCACCCACGCAAAGCTCTCTGTACTTCACCTGTGTACGCACACTCAGCCAGAAGCAGTGACAGCCACAGGTTTGCAAGTGGGGTTTTTTTGGAAAAATACCATTATATACAGAATTACAAATGCACTGTTAGCAAAAGGAGGAAACGTTGATTTTCTGTTTGTCTCAAAAAGCAGAGACACGGAGACATGTTAAAGCAGCTCCAAAGTGCTGTTACCTTTCTTCCTTCCGAATTGCTTTAAAATATTTCTGCCCAGTATGGTATTTAGGATGCACAGATCTGCTATCAGACTTGAAGAAGTTACCTGGAAATCCCAGAGCCTTTCCATCTGCATTCAAACTTTCCCAGTTGTAATTAGCTTGCAAAGAAAATGAGTTCACAGAGAAAGCAGTAATATTGTCCCATCAGGAATGTCCCAGACAATCACAGCATGTGCTAAAACTCAGCAAGTGATGACAGAATTCATCTTCACCGTAGGTAATGTATAGGTTTTAACTAGTGATCCCTTTCCTCTGATGGACCAACTAGGACAACTGCTTCTAAAGTTGGCTCTGCTTCCTGCAGTACCAGAGGAACTCTCTTGACATCTTCCCTTTTACGTCAGTAGTTTCTTCACCAAAGGTGAGACACTTGCGCATCAATTCCCAACTCTCAGAGCTGCACAGTAAGTCTTTGGTGATGAAACTCACTCATGCATCAAACGTGGTGTGGTTCAAGAGCATCCAACAGACCTCCCCCAGGCCCCAGCTCCACAGCCTTGCCTGGACTACACACCTCTCACAGCAAGCAGGTCTCAAGCCCAGCACAGGCTGCCAGGTCACCATCATGGATCTGCAGCCTCTCCGCCCTGCTGCAGGGGGTGATCATCTCCCTGCTGACCTCCCCAAACTGAGCACCCTCCCACACTGTTCCCCAGCTTCCCTTTCTTCCCACAAGACAGGCAGAGAACAACTAGTTGGACTGGAGGGATTTACAGGTTTTAAAGACCCATTTTCCAGAATTGCTCATCATCCAACTAGTGTTCCATTCCCAGGCTGTGGTATCCATCTGCAGGGTGCAGTTCTGCTCTGTGCCTACACACCAGGACCAGCGAACAGATCCAGAGCCGAACCTATTCCTGATGGCTTTTAGCAGACTTGCCACAAGCTGCCCTCGTGCTTTATGGCACATCCCTCAGTTGCCAGCACATAGTTTAGTTCTTTTATTTGCTTCCCAATTGCCTTCAAATCGCTGCCCTACCTACAGCAAGGACTGTTATACAGTCTCTGGAGAGTCTTCTGGGAGAGCAGACCACCAAATGGTTCCTCTCTAGCCCACAATTTGTATTTCAAAGCCAAATCAAACTCACTTGCACACGCAGACAACAGAGATGGGGAAATGAAGGCACGAAAATGTGCAACACGTAACAACGGCAGCACACATCTAGTGTGTATTCAATGTAATTAGCCCCCAAAAAAGGACTTGAATTTATCTCATTACCTTCTATCAAGACAGACAGAAAATCATTACAGCACAAGACTTTGCCGTGCTTCTATTTTGTGCAAAGCAGCAAATGCAAAATAAGTCAGTTTTCCTTGACAGATTTT
The DNA here is from genome assembly GCA_013397055.1 of Pachycephala philippinensis. Classification (NCBI taxonomy): domain Eukaryota; kingdom Metazoa; phylum Chordata; class Aves; order Passeriformes; genus Pachycephala; species Pachycephala philippinensis. Next base: position 465,517 of record VWZT01007010.1, on the reverse strand, counting down.
CAACGAGGTGCAGCTTGTTGATGATGGTATGATACGTAGCTCAGCTCAAAGGGAATGTGTGGTTTTCATGAATAAATATGGAGCGAAGAGATGCACGAGGCCAATAACCCATGTTATAATGAGAGATGTGAAATAGAACTGACCAGACCAATTGTATAAACTGCAGGCTCTCATGGGTCACGTAAGCCCCATCTCTATTCAAAAAGTATTAGGAGGAATACTCAAGAGCATTATGTTACACTGAAGATTTCAGCATGAGTCCTCAAAACAAACAGGCAGCAGAGCAGCATCCTGTTGGACCGAGGTGAAATATTCCTGTGTCTGTTAGAAAGGAAGAATTCAGGGACAGGAGATGGGTTATGCAAAAAAGGGGAGTATAGAAAATCAAAATAAATGCTAGAACTGCCACAGTGAATGGTGTTGGCTGAATCCACACTCCTGAAGCAGATGCTTTGGGGAGGACAGGGGGATTTGCAGGGTTCCTCCAGCAGAGTCTTCCAGGCTCTCATGACCAGCAGCTCCTGATGGCACTACATGAGCACTACCATGGTCAAGAGCAGAAGCAGCTGTGGATGCACGGGTCTCTCAGGCTAACTAGCATCTGTTACGCTTTCCTCTGTATCCTTCCCTGTGTTCGTTCTGTACACAACACAGAGCAGAGGACAGCTGTGAGATGGTTCAAGCAGCAACCCCTTAACACACAGAGATGCTGTGATGAAATGGACCCTGTTTAGATGAAAGCTGACCCAGGGGCACCCTACACCTCCACACTGCAGAGCAAGCATCACAGCAGGTGGATGAGCAAAGTCTTGGCTGAGCTCAACAGCCAAAAGCAGGAGCTGGTACCCTGTCCATTTTCTGCCACTGGTGCCAATGTCTCAGACATTTAGGAAATTCATTTCAGAGCAGAACAGGGACAAAACCAACTTACCTTGCATATATCTTGGGTTTTGGTCTCTAGCCTACCATTACTCTTCTGACAGTCAATCTTATAATCTCTTCATGAAGCATACATGACTTTATTTAAAATTACATGGGTGTCTGGTGTTTAATTCCTAATTAAATCTTATTTTAGTCTTCTTATATTTTTATCTTAGTATTTCCAACTCAACAGCTATTGAAAGGATACACAGAACTAGCACAGTACAGTCATACAGATAATGGTACTATCTCTCTTTTAAAGGGGATAGGAAAGCAGAAGGAATAAGATGAGCTTAAGACTCCCCATAATCTGCTGCAAGCCAGCTGAAAAGAAATGAAATCAAGTTTTAAGCTGTTGATGAGATCTGCTTCTTTCTTCTTAATATTAAAACTCTTTAACTGATTAACAGCCAGCGATGTGTGAAAATAGTCTTTAAATTAAATTGGTCTCTAGAAAAAAAAATTATTATTTTTAGAGACAGCAAATACGCCATAGACAACCTGCTAGTGTTAGGTACAAGTGGGATGTGTTTCTGTTAGTAGCACATCCATTATTAGCAAATCAATTTCACTCTTTTTATTTTTAATAGCAACCACAAAATGTGGCATGCACAGAGCATTAACATCTGTGCAGCCTCCTGCTGCACACTTCAAAGGGGCCAGAGAGAGATGGCTGCAGTGAAGGATGGCAGCAAAAGCATCTCGGGACAGCAGTGGCGTGAGCTGATCCCTTAAACCAGCAGCAATCAGATTAGAAAATGAATTTGTACCTGGCAGAGGGGAGCCCACAAGAGCCATGCTGAAAGACACTGGCTCCTGGAACCTGGGTGGACAGAGGTAGAACCACTGGTCCTCTTACAGTGAAAACTGGCCTCTGTGAACAACATGCTGAATGTGCTAGAGCAGTAGTAGAGACAGTGAGCACCAGGGAGGAGACACAGCAAAAAGAGGGGAGAACAAGCCAGTAACATCAACCAGCTGGGACTGCTTGGCAGATCATTTTCTGCAAGCCTTAACATCCAATGATTTGCAGCTGCATCCCCGGAACCATCCCTTCCCGGAGCTTTGGCTGAAGACTGCAGCCCATGGGCAGGGCTACTCTCCTCTCCAGCTGCCCCATGCCTTCGCTGCACACTGACCCAAGGCAACATATGCTGGAAGCAAGGACCACATACAAGGCTTTCCATATTCACACGACCATGTCAGTAAAACCACCCAACTATCATAGAATCACAGAATCATTAAGGCTGGAAAAGACCTCCAAGATCATTGTGTCCAACCTCTGACTTTGAACACCACCATGTCAATTAAACCATGGCACCAAGTGCCACATCCAGTCATTTCTTGAACACTCCCAGGGATGGTGACTCCACCACTTCCCTGGGAAGCCTGTTTTAATGCCTGACAACCCTTTCAGTGAAGAAATTCTTCCTGATGTCCAGCCTGAATCTTCCCTGGTGCAGCTTGAGGCCATTTCCTCTCATCCTGTCACCAGCTGCCACGGAGAAGATGTCCTTCTTAAAGTACATCCAGCCTTCCTGGACCCTTTTGTTATTAAGGACTGTTTCTGAACCAGTGTTCTGAACAGGCCAAAGTTTGCCCTCTGGAAGTCCAAGGCAGGTTTGTTGACCCCTTCCTTACTTCACCAAGAACTGAAAACTTTGTAATTCCTTGGTCAGAATGCCCAAGATGGCCCTCTACCATCACATCTCCCACCAGCCCTACTCTCTTCACCAACAGCAGGTCTAGCAGGGCACTGCCCCTGGTAGCCTCACTCACCAGGTGTGTCAGGAAGTTAGTATTCCACACACTCCAGGAACCTCCTAGACAGCCTCCTCTCCACTGTGTTGAGTTTCTAGCAGACATCCAGCAAGTTCAAGTGTCCCACAAGAACAAGGGATAATGTGAAACGTCAGCCAGCTGCTTGTAGAATACTCTGTCTCTTCATCCCATAATTAGTATTAGTGGGAATTCCAGTTTTGTCCCTGTAGAGAGAGAAGCTAGGAAACATGACCCTACAAGCCTTGAAACCCCAGGAGATATAGAAAAGGTCCAACCTATTAGTCTCTTTGCACTCTTGTGACGCTGGGAGGATAAGCTCACAGTACTTAAATGCTTAGGATCAGTAAAGCGACCTTTCATATGTCCCAGAAAATAAAACTCAAACAGGAATTACACCGTCTCCCTTGCAGAGCACCGAATTAGTCTCCACAGTAACCAGAAACCACAAGTGTAACTCATAAGGCAGTGCCACTAATCCATAAATAAAGCTAAAAGGACTAAATCTAACAAAAATTAATGAGGATAAGAATGCCTGCTCTAGACGAAGCACAGGTTATCTGGCTGAACCTGAGGTTTCCTCCCCAGCCTGGAAAGCCCCTTTGCAACTCCTTCACATCCTCAATCCCATTTACCTTTCCAGACTGCCAACTTCTTCAGACAGGGACACACAGCTCAAATTGTCATGGTTTTTAAAAGTAACCACAGTGTAAAACTCTCTGCCCCATGGACAGACTCACAGTGCATGATGAGGCAGCTCTCAGCTGAAACACAGGCAGGAGATGGAGGGATCTGTATGTGTATGCGTGTGTATGTGTGTTTTCAGCTCTGCAGCTCATCAACTCTGCTTTCATTAGCACATTGCTCCAGTGCAGGGAATATGCCTTGAGAGTTGAAGGATCTGAGCAAAAACAAGCTACAAATGAATCAACCCCTGTCCTCCAGAGCTGCCATGCCTTGAAGTGTTTGTACTGAGAAGAGGGGGCTGCTGCCTCTCAGGTGTGTCCAAAACCTATAAAAGGGTTTAGTGAGGTACAGTCTTTACAATGTGGAATCAATTAAAATGCTGAGAGGCTCCAAGCCTCAGCTTGTGCTCCTGACACGCTCTTTTACTTACAAGAAAAAACAAAACAGAAAACCACAACGGACTGTCTGCATGTCTCCCAACAAGCATAAACATATGAACGCCAAGCTCTTCTAAAAAGTATTTCAAGAACTACAGCAACCCACCACAGAGCATCCTTCTGCAGAATTTACAAGCAGGCTCCCAAGAGCTAATCCTGCCCTCCCTAACAGCTTTCCTGAACTGCAGGCTGACACTGAAATTGCTGCCAAAGCTATAAAGCTACAGAAAAATGTGTAAAATGCCCCGATTATATCTCTTTTAGGCTTGGTCTCTCTATCTGCAATAGTGCTGTGTTGCTTCCTGTAGCATGCCTTGGGGATTTGAAGGGAATTAAATAAATACCCACTAATAAAACACTGTAATTCGAAGCTGCCAGTTTGCTTCAATCCAGTAGACTTGCCAGCATCTTTCAGGAAGTCCAGTACCCAATGCTGCAGTCCAAGACCTCTAAAGGTCCCTTTAAATGATGTCCTGGAGCTTGCTGGACAAGTGAGGCATCTGCAGGCTCTGCACTTTGAAAAAGGAGACTCGGCCCCTACCTTGGATCTAAACCAATTCATGCATCTCAAATAGGAAATATTCTTTCAAGCTTTTTTATTCTTTTGTTCTAAGAAAACATTGTCTTTTGATGCTGTCCTGCCCAACCCCACACTAACTCAGGCTGAATTATTTCCACTCTGCATTGAAATCAGGTCTAGCTCTGAATACAAAAACAACCTTAAAAACTAGAATATAAATAAATTAGTACTTTCAGTTCCTCCCTCTGAAATACCACTTTTTTCTATCACGTGGCTCACTAAATTGTCACACAACAATTTATGACATAACTGTAGTTGCTAGAAAACTAAGAATTAACTGCCACTAATGACATTAATGTCTTTCTTCTAAATGGTATAAAACTTCATCACACGGCATCACTCTGAAAAATTCATCAAATTCCCAAGTAAACTACATTTTCAAGACATAAAAAATACCTAGAACACAACACATTTGAAAACGCTCATGCTTCCATTAGTATCTTAATGGGCTATATTTCTGCACATTCTGACTTCACTCTAAAGAAGATTTTAAAGCAGTCAATGAGGCAAAACCTAAGTCAAGCCTAAACTCTCAGCAGCGTGATGGAGGAGCAGGGAAAGAGATTTATCCTGGCATTTATGCAAACCCACACTATCGTTTGGGTTTGATTTTGCAGAAGGAAAGCAAGCTATGGAAAATAAATGCTCTTAGGGGAAACAGAAGATTTTTCAAATGCACTCAGCACTGCACAGGCTCGCTCCCTCAGGCTGTGTCAACTGCAGGGCTAGATGGCTGTGCTTTGGTTTTGCGGGGGACCTTCTTTTTGCCAAACTTTCCTGTCCAAAAAAACACCGAGAGGAACTGGTACATTTCTGGAGAAAGCACTTCTTAAGGTGAAGTGTCATTTCCTAGCAAACCCAAAATTTCTGTGACCAGCAGCTGCATGCTCTTCCAAGGGCTCCTTCAGCTCTCAGCACCAGCAGCATCTGCAGCCTTCCTTGCTCTCTGGCTACAAGGGACAGATCCAGGTTGATCTCACCGAACCCCAACTACCCGGCTTAAAATAAAAAAAGGAAGTCCACATCCTGTTGCTACAGCTTTTCTGCCTATTGTATCTATAAAATACGTATCTTCACAAATCTCTCTGTCTATAAAAATCTGTGTATCTTCACTTTGTTCTGCGAGGTGTGGGACAAAGATGCACTTAAATTACTCCTAAATTACTGTCTTTGGTTTTTTAATGAAGACAAACTGAAATCATTTTACTCCCTTAAACAGAGGAAGCCATGATTTACAACACTGCACCTAAAGGAAAAATACAATTTAAGACACAGAAGGCAGCAGAGACACATTTGTTTCCGCATGCTTGTAAACATAACTTGAGATGCCTGGCTCCGCATATAATCCAAGGGGCACAGGAGTCTGTTTTGGGGGTTTCTGCACACAAGGACACGCGCCCGGGTTACCCTTTGTTATGCGAATGGCGACTCACACATTCAAGCTGCATTGCCGTGCTAAGCGAGGGGAGGATTGATGGACAAGCCACAGAACTCCCTCGAGTTCAACAGCGGCACTCACTGAATAGCAATAACAAGCATCGTCCCTAATGGCAGATGGGGGACAGGATCCAACTTGAAAATGATGCAGCCAATACCCCCCTATGTCCACCTGTATAAACCTATTACAGACAGTAACGCAAAGATCAGTTGGCAAAATCTCCTGGAAAATAGGGCTCTTCAAAGCTGCGTGTTTGCTGGCACAGTACTACAACAAAAGGATTTTAGTCTTTTGGTTCAGTCTGCCATAGGGATCTGGAGCCCAACCGGCAAAGAAAGAAATATTCTTTAATTATGTTGTGGTTTGGACAACTGCAAGCCATTGTGGTTAAGAAATATGACGATTGGGAGGATTTATTTTGATGATTTATGCCATGTGTGTTTACCAACATTTTAAGGTTTTAGCCTGAACTAATAAACAGTACATATGCAGACAGTAAAGAGAATTAAAAATTCTTAAAATATTTCCCTCTGATTGGCTCTACCTTGCTCAACTCCATTTGTGTGAACAAGATTTCTTGCTGGTATAAAATCAGCCTTTCCTCTGCTGACTATTTGGTCCAAAATAGGCAGCATCCCACCAATCTACAGTGATGCTAACACCTACTCAAAAGGATCCTTTCAAAGCTGGCATCAAATGTTTAAGGGCTTGTTTGCTTCTAGCTTTATGATCGTCTGTCTCAGGAGGTAAATTCGGCAGGATTGGCTGCAGACAATTTGTTTTAAAATTGTTCCTCTGTAATTTATGGCTGAACATATGTCACTCCAGACACATCTATTCAAATTCCATCAGAGGGCGACGGAGATGGATCTTTTACAGTCCTGACCAAAAAAAGATAGGAAGGATTTATCCAGAGCTGACGGAACGAAGTGTGCTAAATGGGTTTATGCACAGAACAATGATTCTGGGGAAGTGGTGTTTCTTGGTCGGTGGGTTTTGTTGGGGTATTTTGTTGTCACTGCAAGTGTAAGGTACAGGTGATGCTAGCCAATTTTGCCACAGGCAGGCAGCTGAGAGGTGCACAGAAAGAAACATGGACATACCTCTTGGGGAACACCTCCCTTCAGTCATGCCTCCTTCCACAGAAGCTCATGGGTTTTTGCACTGGAGCACACTGGTTGGAGTTACAGATGGAGGTCTCACTGAGCTAAATTCTGCCCTGATCCGCATACCATGAGATGCTCTGGCTTTGGTTAGGAGGCCACAAATCAAGAAGTGTGTGCAAGGAGGACATGGCAAATATTAATACCCTGAGAAATTTAACCAGGAAAGCTCAGCAAGCCCTAAACACGCAACCAAGTGCAGAAACACCAAGCAGTTATCCCGTCACATGCAGATAGAACGCTTCATCATTTCAGTTTAATTAACCAGACATAAAATTACTGAGGTTATTTGTTAACTCGATTAAACTACCCCTTTGGGTCAGATGAACACTGCAACACTTTACAGTTCATCTGCCTTGCCAAGTAACTCCACCAAACAGCTCCTCTTTAGGAACGAGCTCAACAAAGGGCAACCTGAGGCACTGCTGGCTCTTCCCACATCAGCCTGACAATACTGGGAGCTTTTCTTCTGCATTGCCATCCTTCAGAGAATTTATTTCAGTACAATCTCTCCTGTTTCTGGAGGAAAACTTGCTGCATATAAAAAATGCTCAAACCCAAGATAAAACAATATAACTTGACACTTTAAACCTCCTGGTTTTGAAGCCAATCTCAGTACTATTTGGGCAGGGAGCCTTGTGGCTTTTGGATGCTGGAGTTGGGTCATCCTTGCCATGAACTACCTAGAACTGCTATGACTCCAGCCCAGTCAAAAAAACCCCAAAAGCCCAGAGGAAAAAAAAAATGCAGTTATATCCCAAGAAGATACTTTATCAGACTATAAACAGTACTTTTCTGAGACAAAAGCATCCACTGGGAGATGTCCTGCTAACATCCCTGTCCCCTGCCTCTTCTCATGGGCTTTGTTCTTGCCCCAAAAATGGCTGTTTGACATATGCAACTGTTCCAGAAATTCACATATGAAACAAAAAGTAAAGCAAAGCAAACACTGCCTTCCCTCTTGCTACATGAAGCCTTGCCATGATGTCCTTCCTGCCAAATCCATTTCCCCATACCATAAAGTACTAGCCTGAAGCGCACTTTGCAGCAGCAATGCTGGCCATTCTCACAGGCTTTTTATTTAAGATTGTGAGCTGCCAAAGCTTGATTTATGGAGATTTAATTCCCAAACTATTAAAAAGGAATACTACTGCTCACATGTAGCTCACATGGCTCTCCAGCTATATCCAAAGAAATAAACATTGCCTTTACAAGCCTATTTGCCTGGGAAACACAGCACTGCCTTTATTTGTAATTTTTGCTGCATCTCTGCACCCTTGCATTGCATCAACTTGAACAGTCTTTCTAAGGCAGGGAAAAAAATCCAATTCTACTTTACAGAAAACATTCATGTTGGATTTCTTCAAGGGAAGACTGGAAGACAACGAGAGGGGAGAAAAGGGAGCAATTGGCATGGGCTCGAGGGCACTGCACCCTTGGTTTGGCACACCCATGCCTTGCAAGAAAAAAGATTGCAACCTGCTTCTCTTATGTTTCATACACAACCACCCTCAACAGCCTGCCACTCCCCATTGCCAGCTCCAATTCCATACCTTGTTTTCAAAGCCTCATCAAGTGCTGTGGGATCTATCCCATGATACCCAGTAGGTGAGGATAGTACAGGAAGATGCTGCCTGTCCTCTCAGCAGCCCTGAAATGTAGAGACTGCAGGAGAATACGAAAAATCAGTCTTGTCATGACAAAAAAACCCAAACACTTGAGAGGGAAGAAGAGTTTACTAGCCTTTTTGAGAAGAAAGCATGAAAATGAGACCATCAACAGCAAAACCAGAGAAGGCAAATGTAAAAAGTTCAGTATTAATTCTTTTATTTGAAGAGGTACACTTTGCACTGAAAGACCAAATGGGAGTTTCCTGACTGAAGTATGGACTGGTAATATTTTCCTCCCTGTCATCTCTTGGCCTCCCCAGTATCTAGCATCCATTCCATATGGATGCACTTCTGGATGTTGGTTTCTTTTCAGATGCACTAAAGAGCAGCCAGAGACTTCTGTGGCTCTGAGACTTAGCCCAAATACCATTCACAATTTATTTTTTTCAAATTTGTGCAAGTGGTAAAAACACAAGGTTCATTATTCTGTGCAGAAATTCTCTCATCATCCAGCCAAATTTAAAAATAAATAGTTGCAATTAAATGTGTCGCTACATTATTTATGTAGATGCATTCAATTTGCAGAAAGCTGCTATAAAAATACTCCCCTTCAATCCATGGGAAATTTATTGCACTTTTATTGTATATTTCCTTTTCCCTGCTCAAATGTATGTCGCTCCCTGCCTTTTTTTCACCCTTGTTACTTAACACATCATTTTCCAGCCACTGTTTCTCCTACATTTGTCTTGAAAGAATGAGGGATGTAATCCAAATCCAAATGTTTCTTGATTATTTGTGAACAAGGCTGCTAAATGATTACTAGACAGATAATTCCAGTATTTCCCTTGCAATCAAGCACCACTCCTTGTCTCTGCATTTGGCTCTTACAGCTGTTGGGTAAATGATATGCACCAAGGCTGCCCAAGGCTTCAGAGTGCATATCAATTCTGTCAGAAACTCCAGACACTCTAAAGAATTGCTAATTTAACAACAGACTGTGAAATTATTTTTTTCTTTCTTTATTAATTGCTGTGCTATTTGAAAGTGACTACACTGCCCCAACTGTCTTTTGGCATGAAGAACGGGGGCTACTTCATCCTGTGAGGAAATAACTGAAAGCTTTCTCCCCAGCAGTCCCTATATTCATAACCAAATATAAATATGTGGAACAACTGCTAATAAAAACAGGTTAACTTGCTGCAGGTGTTCCTCTGTCAATTTAGCCAGGTGATATTAGCAAAATCTGACAGGGAAGCACAGTGATATATTTCATTTGCGCCTTGACATTTTGATTCTGTTTGTTAGAGTGTATGTGCAGGGATCTGGCTTTTTCTCCAAGACCTCTATAGCTGTCAGTCTGTGCAAACAGGATTTGACAAGATGTCCATTTAGCAGGATGGGAGGGCAAAGGAAAAAAAAAAAAAGAAAAAGAGAGAGATGGAAAGACCAGGTATCTGGGTAAAGCTGCACTGCAGTGCAAAAATGGATGCTTTTCACATACCGAGCAACTTGAAAAAAAAGAGCAGCTTGATATGCAGGATCTGAGACAGTTTGCATCCTTTAATCAATAGCTCCTTCGAGAAAGGTGGCCAAGAACAACATAAATAGATGGTAGAGGAGAAAGAAGACAAAAGGCCAGAGTTGGAAAAAGCATAGGACCAGTGTACACTCATCCACAGAAAGATTTTTTGCTAGTCTTAATGCTTTTTTAAAAAGAGAGGAAAAAAGGATGCTTTCATTTGCTCTAGAGAAATTAGATTTAAGAATAAATCTAAATAGGAAGTTTTGCTTTCCAAGGCTGCCTTTTTCCAGCCCGAGGAAAGATGCAGAAGGTGATGAAGCTGTCTCTTCCAGGGATAATGCAGGAATTTAGACGCCTTCAGCTTGTTTCTCCCTGCAAAGAACTTTGGACCAGAAGCAAGCAAATGATTTACAATGAAATAGAGTACAAAATAGCTACAAAGATGAAACAACAGAAAATGAATGTAGCATTTAAACAAGACAGTAACCAGAGTTTAGAGATTTATGGTAACTGGCTGGTGTATAAAGATAAGAAAGGGATTCAGATAGTCTCGCTGATTCCTGCATCCCTGCAAGTGTGGTTTTAAAAGCAAAACTGAATACACAACTCCAGTTAAAATTCAGAACAAAAGTGTTAAATAGTGGTGTTTAAACCATACCTTACCTTTCAACATGTGCCAATGTCACTACAGGGCCTCTGTGGGCCACACCAGTGCTGCCCACATGCTACACGACCAGGCAAGGGCTTGCCTTTTCCTCCTCCAGAATGCATGACAGCTGCTCCCGACACCTCTACATCAGGCTGCTGAGAGGCATCTTCCTCTTGCCCTCTCCTCTCAAAGGCCATGCCACTGAACACACAGTTGTCATGGTCCAACACATGAGAGATCACAGGACGAGTCCAGCACCCAGCCACTCCCAGCTCACACGGCACCAGCTGGGTGCTGTCCGACGGGCAGGAGAGCTGGCCATCCCATGGCTACGGCAGGGCACATCCCATACCACCACACGCACATCACCCTACAGCTCAGCCTGGGAGCAGTACCAGACCACAACACCCACAGCTGGGCCAGACACCTCCAAAGCCACCAAACCTGGGCCCAGACACCTGGCGGGTCTGCTAATGACCTGCTATCCCCAAAAAAGGGAAGGCTTGAAAAAAGTTTGTCAGAAAGAACCCACAACAGACATCCCTGAGCAGTTCTGCACCTTCACAGCACTCCTGTATATCACCTCTGGCATAAACTGATGAAGGGAGATCTCAGCTGAGCAGAGCCAGTCATGTCCTCCTTACCTTGCTGCTCCACCGAGGTAGAAAATATGTATTACTGAAGCTGTAAAGTGCTTACAATTATGGCTGCAAACCCAGTAATCTACACTGATGTAGGTAAATTGCTGACCTCTCTATCACTGTTACTTACGATGCAAAAAAACCTTGGGTTTTCTCTGCAGCTTAATAAAACCTGTGGGGAATTGGCGCAAGGCTTTCATTCCTTATAGCCAGCCTTTAATGTAGAAGTCGAGATTTCCTGGAGGGGAACTGAATAGTTTAGAATAATTAGTGATTTACATATAGAGCTGTAAACAAAGATACATGGTATTAAGTTACCATGATGAAGGGTTCCACCTTCTCAGTTGCTACTTTGGATTTGATTTTATTTAAAAATTCTGTATTTTAATTCTGCTCACATTCTGCAATCGCTAGTAAAGTGGCCTGAAGCGGACAGCAAGAGGAGAGCACTAAATCGAAGGCTTAAATCACTTCTTCCTCAGTTCTCCCTGGCAGATTTAAAGAGAAACCTGGCACTAATGCTTTCAAATAATATACTGTTGGACCTGACACAGCAGAGAAACTCTGCTTCAAATCACACAATGGTCCAGATGACCATGCAATTACAATTAACCTCCTGCCCGCTGTGCCTAATGACAAATGATCATGTGAACGATAGACTCAGGGAAGGACCCAGGTATCAAAAAAATTATTTCTGATTCTTACATATTTAAAAAGCCATTTTCAGTTAGGTAAAAGCCAAGGGACACTAATTTTAGTTTTGCATCCGAAAGAAATGAATAACCCTTGATAAGACACATGCAGGCATAAGCACAGGCTGTCAGCCTTCTAGCAGCAAGAGGGATGCACGGAACTCTCCTTCCGCCAGAGCGCTGTAATGGGAGAAGTACTAATATCCTCCACTGCTATAAATCTTAGCCCAGACCAGGGAGCATGAATTTTGTCCATGCTGGATAAAAAAAGGTAATATAACCTCAAAATAGCATGCAATATTTTTTGGCACACTTACTGGGCCCATGGGGTTCGCATTACAAGGTCAATAAGTAGGGAGTTATCCTATGTTGTTCCATCAGGTTTTGTGCTTCTTCTGGTTTATGTCCCTCATCTCCTACTTACCTCGAGACCTCTCCTTACCAGGGAGCATCCTCCTCTCTCTGCTCACACAGCATCTTCAGAAGAAAGCAGAGCTATTTTCCAGTCTGCTTCCTCTGCAGAACAGGGAAGCACAAAGATCACACCATCCTGGGAAGTGCTGGTGGCACCCATTTCCTTTCCTGTACTCGGCTCTAATGGGGTAAGAGTTTATTTGCCCCAGTTGTGCTCCTGGTCAGAAGATCTGTCAGCAGAGCACTTGGAGTGATCTCTCCCTGACTTGCTTCAGTGAAGCAAGCTCATTAATTGAAATTATTTTTTAAGGTTTTTGAGAAGTCACTCATTCTAATTAGTGTCCAGACCTGATGGGGCAGAAACCTCCAGCTCAGGAGCAGCAGGGCATCTGTGTGTACATATATTTTTACATTTATATGTATAGGATGTGCTTATGCAAATTCTATCTTCCATTCTTCCTAAATCTGGCGTTTTCTACATCTCCCAAGAATGACAGAAGCAATATGGATATGGCCACTCACCATTTGCACCTGAAAGCATCAAATCACTTGTAGGCACTGCCAAGACCTCTTCTGAAGCAAAAACAAGCCTTTAGGTCCTCCCTGCTCCAGAGTCAAAGGATGCAGCACCACCAAGCACCCACGGGCCATACCCCTGCCAAGGTAAATGGGCAGCACTGTGCTTGGGCAGACCCCTCCTGCAGAGCATGTTAGGGCAAGTATTCATGAAGTTGTATGCTGAGCTATTTTACAGCAGCTAATCACAGGCAAAACACAATTAGGAGATAAGCCCTGTAATGCAGAACATTATGTATAAGGGTTTCTACATATATTTATAGCACCTGTTTCAGCATGCCTTCAGACAGAGTCTTCTCATGTAAAAGAAATATACTGTACTCTGGCAATTTATTCTGATACTTGATTAGGGAAACATTGCTTCATGAATTCTAAGCCATGACATTTCCACTAATCTTTCCATTTCAACAGCACAGAAAGGAATGGCTTTCATATCTCCATGCTTATCATTTTCAAGCTGAGTATATTATCTGCTCGTCTCTGGATTTACTCGATAGCTCTTAAAAAAACTAAAACAGACCACCACAGTCTGTGAAACTTATGTGTGGCTTACTCAGAGAGCTGTATGTCATTCCAAAGATGAACAAATGTAGAAACCAGCTCTCATCTTTATTCTAAAGTATGTCAAATAAATAAAAACCCAGATTGCTATCTGTTATTTCCCCTCAATGAGACTGCTGCTTAAAAGGTTACAAACGATGATGTTTTTGCTTTTGCAGAAGGCCATGCATTAAACTTCTCATATTGCCTTGCAGGGATCAAATACAGTCTGTTTGTTGTCAGATTTCTTAAGCTTGCTCTCCTGCCACGCCCCCCAATGCAAAAGTTACCACTGCCCTACACACCAGCCTGCCCCTGAGAGACCTTACCTTGCCACCCTTGCAGCACCCCTCCTGCTGATACCCAAGGCCACAGGCATTTTAACACCTGAACAAATAGTCTGGAGCTCCTCAGCTGTAGTTTCCAAGTTACAGTTTTAATTTTGTGCTGCTTGTCAGGTCCCTCAGCAGCATGAGCTGTTCCTGTGTGCCATGGTACCTTGTCCCCTCACAGTCTCACCTGGGGCTGCTCTCTAACCACTGAGCATCATATGGACCTATAACCTAGAACACAACCCATCGATTCGTGCGGTGATAAAACTCGACCTGAAGATGTGTCCTGGGAGTGCACTGCTGCCCACAGTGCCTGCTCTAGGTGTTTTCAAGGGGCCAAGCTACAGCCAGCATGAAACAGGGGCCTTGAAAGATTCACAGCACACTGCTTCAGCCTATGAATCCATTCCCAAGACATCACCCCACCGGCTGATGTAGAAAGAGCCTCTGCTATCATTAACTAAAGCAATCGTGCCTTTTGTTCTGCCATAATACACACCTATAGCAGCCTTTACTCTCTAATATATTCAGACTCAACCTGTCTTTGGAATTTGCTTTCCCAATAGCTGTCATGCTCCAACACTTGTCAGTTGTCTCAGATAACTAAATATTACTCTGATATTCACAGCACAACTTAGAAATTCCCTACACAAACTACAGGGAATTCTGCCAGTTCTGAGATAAATTAACTGCTTATCAAAGGCAAAACTGACAAGGGTTGTTGTTTTTTTTTTTTTTTTCGCACGAATCCATGGTTTATTACTTCCCAGCCCCGTAACGCTACTTAGCTTTTCCATGATCCATGCTTGAAGACCTTTAGATATATCACCTCGGCTTAATAACAACACAATTACAACACTTAATGTGTTTAAGGGAACAGTCCCAGCTTAATTTCCGGTAGGAGCATGCTCTGCTAGCACGGCAAAAACCATCAGCCTGTGCTCAGACCTTCCTTTATCTGCTTAGCCAGAAAATTCCCTGCCCACCAGCACCAGGATGAGAGCTTAGTCCCCGATTCCAGCTCCTCAGGGTGAAGTCCACATAGCTCCTTTCAGGGTTTGGCTGCAGCCCTTCCCTTTCCCACACCCAAATCAATACCACCACAGCTCCTCCACCTGAGGTTATGCTACACTCTGGCAGAGCACCCTTCTTTTTCCTCATGAAATCAGCCTTCTGGGTCACATTTTGGAGGTTATCTTCTAAAAAGCCCCAAACTGAGCCTGGCAGCAACTGAGTCCCAAGCTACAGAGTTTTCTCAGGACTTAAATGCCAAAGCATTTTAGTTTCCCATGCCCCAGGAAAAGCAACTTACTCCAGAGACCTCATGGGCACAAGGATGCCAAGTCCTCTTGGCCTGAAGGACATAAGGAAGCTACCAGAAGGTTACCAAAATCAGCCCTACACATACAGCAGCCCAGGCTTGTGCTCAGCAGCCTGCCTACAGAGAAGCTGGCACCCCAACACTAAATAACCCATCCCTCTCTGCCACACACAGTCCATTATCCTTCCAACCCATTTTCAAACCTCTCTTCCTGGGGTGTGTGTGGGGAAAAGTACGTTTCCAACATGGAACAACAGGGTGGGCATGTTTCAGTGCCAGAGCAGAATTGATACTGCCCACACAACCTGGGGTTTGGAAATAATGTATTTATAGAAGTACATTAAGACCAATTTAGAAAAGGTTGATTAGATAAAGTAATGCTCATTCAGGCAAGCCTAAACAATTTTCTTATTTCATTGAATCAGCAATAATGTACTCCTACAAATGCAATAAATATATATCTAATCACCTCCTCCTTCAGTGGCTTCTCCCCTTGTTCCTTTTGGTTGGCAGCATTTGGTTTGGGTTGTTTTCAGAAACAGAAAAAAAACCCAGTAACTCATTTATAAAACCTTCCCTTCCCGGTAATTTTATTTTATCTCTGTAGCATAAGGCAATCTAGCAGAAGCAAACATTGTTTACTTGTTAATACCAAGCCAGAACTCTTAAAGAGAGTCGATGAGACCACAGAGGAAAACTATTGTTTTCTTTGTTATTCTGCTGGAAGACCTGCGGTAACATGTCAGACATTGGTGGAGTCTTTTGGGGAAAATACAAATAGTTCCCCTCTTTTCATCCATATGCATGGGAAATTGTGCTGGTCTACAAGCACTGGAAGATTTTGTGTTGCTGCTCCAGCTACATCTTCTCACACCATAGGAACACCTGCTTTAAAGAAAAATTCACTGCAATTTATAATTCAGAAATCAAGGTATTTTTTAAATCCTGTTTGATTGTGTTACTGGATCAACTGATTGCCACAAGGTACATCTCAAGAGATACACAGTGCTAACTGCAGACCAGGCTTATGTGCCTGAGTCCTTGCACCCCACAGCCCCTGGGTGAGCCCCAAAACCAGGATCCAATCCACTGGCACTCAGTGAACTGAGAAATTGAGGGGTTGCAGGCAAGTGAGTGTCCTAGCCAGGCATACGTATACAAAATCCTTTTGTTTGTGCTGTGTGGTGACAACATCTGTTATTAGGACACTGGCTGTTTACCTGTGGGTTTCATTGCAGTGTGATTACTTCTCATCTAAGAGTGCCTTCAGCTCAACACCACATTTGGATCACAGATTCCCTCTTAGCCTCTCCCTTCTCTTTTCACCCTCTACATTATTTACCCCTAGTTTTAAGAGGAACTAAGATTTCTTAAAAGCAACCTGGCGGAAAGAATTGTCTTTGTCACCATCTTTCTAGGCAAGCATTTGCTGCTGAGGTGTGAAGGCACATGCATGTTCCTGCAACGATTTAATGAAAGATAGACATGGGGAAATTTCTGCTGTTGGGCAGAATTTTTGCAGCTGTGTTTGTGCCCAAACCAAATTCCCAAGCATACACTCTGTATAAAGCCTCTGTATCAACCACCATCACAGAGAATTGATTCTTAAGTACACCCCTTATGAAGAGAGACATTTTTTATCCCACGCTACAAATTCAAATTTAATCAAGGATACTGCTTAAGCAAGCTTTTCTTTTTTCCATAACCAAGTCCAGAAAATTTCTCTGAATCACCTTTGATTCAGTGAGGGGATGTTATTGGGCTGCTACCACAGCTCACTCCTTCCTAGCCAGAAAATGGCAACCTTTCATTTGGCCTCTAAAAACCAAAAAAGGTTCCAATCTAGCAAATGCTTAGCATCCTTTGCAAACAGTAATCTACTCCAGCAAGATGTTAGGTAAAAACTTTCTAAGCCAGAACTGGGTTTTCAAAAGTCCTGTGTGTACGCTCATAAAAGCCCAGTCTTTAACAATTTGGTGAGCAACATCCAAATCACTCCCTGTACCACTAACTGTTTTGAAAAGTCCTACACTTGGGCAAGAAATGAGTGTGGGGTTTTGTCTTGTGCTGTAAGTGTAAGTGCCTAGTCACTCCTGGGGACTTAATAAATGCTCTCGGAAAACCAGGAATGATTAAAGCCTCACCATTAGCCTCAATGGGATAAAGGTTTTACTCCACATCTTTCACTTATGTGCCTGGATACAGGTTTAGAAACCTAGTTTTAATTTGCTTCTCTTGGAAATCTAACTCTAAAAATTCAAAACAAACAACAAGGGCTTAATGAGGAAAACAAAATTAGTCAGACATGTGTAGCTATACAGCAACACAAGACAGCTGAGCGGCTACTTCTAAGGAGTCAGCATGAATGCCTGGAAGATGATTTGCTGGTTTAAGGCTTGCACTATAATTTTGTTTGACTCACGATTAATTCTGCTCAAAACTGAATCGAAAACAAATGAATATTTACATTCTTTGCGCTACAGCCAACACCCAAAGCAAGGAGTACATTTGCCCAGCTTATCCTGAGTGTGGTATGGATGTAGCTCTAAGACCCCACTTGTCATGGCTCAGAAACTGGGGACACGGGAAATAACCTGTTCTTTAATTTTCCTAGCAATGAAAAGCAGGGAAGTAAACAAAATCGTACTGATAAGAGAGATTCAATCAGGAAAAGTTTGGCTGATCCTCCAGCTCCAGCCCCAAGAATAATTCCTTTTGAAAAGGTCTGGATGTACTTTCTTTACATAGATGCATCATTTTTCTGAACCATCTCTGGTAAGCTTTTCCCCACTATGTGCACTTTATATCCTTAGGGGAATACCCTTTTACTTGATGTTTTTGATTTCCCTGGAGCATCACCCCATCTTGAGCAACACTGCTCAGCATGCCCCCACCCTCGATGTAACCAGGACACAAGTCAGCTATCGTAATCATGGGCAAGGAGCCACTTCAGAGAGCAAAAAAATCTATAGTGAGAGAGAATGAAACTCATGGTGAAAAGGTGTGAAACTTTTGCTGGAGAGAGCCAAAAGAACTTTGCTCAGAGAAAACTAGGAAAAAAAATTAAGCGGAGAAGAAAAAGAATGTAGGGCCAGGAACTTGCTGGCAGTGCTGTTCTCTAGAACTCTACTGGCCTTGTCAGACAAATTAAGATATTTCTGCTTACCACCTAGCTTTTTTCCTCTACTTTTTAAGAATTTTATTAGAATAATAACCCCGCAATCCCTTGCAGCACTCGCTCTTACATGCATGCACAGATTAGGTCTAATATAATGCACTTCCCATTATGAGCGAAGGTGTGAGTGCACCTGCTCCGCATTGCTTCAGGCAGACAATTGCCCTGTCCTAACCCCTGCTGCAGCCAACATGGCAAGCAATTTATCACCATCATCTAACTTCATTCACTTCCCTGCTGAGTGACAGCCATCAAAAGTCTCATTACTGGCCTGCTACTAGGTGGCAAGGCAATCACATCGCCTAACAAGGTCTTAAAGAGGACAGAACTTCCTAAATCCCATTACCTAGAGGCCCTCCCTCCCCCAAGATGAAGATTTGAGCCACAGATGTCAAATACATTTCTGACCCTTTTTAATCTTTCAACTTTGCTTCCAGGTGAATGAAGCAGGAGAGTCCTCCTGTACATGTATGGATTTGCTTCGTGGAGTTTCAAACCATCAACAGTTGGATTTGCTGGATGTTTCCAAGCCAAATCCACTTACCTGACTAATAAGTAAGCCCTCTGGGGAGGGAAAAGTCATGCAGAGATTTATCCTTGGCAACTCCAGCCCAGTGCTAGGAGTGTATTTCTCTACAATGCAGGAGGACTATTTCCATGTATTCGAGCCTATTACTGGAAGCAAAGGCAAAACCCGTCCAAAACTACCTATTCCATTAACTTCTGCGAGCGAAATGGCAAGCGACATTTGTGGCAATAGAAATCACAAAATCTGAAATAAGATTAATAATGACAATAATGACAATCAGCAGTCAGCAACTCGGTGGCTCACATTATCTGGCAATGGTACCAAGTCTGGTGAGGCAGAGTTTGGAATGGAGTAGTCTGGTGCACTATGCCTTCTCCACAAAGCAAAAGCATTGCTTTCAAACTTGTGGCCTCATAACACAGATTTATATTAAGACAGACTCAGCTAGTCCAGTGGAACGGGAAAAACCCAAAAAACTCCTGTTCTATTTTTTTTTCCCCAGTGTTCATTTCCCCTTCAGGACTCCTCCCTTTGAAAATCAGAATATCTACACAAATACACAAGTGTACATATATGTATATATGCACATGTTAAAAAATATGCAACAGATACCGCTCCTTTCCCATTCAAGATGTTAGTTACATCTTTCTGTATCTCGTTGTGCTGGAAGAGGAGAAGGTTTTGTTTCCTGCTTTTTGTTCCTGGCTTTGGTATGACAAGAAACGCTGACCGACAATTTTTCATGAGGCAACACATGGAAAAAAGGACCTGCTAGGCACAGAAAGGCTTTCCACGTGTGGAAAAAGCAGGCATAAATGGTCTCCAACATATCTGTAAAACCGCTAGACTTTTAAGAAATAGTTACTAGGACCCATGAGTTTATTTTGCTGAGAGGATCAATGGGCACTGGGGGAACTTGAACACACTCCAGTTACTCATCATCTGGATTCCTTTACAGCAAAGCAATCTGATGCACCTATAATTATGGTTGCTAAAAACTTTTCACTGGAAACTATTTTTTCTAAATTATCTTTACTCTAAGAATTGCTAGATAATTAACACGTTTAAATAATTTCCACTTATTGCCCAAAGCCCAAATCCCAGGTATTTCCATTCTGCAGAAGGTTACCTTAAAATTACGGAAAGAATTTTAAAAGGTTCTAATTCCATTCAGAAACATTCATGGAAAACACTTGGTAGGTGCTGTAATAACTGTCCACAGCATTAAGCCTTGCTGATGATGCACGTGCTTCATATACCCTCAAAACATTTAGTAACATTCTTCCCATACAGCCCCATGGCTGCCTCTTTAGGCTAATTTATAGCATCTGGGACTTTTGGTCAAAATTCCCCTGGGGAACAGATCAGAAGAGAGAATGGGACAAGGACTGAAACAAAGCCAAACCCTAAGAACAGCTTACAATGCATAAATGAACCTTTTTCTTCACAAAAAACACAATGTCTTCCAATTGACTCTGCTACAACTGGACATCAATCTGCAGCAGATACCAGGGCAAATTAATGATTCTTTATTTTTGTGCAAGCCTGCTAATGAAGTTCACTCCCTTTGTTAGCCAAGGTGATCTGAACTGAGACTGGTCGATTTTTCTTTCTTAGTCCAGGGAAGTTTCCTGCCAGCTGGACCTGCAGAAATGGCCAAGAGAACAGAATGGACCCCAGTACAGGAATCTACCAGGTCTTGACCTCAGGTCTGGAATCCTTCTCTTCTATCCACAGTACTAAATCCACACCACACCTGCAGAGCACCACTGCACAACACCTGTTTATCAACCAGGTATCCATGTTTAAATCTTCATCTCCTTGCCTAGTTATGGAACGTTATTCAGAGGTCATATCTTAACTACATACCAGACAGCTTCACAGACACACACACACCTAAACACACATCCATCCCCAGCCCAAATGCGTTGGGATATTTTTGTGAGGGTTTTTTTT
>VWZT01007010.1:361908-444496 GCA_013397055.1 Pachycephala philippinensis | reverse complement strand
TTTTTTGTGGGGGGTTTTTTTTTTTTTTTGTGGGCTGTTTTGGTGGGGTTTTTTCAAGGATATTCAAAGTTCAGCTTCTGCCAGTTTTTTTTTAATCTCCTTCTCTTTTTTTAAAAATCAAACTGTATTTCAACTACAGATCATCTCTACAGGAGTCAGTTCTTATTATCAGTGGACTTCTTAATTAATGTTCACCCTGTCTTTTTCTGTTGCTATATTGAATTTGAGTGCATATGGCTTAATAGACACACCAGATGCTGCTTCCCTAGGTCGTTTAGGAGCTAATGCTTCATCATTTGAAGGTTTCTAAAAAAAAGTGAGGCTCGTTATTTAGTAGATTAGCCACCAGTTCAGACGAAGAGACAACCTGGAGGAACTACCTTGCCTGGCTGTAAACCAAAGTCCAGACCTTAGGAGGGGCTGTGCTGCTTCTTCATTGGAGAAGGACGTGGGCAGCCTGGGCACCTTCCTTTCCTCAAAGCCTAGTGACAGTGAAATAATGTCTTCCAAAAATAGCATCATTTTCTCCCCCCCTTCTCCAAACAGGTAAGGGCTGAACCCAATGGACTCTTGACTTCTTCCAAGGCTGGAGATGTTTTCTGCTCCAGTCATTTACTTCCCGTTTCACCCTCCCTTATGGTTTAGAAGGTGAACAGAGATATAAAAACACCACCTTTAACAGCTGCCTTGCCACCCACAGAGATACCAGCAGTCAGCCAGCAGGGACATCTCAGATTCAGGCGTGTGACAGATTGAATCACTGGGTATGGTGATACCTATCCCCAACTCTCCTCCCCCCTGACCCAAACAGGTCAGATAGAAATGTAAGCAATTCTTGCTCTCTATTACTGATAAACCAGAAATATCTCCCATGTGTCACTTTAAATGTATGAGGTCACATTTATTCATTTAGGAAGTAGGCAGGCAGGAGTCCAAGTATCTCTGTCTGCAAGAAACATGGGTGATGCAGTAAGCACGTGAATGAAGGGTTAAAGTTTATAAAATGTTTTATAAACCAGAGTTACATTGGTAAACACATATAGTGCAATCTAGGCACCAGAAAAAGCTTGCAGTACATGCTGGTGGATGTGATTTTAAGTATCCAGTCAGACACCCTACTTGTGAAGTCAAATGCATTGAAACAACAACAGCCTCTGTAGCATCTTTAGGCTGAGCCAACTCTAAATGATTTTTAGGTTTAAGAAGATAAATATGGAGGATCTGACAAATCTACATCCATAGTTGTCACAGATTACAACTACAATACAGCTTGATTGCAAATACTATCAATATATAATATCAATTGTGTTGGGTTAAAAAAAAAAAAAAGAAGGAAAAAAGGAAAATAAACACAAGAACCCAAAAGCCACACCCCCCCATCCCATACTGAACCCCAAAAATCCCAGCCACGGTCCAATGCCTTGCCACATCATGATTGCTGGCAGCAAGATGCTGCAGCTCCTAATATCAGAAGCTGCTCAGGCTGCTCCCCAGAGAAAGAGAGAGCTCTTCTCTGTCTCTCCCAGTCTCTTTAGAAAGCCTCAGCATGCCTGGAGGAGCTGGTAGGGATGGGCTGCAATGACACACTGTGGGACTGCTTTATTTTTCCCATTACAAGCAGCTAACATGGCCCCCCAAGAGCACAGGCCTAAGTTCTGCACATGCACAATTTCTCTGTAAAAATCTTCTCCTTTTGGCATGCTGGCAGCAGTTCATAATTATGAATTCACCGTTCACAATTATGGTTCATAATTCTTCCAAAATGGAGAGGCTGGTGATACAGGGATCTACAGAAAGAGCTGAACCAGCACTTCCCTTGATTTTCCTTCATTTCACAAGGAGTCTCCATATGGAAAAAGTCTGAACTTCAGCTTTTTGTATACAAATGAGTCTAAACCACACCTCCAGTTTATTTGGAGCAGGTGGTGCAGTAAAAACGCTGAAATGAGTTTATGGGCAGGATTATATGACTTAGTGCTTCTGGCAGACAAGGACTAGCATGAGAACAGTGGAAGTCCTCTCTGCTCTTCAGTCCTCTGCTTTCTAAGCTTTCTTGCTGAAACCAGAAGAGCAATACTAGCTGGTAACCTCTAGGCCAAGCCAGGTAGCTCTGGGGGCTTGCTGCCAGGTTCCTCAGCCAAGGCAGGAGCCTGTGCTGGAGTATTTCTTCACTCCCACCCTGCAAGAGAGGGTTTCACCCACCCAAAATGCTCATTGCCTACATCGGGCAGCCCATGGCACAAGACCAGAGCTCGTCACTCCACATGAGCATGCCAGGCTCCAGTCTCCCTCTGGAGAGTGTTAAATATAAGCTGCTTTAGACTTCAGCTTCTGGAAACATGACATGCTGACAACAACATGAGGAGAGACAAGAAATTTCTGCAAAAATAGCTTATTGCAGCCCAGCCAATCCCTGACACATTTTGCCTCTCCAGTGCTATCACACAGGAATCTTCACTTTTAAAAAGCAAGGATTAAAACCAGCTAAGAGAAAAAGACATACAGAACCTTGAGGCTCACAATAGCAGAAATACAGAGGGGAGAAAACATAATGACAGTCTTCACAAAACATACACTGGTCCCGAAGAGGTCCCTACCTGTGCTTCACACAGGCCAGGACAAACCCTTCAATAGCAGGTTATAAATATGCTATCAAACAGATAAGGCTTAACATTCCCACACCCAACTCAAGAGCAACCGGGGTAATTTCCCAAGCCTCACTAATGCCAGCTGATTAAGAGCCACAACCTTAACTAACAGCTACCTAGAGCTTGATCCCTGCAGCCTCATTTAGGCACTCAAATGACCTCAAACGACCTGCAAAGGTGCTGGTACTGCATCAGCCAGGAGGAGGCATCATGTCAGGCCTCCCGTGCTCGCAGAAAGGACTACTGTAATCAGAACTTCTGGGCCCCCACCTAACATTGATGGCAATTTCTGCCCAGACCCTTTTAGAGACAGCACATCAACCAACAGCATGGCTGCAGCCTGTCCCAAACTGCCTTTATCCAAGTTCAGGCACACCCTGAAGCCACAGGAGGTGAGAACATCTCATGCTGTAGACATGAGTAGACAACTCTCCTCCCGGGCATGTTTCTCTGAAGGGCCGTCAGGAGCCCTGCAAAGCTCCTGCAGTCCCAGCAAAGCCTCCTGCTGCTGCAGTGCCTCTCTGGTGGGCTGGGTCTGTCACTGCACAGGTGCCTGGGATGGTCCCTGTGCATTTGCTGCACAGCATGGGGAGTGCCACCTCTGCTGCCCGAGGAGGGAGGTCTGACAACACAGTTTTACACGGGGGATTGGAGCCCTTGCTACATCCAGCCCATGGTATGAGTGCTTCATTGTGCTGGGACTGGAAAGCTGGCTGATGATTTATAGAAGATATGCAGTGGCCTTTGGCTCGTTTAATATCTGGCTAGATAATAGTCAGCCTTTGATGTACAAACTCATTCAACAGATTATTCCTCCAAGGTGCCTTACTACCTCTAGTGCAAATCAGCCTAGAGATAATGTCAGAAACACGAACATACTCTTCCTTTCAATCTGCTGCTTCAGCACTTCCTGATACACATCACCTCACAGTTCCCATCCCAGAGACATGTATGGATAGTGCCCCACATATTGCATCAGCCAGGTACTTTCAGAGAATGAAGCTCGGCACAGGCATAGCTCAGGGGAGGGGAGCATGCACACCAGCATGAGCATGAGAAGCATGTGTGTCCAGGAAGCAAAAGCAAAACAGCATTTGGAACAAGAAAAAATGCATCATCTTTTAAGTTCAGCCACCTAATCTCTTTTCTTTCAGGTCTGTAAGGCACAAGATCACATTGATAACACCATCTTATCAAGTCACCAACCAACACTATGCGGTGTTGTTGCTATTTTTTTCATTCTCAGAGAAAAAAAAAAAATCTCTTTAATGAAGCTGTTCAGCCTTATGTTTGAACAGCAAAAGCAGGAGCCAACCTCATCAGTGTTTAAGAGTTACAGGGGCTGAGAGTGTTTTCTCACTGAGCATCAATTCCAGCTCTTTGAACCAATTGCCACAGATTCCAGGAGCTTGCCCACACTACAATTTTCACACTTAGCAACTGTAAAATTGTTAAAGCGATATCTTTCCACATGGTTGCTCTGTTATTAGTGCTTAGTTTGGCATGCCACCTTAGTTACGGGCTTTAAATGCCACTTTCCGGGGTAACCTTGGCCATGAAATCGGAAAATCAGATCATTTTCTGGTCTGTTTTTTTCTCTTTCTCTGGATGAGATTAGATTTTGCTACGCCTGACTGACAAATCTCATTTGGGATTCCAGAGGAGGCTGAAGCCCTGACCTCCTTAAGAAGTAGGAGGCAAAGATGTCTCAAGCTATGATAAGAAAGAAAGAGCTAATTTCAACACATCACATAAGAGGCAATTGGTAATTAATTTGCAATGAGAGACAAACATGCTTGCAAAATATGTTCAGAGAGTGCTTCCCTGTCAAGTCAGGGTGCTTAGTTTTATTTCTCTAAAACGATGCTAAAACATACGAGGTTTTCTTCTTTCTCTGTGTTATCTATGTCGGTTATATTTATCTCAGGAAAACAGAACTGTGGGAGTTAGGGGCTTTCTTTAAACATTTTAACTTAATGCAATGAAGAAGCAGCCCAACAGCGTTTTCAAGAATTATTTTTTAACCATGTTTAAGTGATTATTTGACCTTTCTCTAGCTATAATCTTTTGACAGCTCATTATGTTCCAAGCATGTTATCTGTGCTAGATGCAGTGTTACTTAAAAAGGATGACAAACTGCACATCAACCATAATGAACAACAGACAAATGTCAAAAAATTTCATTTCTAGTGTTTAGTCATGCTCCCGTTGAAAGTTAACATCACATTAAACACTATTATGGAATATCATTCAAAATGACAGGGCAAAAGCTCAGCTGCTCCATCAAGTAATACACTTTAAACTGCAGGACTTCAATGGTTGGTCCGCAGAACTGTAATAACTGATGATATGCAGGACCACCCACTGACACCCTGAGACTTACTGCTGATTAACTAGGAATATAAAACCGTATCAGTTCAGCAGAGATGCCCTGTACTAAGATTTTCATTCTGGTTATTATTTCTAACATCCCCAAAGAAAAAAAGAAATCAATCAATATGCAGAGGCGGAAAATATTATAGATCAGAAGGATTAAAATACAAGGCACTCTGGAGAGACTGTAATCTTTGCCAGGAGTTATTCCGAAAGCCACATCTTCAACTAGAAAGGCTGTGGTAAAATTCAAGTACACCCAAGAAGCACAGGCTCACAGGGTTTACCTCCTCTCAGGAAAACTTCCTGGGACTCCATTCAAACTTCAGTGCAATGGCAAACTGAGGAACCGGTTTGAAAACTTACACATATGGACTTACTTCAGTACTGTAAGCCCCAAGAAGGCTTCTTCCCTAAGTAGCACTTCCAGCTCTTTGAACTGACTTTCACAGAAAGCTGTTTAAGACAGGTTTGCAGAGCTGGGAAAAAGGGATGGTCTGTCCCAGTGAGGGGAAGCTTTTCTGAGCAAGAATTAGCTTGCAATAGGAACCACCCCTCCAAACCCACCTTCAAAACCCCCACAAAGCTGATGTGCCAATGTCATGATAGGAAAAGCCTGTTTTGTGCCTCTGCAACCTTGCTGACAGTTGGAGGCTGCTAAACTTTTCCACTGTTGCCAATTATCCCCAGGCACTTGAGGCAGGGTAAATGAGGCACACTGACAAGTGACAGTAATCGATTTTTCAGCATGCATTTTTTATATTTAGACAGGGAGTGCCAAGCTAATGAAATGAACTACTAAAGTACAAAAGTGGATTACAGCATGTCAAATAGTCTGTGAAAAGCACCCATCTCAATGCCCTTCAGTCTTTCACTGCCACCCTGCCTTGCAACTACTGCTTGACTTTGACTTCAGTCGTCTTACCAAAGCAGGCACACCGGCAAGAGGTCCTTCAAACCCAGCCAATCAGGCCAGGACCACCCATTGCAGACAAGGTGACCATAAAGGAGGAGCATCACCCAAGGAGCAGTGAGTATCAGCTCTGGAGAGACCCCAATGAGGCAAAACCTCACACACACATTACAGACTGACAACAAGAAAACACTTTCTCACCCATGACCTGCCAATATTAAATGCCAGAAACCACAAAAGCCATCAGTGACCCACTCCAACATCTTGAGCAACAGTTCTGAATTCAATAAATAAGCCAATGCTACTTAAAAAACCTGAAATCCCTTTTTTTAGTGGCTACTACATAAAATGTAGACTTGGGGATTAAGGCTTAAGGGCCTCCTGTCAAAAGTCTCTGCAAGTGTCACTAAATGCAGGTATGTGAGCAATAATACAGTTCCCTCTTTCTTGTCACTACCAAATCTCCATGAATCTTGTGCTCAAGGATCACATCAAAACTCAGAGAGAAGCAGGAATTTGGAGATTTATCTCACATCATCGCTGTCCAGCTCACAAATGCTCTATGCAATGTAAAATCTTAATAATTTACTTTCTCATGAGACATTCACAGCTTTCCCTCAGACAAAAAAACAGCCACGCCATGCTCCAAGCTCATCCCAATGTTGATGTTCAAGCTGGGGTACAGCTTGGCTTCCCTACCTGTAAGACAGACTGGCATCTGTTTGGACAAAATACAAGCTGGCAGTTTCATATGCACACCTTGCACAGAGGACATCCCTTATGGAATATTATTTATGGGTGAGGAATGAGACAGGGCAGTTTGTGAACCTTGTCCGGCCACAACCCCACTCTCCCAGATCTGCAGCCAGGAGACCAAATTCCTCAAGCATTTGTTTCTTAAAAAGTAAAAGGTTTATTGATCCATTATCCCAGTTAACAAACAGGATAAAGGATTTTCATAGTGAAGATAAATGTCAGTAAATGTCATCATTCCCAGCTATTTTGCTCCTTAAAGGACAATCACATGATTCAGACTCCTTCTTCAGGAAGAAGAATCCTTTCCAAGCCTCGTGCTCATCCCACATCTTTTTGATTTGTCTCTCCCTGACCAACTCACCCTACCTGCTTACCATGAGATTGAATATTAATAGCATGAAATTTCCTATTTCATGTTACAAAGTTCTTTATCTGCTGGCAGTCTTGTATTTGATCTTCATCTTTTCTGCTTATCCTATGTTTTTGTTATGAATAAAATAAAAATTAAAACGAGTAAGGTAATAAAATGAAATGAGATCATATAATGAATATCTTGGGCATTGCACATAGAAGGAAATTAGAAGGAGTTCTATAGAGCTGCATTTTTATTCAACAGGATATTAACACACATGTGTCTTCAAGACCTAAATCAGAGCATCTTTTTATCACCTGCAGTGACACAGGGGACTTGCAGGAGAAAGAGGATGTGGACAGTATTGTAAATAAACTGTTCAGATCCTCCAGCAATGGAAAATATAAACAGGTAATAAATACAAATTTGATAAAGCCCAAGTTTCTGCCTGTTCTCAGATATCCATATCAGAGAAGGAAATCAAAGAAATCTTGCTCTGGTATGGTGTGATGTTCATTCCTATTGCATTGCAGCAAGAGAAGTGTTGGGAGCAACTCTTACAGCATGGAAAGATACAGTGATTTTGTCACCATGGGGTTTGCTTTTAATCAGCATCAAGAACTTTGGTCTATCTTTTTTATGAGAGAATTTCTGGTAAAAAAGTATAATTCAGTATTTCTATCACAAGGAGCATGAATTGCAAAGGAGAGATTTGCACAAAGCACTGCAATGTACAAAATGAATTGGTTTGAGCTCATCTTTCCCTGTTAGATCTAGAAAATGCTACAGTTGAGGGGAAAATTGATTTAAAGTTGAGATGGCCCCTCTTTGCTCATAGCTTAACACTATCTTGGAGAGCAGAGACACAAGGAAGACCCTGTTCTTCAGGTCCTCCTCCACAATATAGCCACTCTTCCTCCTGGGATCTGCTCTGTTCTTTTGCTCGCTTCTGACATCTCAAGAGATTCATCACAAGCAGAGCTGTATTCCTTCTCCTTTGCTTACTTTTCTTTCTACAGAATATTCCAGATCTTTTTCTTCAACCCTCCCTGCTTCTGCGAGAAATGCCACAACTCAGTCAAAGCTTTATGGTTTCAAAACCAACCCTTACAGTTACTAGTCTTGCAGCAAAGAGCGGAGTAAGTGTTATTAGTCATACGGTTCTCCACCAGAAATGTAAATGAATCCAATGGATAATAAAGGTTATTTTCTTATATTAAACATGTTTGTAAAAATTTTGGAATCTACAAGGCTCAGAAGTGTCTGAATCACTGCAATCCATTACCCCTGTGGCTTTCAGGGCAAAGAAGTGATTCTCCTCTCAGTTGCAACTCAATAAGAACTTCCAGTTTTGGAAATTAATTACAGCAATACTACTCACCATGGACCCAGTATCTCTACCTTCCAAAGGACTCCATAAAAAATGAGCCAAGTAACTTGTACTTAACCTTTTTATCTACTGAACTTTTTATTTTAAAAGCTAATAAAACTAAAACTGTGTGCTGCCTGTAGTACAGCACTGTATTTTCTTAGCATAATAAACAGCCTATTTTACAAGCTACATGATTTATGTATATGGTAAACCCAGCAGAGAAAACTTACCATGATTAATAAGTTTAACATTTTTACTTAGGTCACGTAGTCACTTTCCAAAGACATCAATAAAATGTTTTAGAGTTAAATAACAAATCAGTCACTGACAAGATAAATCACTGTAATGGGCAACTACTTTCCAATTACACTTTATTTCTGCAGAAGTCATTTTGGGGAAACAGCATTAATTGCCATTTGGAATTGATAGGGCATTACCACCAGGCAGGGAGAGAGGCATCTCAGTTCAAAACTGTAAATGTCCTGTGTGATGCCAGCATGATACTTAAGTTGAAAATAAATCACAAGCAGCATGAAGATAGCAGGAGTAATAGTTTCCCGACTCCCCATAACAGATGACCTAAATAAATGAGAAACACAGTTCCGTAAAAGGTAAAATGCTTCATCTTTTTTTTTTTTTTTTTTTTTTTTTAAACAAGCTATTCTTTCATCCAGTAGCTCAGCTGCAGACTTTCTATGGCACTCATTGACTGCAAATGTGCAAAGGTCGCAGTCACCTGCAATGTGTTTTCTTACTGATGCAGACTTTTTCCAAGGACAGGCAAAAATGCAGGAAATAAACCCAATGCTTCCTGTGCAGTTACAGTTACAGTGCAGTTACAAGATGGCCAAAAGGAGCCAAACATTTCCAGAAAAAACCTCTTGTATCAAAATAACCAAAAGAGGAAAAACACCAGGATTGGTAAAGAAGATCTTTAAAAGATATTATACAACTACCCACAGTTCTAGAAATTCCCACAGTCCTACAATTTGGAGTGACTTGACACTTAAGACAGTACAGGAGAGGGAGCTATTTTTGGGACAATCCTCACACAAGATTGAAAAATATAAATTTTAAAATACAGAAATTTCAAACATGTAAGAAATCCCAACACATTAAGGAGAGAAATACAGCTAGAGAACCCAAGTTCCTTCGATTGTGCCCCCAAAACAGCACTTCCATTCTTCCATCAGTTTAAGTCAGAGGTACCTAACAAGGTCTGATACTTCCAGAGTACGACAGCACCACACGGACAAAGTGTGGGGAATAGTGGATAGTCTTCCAGGGCAGAAATCCAAGTCCCTTTGTAGATGGTGACATCCATTTTTTGATTTGGCCCCATCTGCCAACAGACTCCAGAACACACCTACACCACAGGCTGGTAACCATAGCTCAGGTCAGCACAGCTACCTGCTGTGGCTTATAAACTCTCAAACGCAAGCATCTCAAGAGGATAACTGCTTGTATTAGGAAAAAAGTGTCTGACTTCCAGTGGAGCTAAGGCTTTATTAACAAGTCATAAAATACCAGTTGAAAAGTATTGCTTTTTTGTCTGTTATACCTTTTTAACTTATTGAACCAAAACAAATTTCTGGACTGCACTAAAACCTGAGGAAGTTTGAATCCTTCCTTTTCCCCAAGTTTTGAGCTATAAATATTGTAAAATTCAGCATTAAGGACAGGTAAGAAGCAATGAAATTCAAGTCATTGTGGCTTTCCATAACAGAGTAAGCAGAACTATCAATTCTCCAGTTTGGCATTGGGCAGCACCTGGAGGTCCTGCTGTAAGAACTCCAAGGGGAAGCATTAACTTGTCAACACCATCCTGCTACAACACGAGCAGCCAGCACAGTGGATTGTCCAGCTTGGGCAGCACTGAGGGCATGCTCCACAAACAAGCCAGGCTGCTCTTCAGCAGCAAATCATCCATTTCCAAAGGAGCATCTGTGATGTATCGTCCCAACAGCTGCCCTCGGGTCTCTCCACAGTCTTTCCACAATGCAGTGTTTCCAGAGTGATTTCACAGGCTGTTCATTTTCAGTAAGTATTAACCACCCAGGCTGCACATGTTTGTGTGCTGCTGCACGGGGAGCACGTGCATGAGCGCAGGTCAGACCATCTCCCAGGAGTTTCAGCAAATTCCAGGCTTACCTACTAACTGCAAACCTTGTTTTCCAACTGCTCATCCCCTTTCCCTTTTCATCACTAATTCTTTCATGGATATAAACATCCAGGATGAGGCAGAAATGCTCTTGAACTCTCAGCTGATACCTAGCGTTAGTAAGGGCAAACAGATGGGTATGCAAAAACCAAGTGCCAAGCACACTATTACATGTAATATAGCAGTGCTGATATGCCCCAGATAAATCTCTGTACCATTTAGTATACTTTACTCCAAAAGACAGTAAAATCTGGCTGAACTGACAAGAAGGTGGGAAACAAGAAGAAAAAAAAAAGACTTGCCCAAGGTCAGAAGCACTGCTTTAAATATCCCAGCTTATACTCTTTGTGCAGAGATAGATATGTTCACAGGACAGTGCAATGCCTTACCCAGATTTACATCAATCCCATGCACTTCCTATTTAGTTCTCAGAAATCAGGCTGTGCATCTTCCTAAAAATGCACTTTCAACAACACATTCAAGTTATAAGTCTCCAGAAGAAGCCTGAACTTTCAGAGGGAGATCAATTTTGTCCCCAATGCTGCCTTTTGCAAGACTCACTTGAAATTAGTCTTCTCAACACTTATTTGGGCACCTACATAAGTCACCCAAGTAGAAAAAGCCCTTGTGCTCTCTCAACTTCTGCTCACTTCAATAGCAAGTCTGACTGTCAGGGCAGTTGTATACGAGCTGAAACATGGATATAGGTGTCTAAGAGGAACTACTGTTTAATATTTTCCCTGATGGTGATCAGTGTTTCTTCTGAATACTTCAGCTATTTCTCCAGTTCCTGGTCACAAAGGTGAGAAAAGATCAGAATTTTTTCTTTGTCCAAAACAGCACTACTTAAATTTTCTTTGATAACTAACTGCATTTCAGCATATGGAAACACTGTGTAAGTAACCACAGAAATACATGATGATCTGCCTCCTTCCTCTCCCCTTATTCACATAATCATTCCCCCTTCCCTAACCAGCCTGGCAGGGAACAAGGTGGCTTAGGTTCCATTTGGTGAAACGGGAGAACACTTCCACTTTTACCTAATTTAATGCACAAGATGAGGCTCTCTGAGTTCCCAGCACAGGCTTTATCTCTTCAGACAGACAAAGCATCTGAGTACAGCCAGAGGACTCACGCCCCTGCCCAGTCCCAGTCTGTGTTTCCGAAACACTCAAGTGACTTGGTACAGACAATGTAAATCTCTACCCCGGTATTCAAAGAGCTCCCTGCAGCACAGTGAAGTTATCTCCAAAAGCCTAATGCACATCCTGAAACAAGCTCTTCATCTCTACGAGCATTACAAAATACTGAGAAGTTTCTAACACCTGGTTTGTGATTTTGAATTACCCTTAAGATTCCTTTGGGTGCAGAGAGAGGGAACAACCTGGTATAGGTAATTTCTAGCCAGAAAAGAACAAACGAAAAAATATTGAGGTTTTATGGGCTGAACTGGAAGTGAAGCAAGATTTGCAGAAATTGGTAACTATGTCTTTTAGAAGCCAACATAAGGACCTGAGAACAGCTCAAATTTTCTGATTATGGGGATTCTACTTGCATTAGGAGACTGGGCACATGGAAGAACCCTCCAGCTGGGATCCTCAAGAGCTCTCAAAGGTTTGGGTCAACTGTGATTTCTCTCAAAACACAGAGCATGAAGTTCAAATATATGAACAGATATAAGGCTCCAATTCCTTCTCAAAATACTACAAATTGTTGCACTACACTTTCAGAACAAAGAGGATTATTACATCTAAGAGAAAAAAAAAACAAAAAAAAAATCAAAAAAAACCCCCAACCCACATCCATCCAGGAAGAAACTAATTACAATGTGAAAAATAATATAATATCCTAACATGCTTTGGGCATTGCAATAGAAAATAAGCACATAGGGAGAAGAAGATTATGGTGATATCTGTGCTCTTGAGCCTTATACATAATTTCCCTAAAGCAGGTTATTGGGAAAAGAAAAAGTAGTAGAGCACACTGAGCATTAAAAAAAGAGCTAGAACAAAGGATATTTCAAGGACATATTTTCTGAACACAATTTATAGTTGTATTGCTAGCACTGAAGCAATGGAAACAATTTCCACACTACCCTAGAAAAATCATGGGGTTTACACATGATGAAAACACTGTTTCTATTACTACCAGCAATACTGCAAGAAAGTAGATGTCCTATCTAAAGTCAGTGATAGCCGTAACATTCCTATAAGGCTGCCCTCATATGTGCTTAAAAACACTACTGTAGTGAACTAAATCCAGCCATGGGTAGTCAAAATGAAATGTTTTAACAGGTAAAATGATGTTCTAGCTTTATTCTTAGGTAGTGGGTTTATTTTGTTTCATAAAAGCGCCTTCACAAAACTTTCTTAACTCCCTCCACACCAGCCACTATTTCTCATGCTTTTTTCCTACAGTCCTGAAATTCCAAGCAAAAATACCTAAAAGGTAGCTTTCTACTGGTTTCTAAAAGTCACATGAGACTGTCCCACCTCTTGTCCTAAAATTTCCTCCTCAAAATGTACTTCCACTTGGCCTGCAATCATGTTTCAGCTTGCACACTCTCCCCTTCTCCTCTTTTTCCCTTTCTTCTGCACAGAAAGACTCAGAAACCCTGAGAGAGAGCAAAAGCATGTTGCTGGAATTAGACTAACAGTGTTTTATAAGGATGACTGAATCAGACAGCTAAAGCAAAGACTCAATAGATAAGCTTTTGCATTCACACATAGTAAGGTGAGTTCAGAACAAATGGATAAGGCTATTGCTGATGTCCAGCAACACAATGACCACGCACTTCCAACACACCAACTACCAAGTCCTTTCACCACAAAAACATCAAGTATCGACTTGAAGGAAGAGGTTGGGGACAGTCTCAGATGACCTTTCCCTTCCAAGGAGGGTCTCTGTCCTGCAAGCCCACAGAAAACAAAAAACCCTCAGGAGCATATCACCTCCTTGGATGGCTTCATCGCCAGAACATGGGGCTGACTGCCGGCAGAGCAGCCAACAGCAGCCATCAAGGTCAAGATCCTTCAACAGCATTAAGGAGCAGGCAAAATTGCTGAAACTGTAATTCACTGAGCTTGGGTGACAGCTCTCAGGGCTTCAGGAAGTCCTCACAGAAACACAGGTCTTGGGACTGTGAAGTGGTAAGATGAAAAACAGAGTCCATCATTCCCCACTGTTTGCAGGATCAATTTAACACAATTACCAGTTTGTTCTTTTGAGCACAATCATGACAGCACAATCCTGCTCCAAATTCATTCACAGCAGTGAAGGAGCAATTAGGAAAGACCATGGCACAGAAATGGCCAGGAGCATCTGCTGGTTAGTCATGCCCACTCCATGAGTACCACATTGCCCTGTGCTGCCCGTGTCATAAGTGTGATTCCTCATCACCTTATGGTCCTCCTGCACATCACTGAGCACTGCATGCTTCTCATTCTCCCTCATCCCAGCAGGATGCTTCAGCAAAACCTGATGGGTTCCTCTTACAAAGATAATTTAGTGCAGAGTATCTCTCTAGGTTACGTCACAACCAGTCTCAAAACAGTCTAAGACCAATTTGGGTAGCCTCCAAGATCACTGAGGCATCCAGCATCCTTTGTTGTGAAAGATGTGAAGAATTTATGCATTTGAAACACAGTCTATACAGTAAACTGAATCTAGAGATTAAGGTCATTAAAGTCTCAAATGCTTTTAACTGGTATTCTTGCTTAAATCAAGAAAAACGTTTCTTTATCATAAGAAATTCCTATTTTAAAGTATTCTTTAAACAGACATTTGCTGGCCATACCCTACTGCCTAAAAGGCTTTTGGATACATACAAACAGATTGTTTTGGGAGCAAATCAGGATGCAAGAGTGGCAAAATCTTTGCTCATATTTATTCCATGATTTCACCCATGCCAGTTCAGCAGCAGATCCAGCCAGCCAGTTTCTTCAGGATTTCTTCAGGATCCAGCCAGCCAGTTTCTTCAGGATTTTACGTAGGTTCTGAATCTATTTAAACTTAAGAACATAATTCTCTCTCTGCCCCAGTATAAGGTCTTAAAGCTGAAATTTTCAATAAGGGAGGAGAGAAAGTGCTCAGACATTTCTATATCAGAGCTCAGGGAAGAGCTACAGCTACAAAGAAAAACTACCAGTTATGCAGTCTGGACTTGCATCTGCTCCAAAGAAAGGCCATGCAGGACTGTTATAATTCACACACGCTCATCACTCACTAAAATAATGGGATGTTTCGTACTATTATTCACAGGAAACAGAAAAACACTTCTAAAACAAGGCTAAACCAGTTAAGGCATGTATGATACAAATAGTATACTGACTGCTTGCACAGTAATACCAACACTGAAATACATGAAGTGTAACTCAGCACATAAATAATAGTTCTACAACTAGGAGGCAGCTTTCAACTTCTCATGAGCAGGTTCTAACCTGGACTGAGTTTGGAGTTTCATGGAGACACCATTAGTAACTAATATAATAGATATCAAGAAACCTAAGTATTTTCTTCTAGGCACATCATTATACAGGCATTAAGGCCTGTGCTCAGCTTAGAGGTGCATGTCCCCATTTAGAAAATTTCAGTTGCTCCCCCTTGTTTTTAAAGCTGAACATTTTCTTCTGCACTTTGGTCATTTGATACTTTCAGTAAAATAAAGAGGAAAAAAAATGCATCAGCCTCAAGGTTTTCTACAACTTCTAGGTATTCACTTTGCCTACACTGGCCTTGCAATGCCACATTTTCCACTAACGTAGCTGCTTTAGTTACTCCTTCATGGCTAGCTGCCTGGCCCTGGTGAAAAAATCTGCTATTTTCATGAGGCAGCACTAGCTGACAAAATAATTGACTCCTGAGAGCTGCATAGATACAAAGACCCCTAATGTATTATTAGGTATGATGTCATCTGTGAGGCACAATTTAATGACTATTTATCATGTATGAAACACTTCGTTTGGAAACATGCAGCATAATTTTTCATCTCCAGCCTACTGGACAAGATAAGAACTCGCCAAGTGTATTGATCTTAAATAATTTACTACACCATGGGTAATATCTTAATTTGCTGGGAAAGAGAAGTGACAGAATGGCAGCGCTGGGGACTAATGCTTGTTTTTTTCCAATAGAGAATTCATTTAGTCTAGATAAAAGCAGTATGTATTCCCAAAACTCACCTCTATTATTTCAAGTCCTCTCAGAGACTATTTACATGATAGTCTCTGATAAAGACAGCAAGACTGATCTTCAGATGGGTACGGTTGTTTGCCCCTCTGATGAAAAAGACATTAGACGCAAAGCACTGAGACGTTAAAGCGAAATGGGTTTCATTATACTAATCTCACCTCACCTTGTAGCAAATTCAAGTCAGAAAACCTAACCCCGTTATTCCTGGAGCCACCCCCTCAGTTGGAGCACTGAGCAGTTGGTATCCGCTGCAAAAGGTTTGTTTATATTTTACTGCCACTCTTGACAGGACTCTTATCTTCATCCTATTTTGTATTTTACATTAAATGACCCACCCGAATCACAATCTGCATCCTTCTTTTTCTAATTAGGTTTGCAGGCTTCACATTTGCCAAGCAAAGCTTTAAAATGAAAACTAAAGCCTCAAAATCTGTGAGGCAAATCAAAGAATTCAATAAGTAAGTAGGATTTAAAATTCATGATTTTCAAGCAAACCGCACAACTTCTGCATGCATACATTCGCAATACTGTGACGCTGATAACTGCAAGAACCAACAGCACACAGCCAAGACTCTACACATTTCCTCATCTCTCCCTCTTTTCCCACATTCCCATATGTATATATGGCCATTATCTGGTAATTACATCTGGTCACTCTTGGCTTGAGACAAACTGGGACCCATCAATTGGAAATGAATACCAACCCCCTAAAACCAGACCATTTCATAGACTGCATTCTGTGAAACCACCAACATGAAAAGGTTAGGCAAGGAAAAGCCTCACAAGTTGCTAAATCCCAAGGATTTCCCCACATTTTTTTCCACAAAATGAAGGAACATGTAATCTGAAACTTACTCTTTTCCACGACGAACCTGTATTTAACATGTCTAAGCCCTTGTCTGGAGTCGTATCTCTCACCAAGCATGGAATGTTGCTAAGATGTCTCCCTTTTGGCTGCTTGACCCATACACCAGCCCTGCCCCAGTCACTACATCCACCTTCCTCCAGGGAGACTGGGAAAACCCACTGAACTATGTGTTTACTGACCACTTTTGACAAATACTTCTTGTTAATAATTTATCAGGTTTGTTCCACTAAGCACCGCACATATTTTTAGGGATGTGAACATCCTCCCCTCCTGCCAACATCCCTTCCACCAGAAGAAAGATGAAGCCAGAGGATGGGTTAACACAAAAACTGCAAGCTATGTGCAGCTCAGGCTTACAACATTTTCAGCATGAATTCTTTATGTCCCTAGTTAATAAGGTAGGCTTTCTTGAAACAAATCAGCCTGTATTCAGTTCATTATTTTCCATGAAAACAAAGAAAAAAGAAAATTACTGCTTTTAAAAACAGACCAGAAAATTCTGATCAATCAAAGCCTGCAGAGAAGATAAACTAAAAGATATTTTTAAGTAATTACACATTGCACCTAGCAGTCTCCTGGTTTTCAACACTCACTCTTGATTCTCCCACGTTATATCTTATTTCACCTCCAGCAAGATCCCGCAGTAGTGTATTATTCAAAGCAGTATCATGACTGTTGTTTTCAATGTACTAGGTGCATCTGGTTATTTTTGCAGACTCTACTTTTTGCACAGACTCACAGTCATAATGGATAGCAACATCTCCCAAGGGAGTTTTCCAAGCCCTGTTAACAAACCAGATAACCTCCCCCTTCCTTTCCACAAACTTACCAAGAAATAAGGAAAATAGTTTCTACTTCAAGGCTCTTTCATCAATTTTATTGCTGTGAAGAGTGAAAAGAAGGTTTGTGTATTTCTTTCAAGGTGAATGTCTCTTGCTGATGACATGAAAGAACCGATTATAAATAAATTAATGCACAGGATATGTTTGATTTCCCTCTAAAAGGGTTGGCCTCAGAGACTGACCAGTTACCACTGGAAGGAGAACACCCACTAAGTAAAAAGCTTCTTACCATCTTGCAAGCAACATGGTAATATTTCCTGAAGCCCAGGCACCAACAAAAATAGCTTCCTCCAAAAAAACTGACTTTTCCAAAGGTAAAAATGGATACTTCCTCAACTCCAGGAAAAATTACAAGTGCCATCTTCTGCAAAAAGCAGGGGGCATGGCACCCTCAAAGGCCCAGGCCACACCCACAATCCTCACAATCCTCACTCTCACATGTACCTGCAAGAAAGCTCAGAGAAAACAAACTCACATGCTTTATAATATAATCCATCCCTCATCCAACTCAAGCTGCCCCTTCCCCCATCAGCCTCTGAGGCTCATATCATTATGCACCTCCTCCCCAGCAGCTGGAAGACTGGAGTTTTCTCCAGTCCCACTCACTTAGCTGCTCATGGGAAGGAGCCCAGATGCTGGGTCCTGTCACTCCACCCATCCGAGCCGCCTGGGACGCTGCTGGCAGCAGGAAGGGTGTTACATCTCCTTTCTTCCTGCACACACAGAACAAAACTGCATGTTGCAAAAAAAAAAACCCAAAAAAAGATGCATTGATTCCACTTGCAAGGGACCCTAGTGACACTGTTAACCTGCATCCCAAGGCAAAAGGCAGTCTGCATCCAAGCACATTAGCTCTTCCTGATGTGGATACCACAGAAAAGCTTCACCACTGGTGGGGGCTCAGAAGTGCATAGGAAGGGGGGACAGGAGCAGTGGAAATGCTAGGAATGAGTGTGGGGGGGAGTTCTAGGAAAAAGCAGAGCCTGGCACAAGGTACCAGCGGGTGAGTGGGAGGGAATGAGAGCAGACAGGTACTCAACAATTATAGCTGCATTTTGAGCAGCTCCAGCAAAATGCAGTGGTGTGTGCGACAGCAGAGGGAAGAGCCAGAGGCGCTGAGGAAGCCGGGTTTCATTCCACCTCGGGTCTCAACGGGGACAGGGGCAGGAGGCGGGCACAGGAAACCAAGGGAGGTGGCGAAAATGAAGAATCCTATTTTTGTACCTTAAGAGGAGCCATGGGTAATTCACTTCAACATGCACTTGGCATGGAGCTCTTCACACAACATCTGGGGGAGGAGCTGCACGGTCTCCACTCCTCTATCACCAGCCCCAAAGCAGAAAAACCTCCCTGAAGCATCATCCACCTCTCTTGCACTTCAGCATTGCTCTGCTCCAGCAGCACCACAGCACTTTGTAGCCACTCTCCCCTCAGCTGTTTTCCTTCCCAGACCAGATTTTTTATAGAGGAGGTCACCAGAACCAGCAGAAAACGTGCTGGTTGACAGAGGCCAAGCACCACAAGGCAAGAGAACATTTGCCACAGATAATTTATCACAGCTACACAGTGGCACTGCTGAGAGAACGCACACACCGACTTCTGCAGTCTCTGTCTTTTGATTATTACAAGGGCCAATTAGCACATAAATTGAGCTGTGAATACTGAAAGGGATTTGAAAACAGTAATAATTAAAGAGCAGGACAGTAACTGGGCTCATGAGCTGCCCCTCATCTTCCCTGGCC
The DNA here is from genome assembly GCA_013397055.1 of Pachycephala philippinensis. Taxonomy (NCBI): domain Eukaryota; kingdom Metazoa; phylum Chordata; class Aves; order Passeriformes; genus Pachycephala; species Pachycephala philippinensis. The sequence goes on along the minus strand of VWZT01007010.1, from coordinate 425,279 downwards.
TGCTTGCCAAGCTGCTCACATATCAATGGAAGAAAAGCAGCAGTGCTCATTAACTGCACCGTGGTACCCAGGAGCATCTGTGCCCTGCCAGCCCCATGCCTGCAAATACACAGGCTCCCTGCCCCTTGCTGAGACACACAGTATTTATTTGGACTTCTCTAACTTCACACAGCACTGAGTCCCCAAGAAAACTCCTCCCCTCCATCCCCCAAAACACCATAGGATCCACAGGTACTCCCTCATCTCAGCTAGATGGCGGGACCAAACCCCACAAAGGAAGGGGTGATAATGCCAGGGAGAGGAAAAATGCCAGAGCTCAGCACCCCACCCGCCTTCCCCTGTGTCAGCCACTGACTAATGAGGAGTATCTAATGGCAAACGATGTTCTCAGTCCTTAAGCTGCTCCCCAAGGAAACTGTCAGCATCTTTTATTTACAGACTAACGACAATCCCTGGGGAAAACAATGCCGACTCCTACGTGGAGCAGGGGAAATGTATATCTTTTTAATCACCGCAGCACTGATTCATCTTCAAGGCTGGTACAGCTTCCGCTCTTTGTTGCTCTGAAGCGACTGCAGTGATACAGCTCCCCTGTGAATACCACTGCCTCTCAACTACAATATTTACTATTAGGATGGCTAAATACACTCACCGACATGCAGGCAGCTCCATCCCGATCCCAGGGGCAAGGTCCCCTCAGCTCTCCCACACAAGGAAGCTAAGCAAGGAAGGGAGAAGGAGGCTGGACCCACTGTGCACTGAGTATTAATGATGACAGGCCCACAAAAGGTGAATGAAAAAAGTTTAATAAAGAAGTCACCAAGACTTCTATGCATGTTTCATATTTATAAATTAGAACATCCATCAAGCAATGTTCTCCCTTCCTCATTTGAAACCTACCAGTTTGAGGACTTGATATAAAAGCTACTTCTGGTTAAAAAGAGGGAAAACTAAAACACCACAGAAAAAAAAAAACAAACAAAAAACCCTGGAACTTATTTAGGAATAAACATTTGTAATCATGAAAACAATGGCATATTTCTACTCCATTTAGCACTGTGTGATACCTCTATGTGCCAGGCTGATGCAGCTACAAAGCTCCATCTCCCAACGCCTTGCAACCAGCAATATCAAGTAGTGGCACTGATACAACCCCGGTGACAAGATCAAAAAGTACAGCCTGTTACATAGCCAAGTCTGCCAAAACAAGAGCCAAAAACTCACAGGTAAGGCTTAAAAGAGAGTAAGACTCAAACCTATGAACTCTTTCAGACAGGCTCTAGACATCTAGAGCACAACAGAAAGGCTGGGGTTTTTCTGTGGTCCTACAACAAATACAGGGCAATTAATACCATGTATAGACTCTGCCACATCAGTTTCCTGGTCACCTCTGATGTTAACAACTTTTAACAATAAAAGTGAGAGTCCATCAAATTCATGCAGGCAGTAAACAGCTTTGAAATTAGTGTGAGCCAAGTTCCCTTGAAGAGAGGTACATGCTTGAGAGAGACAATTACAGAGGAGCCAGGCAGATTTATATCGGCTGGTTTAGCATTAAATCTCCTCAGAGCTTTTAAAAACATTAAATTGAGACCTTATTAAAAACTCGGCATTTTTATTTCACCAGACTAATGACACTTACAGTACTAAATTCAATCTGTAGTTTCAAACACCACCAACAAACACAGCTCTATCTAAGTGTAATTAAAGAACTAGTCATCATTTTGGAGAAAATTTCTGTAGGCACACCAGCAAGCTTGATAAATGAAAGGAACTCACCCTCACATGGGAATCTGAGAACACGGTTTTTTTGGTTTTTATTTTCCTTTCTGTGTACAATGAAATATCTTGCTAGCATTACATTATAAAACAGTTAAACTGAAGGGACTGAAGGCTCACAGCAGGCTTCACTTCTACACACTAATTAATTATCATTTATTGGAGACTTTGTGCTTGTATGTTTTGGCTCCAGAAGCTGCAAGTCTGAGAGGTTTTGTCTAAACAGTAGATTGCCAGTTTTGCACTAAGTAAGAGCTTTTGTTTTCATTTTTACTTGAGGGGAAGAGATCTAGTCCTGTTGTCACAGAGGCATATTGCTTTGTAAGGCATGGATCCACTTTCACTCTCTTTCCAAGAAATAATTAAATATGTAGAAACACCATGCACAGTGGCATGCTATTTTAAAGCAAACACTGGAACGTGTATTCAGAATCTGGTGCTTCAGCAAAAGAGAAAAGGCTGCAAATTACCCTTTTCAGTAAGTCAGCAAAGAGCAAAATATTTAATCCAGCTTTGTCTATACAGATAGTTCAGTAACACCATGTACTTTGCAGTGGAATTTCTACAACATGTTAAAGATCTCCCATTTCCCCGACAGCTTAAGACACAACAAATTAAATACTCATACATTGATGATGTTGTCCCTTCTCTAGCTTTCCTAACCTAGTTGAGAGTATCTTGTAGACTGTGAGAACATCTAATACAAGATGTAATCAAGTGTTTGAGCTACAGCTGAAATCCTGGCCTATGTATATGGAGAAAAAAACCCCTCAACTGTAAACCACAAATCACAGCACTGAAACTATTGCCAGGAAAGCATGTCACTTAAGATCAGCTAAAATACAGAAGACACATGCCTACACTCACTAATGAGAAGGAATAGCAGTCATGTATTTGCACAGGCATGCAGTTTAGAAAGTACAGTACAAGATTGGGAAGCCTGATTTTCCACCGAATGATACATGATTTTGGCAATTCTTTTCTTCGTTTTGCTCCCCATTACCAAATGAAGATAATGACATCCCCAAGGTACAACAGATATTTGATCTGGTCACAACAGCCCTGGGAATTCCAGCCTGAAAAGGCAAGTATACAAGAAGCATAACTTGAGACTGACTGCTCAATCCTTTTTTCTTCATCAACACCTGGAAAACTCCCTTGTGTTTGAAAAAGCCACATCAGCCACTTGTTAGTGCTACTAACATTTATGTTGTTGCTGTTTTACAGCCCAGGAAACCATCCATTTCCTTATTGCCTTCTACAAAACATAAACAAGATATTTACAGCAGGACCTGATACTTTTTCCCCAAGAAGTGAAGATTCAAAATATTGTCAAACATGGTCATTTTTAAAGCATCTAGGAGACTTTAATTTCTTGCTGCCATTAGAAAATAAACTATCAAAGCAGAGTCCAAAACAACAAAAAAAAGGAGGATAAACCTGAGTTTATGGGGTCATTTTCAGGAAATCATAGGTCAGTCCCACCTAGCACCAGCACCACATCCTTCTCTAACAAGAAGATGTAAAACATTTATGGGATATAAATACAAGGAAAAGATACAACAGAGTATCCACAATGGCTGCCAAATGTCACATCAGTAGGTTGCTGGGTGTGCCATGTCCCAAACCTGCAGCTGCTTGGTGGGACAGACCTCCCCTCCTTTGGGCACAGCCTCAGGTCTATGTGTTGTTTGCATGTTTAAGGACATCTGAAACACAGACAGATTCTCAAGTGACTGAAGCAAAGATGATGGGCTTTTTCCTTCCCCATGCATACTCTCTGATTTCATGGTTCTTTCTTTACTCATGATGTCAGACAGTTGTGGCAATAAATAGCTTTCTCTTGCCTTCAGACGCACAGACATACAGACCAACTGCTCCAAAATAGAAATATAACTTTTCTCTGGAAAAACTATGGCTTTTGTTACATTCTGGTACAGACTGAACACCATTCCACTTTTTCCAAGCAGTGCTCATGTCATGTAAACCTAAGAGAAGGGAGAGGAGGAGAGGGAGTGAAGCTCTTCTATTATTTATCAGCCACATAGTCTAGTCTTTGCCCCCACAAGCTATTTCACAGATCTATGGATGCAGCATCTGCAGAAGATTTTCTCTCATTAATACTTTCAACCATGCTGATTTACAACACAACACTAAATTTACACACCACTGCTGTGAATTTTTGGGTTTGTCTTCAGAAATTATTCAAAAAATTAGATTCCTTTGCCTTTATGTCATAACATACAGCTGCAACAAAGTAGGATATATACACAGAACATTTATCAAAGCTCATAAGTTATTGATGTGACTCTTAAAGACTAAGCTGATAAAGCCATTCCACTTTTGGTGATTTACATAATTATATTTTAGGCACAATATACTTTTATTCCGTTGTCTACAACCAACTTTTAAGGAAACATTGTGTGTATTCCTTTTTAACCAGAAGCAATCAAAATTGCTCTACAAATGCAGTTTTACAAAAGAGCAGAGGTCTCTTGAAAGAATCTCAGCTACTTGTTTTAAAGTCGTGGGTAATAATCAGGAGAAAAGAATAATACTCATCATCACCTCTTTAAAGTCCTGTGACTGCTCATTTGCTTATATCACAACAGCATCTAAATCAAAGACCACAGACATTTGCTAGTTGTTTGACAGATAGGTGTAATTTGGGCATTTATCCACCCGCCTGTTCTTGCTAAGAAGCTGTTTCCAAACTGCCCCAGAAAGCCCCGGACACACCAGGGTACTCGCTTTCAAAGCACGTGTTCCTATTCTATTATCTGACACAAACCCAACATTGTGTTCTGCATTCCACTGTGAAAATCCTGCCCTTGAAACTCCCCTCCATGCCAGCCGGGAGGAGGCAAGCAGCAAAGCAGCCACCTAAGCTGGTTGCTCCTAAAGGGAAAGTCAGGAGGGGAGAACAATGCACATACAAAACAAGAGGGGCAGAAGGGAAGTGAGTCAGGGTTGCCGGAAAATATTTACTTGCAGATTTGAACACAAAGGAATCTCAAGCATTCCTTGCCTGTGCAGTGGATTTGTTGCCGCAGGCTATTTAAGGTAGAAATCTGCCATATTTATCCTCCAGCCATGTCAGTTCCAGTTACCCCCCTGGGGCCCTGACAGCACAACATCACTTTGCAAGGCATGCCCAGCTGTGCGAGGAGGCTACACCATCTTACGTCAGAAAGGAAGTTCATGCCTAAATCCTTTTCAGGACAGCAAGAGAGATAAGAGAAATTGCTAATGATCTTGAAGCGAGGATGGCAGAAGCAAGAAGCCTGAGCCTCCTAACTCCATCAAAACTGGTTTGTGGGACCTTCAGCAAGTCACCCAGTTTTGCATCTCAGTTTTCCTCCTAATAACTACCCACAAACTTAACACACGTGTGTACAGCTGACAGAAGGCTGGAAAACTCTTCCAGAAAGCAGATAGGATGAAGTGTCAGAGCTTGAAAGCAGCAGAGAAACATGTCCCAGAGATCTTTCAGACTAATATTATTCTTTCAGTAGGTGTGGTGGCAGAGAGGGATCACCACGTTTTCCAAGTGCTGCTCTGGAAGCTATACCAGGCATCTTCAACACAGTAATGTCAGGATATGGGATTGACTCAGACTCCTGAATGCTGGACAAAGAAGGCAGCAGGACCCCAGTGGTGAAAATGAGCAAGGATCAGGTGAATCACTTCACTGTGTAACGCCTCCTCCTGCATGACTCTTCTCCAGTGGACACAGTACCAGCTGAGGATGAGGTGAACTGAGTGCTGGTTTCTTGAACTGAGAAAGAAAGGCCAAACCCTCTGCACCACAAACACACCTTGCAAGTGAAAGCCACAGCTTGCTAGACCTTCTGCAAACCTGCCAGCCAGTGCTGACAGCTGCAGCCCACATGGTACCCTGGGGCAGGGTGGGGACCCTGGCACTGCAAGACAGCCAAGAGCATCTCACATTCAGTCCTGCTTGAAGGAGCCCTGCTACAAAGAGCTTTCCCCTGCCACAAACCTCAGGGTGGGAATTGAGATGCTTGAGTTCTGTGCTGGGGTATTGCAAGCAGCCACAGTACCACGGCAGCAATATGACTTCAGCACTTCATGCTTGCAATGAGATACTGCTCATAATTAGCGCTGAAAACGCTACTGCTACAAACCACTGTACTACTCGTGTCACTAGTGCTATCCCCAGTTTGGGGCAGGTTGAAGATGGGCATTAATAAAATCATCTTGTATCTCCCATGGTCCTTCAGGTCTATGCCCAAGCAAGCCAGGAGTTAAACACTAAAATTATAGTACTTTTGACACCTGAAATGTTTTCCATCAGTATGAGAGTGCCCAGATAATTTATATACCACAAATATGATTTGGCAGGATTAAGTTTGAAAATTATATATCAAGGATTTGTTATTGGAAGCGAAAACATTTGCAGCATACAACAGACCAAGAGAAGAAAAGCCTGATTGTTGTGATGAATAATGCATATTGCCTATGGTACTAATTAACCTTGTACTCCAGTAAGATATTATGGAACAATAAGGCTAATCTGAATGTGGCCTGACACTCTTCCCAATGGCCATGTGGAAATCAGTCTTTGAAACATGTAAAATCTGAATTTGTTAAACAAGAAGCCTTTGCTCAATAAACTTTCAGGAGGAGTGTTTTTGTTTCTCTATATTCACAGCCCACGCTGTTTTCATGCACCTACGCAGTGCAAACACTGAAGGTGACTCCACGACCAGAAATGTTCTAGCCTGGCTTTCCATGGGCCCTCACCCACCTGCCAGCAGCATGTAAGCAATAGCAATGTGCCTCCCACTAAATCCCACAATGCACACTCAGTCCTGCAGATAGAACTGCAGTGTGACTGTTGTGCTGCCTCTGCTTCTTCCCAACTAGAGTGGCAAAATACTTACAGTAAGCTCACTGAAAATGAGCCCTACAACTTTAAGCTGGTGCTTTTATGCCTCCAACCTAAGAGCAAATGCCTCCATCTGAAAAACATTCATTCTAGTTTGGGCTGGTTTTGCTTTTCTTGTAAAATATTCATTTTCCTCTTTGCCCAGAGCTACACGTGGTATTAAACACAGATGCCACATTAGAGGCATTGTGTTTTTAGTTGTGTGCACAGTGCCCACAAAGGACAGCAAAATGACTTGCACATACCTGAATGACTGAAGTCACAGGAGTCATGCACATGTATTTTGGTAAACACTTTTTGTGTCAGTTTACAGAGTCATGGAATCAAGTTTCCAGACAGCACTGGCCAGTGTTTTACATGCCAACGTCTGATCTAGCATGTCTTTTATTGGAAAAAAAAAAACCAACAGCAAACTAAACCCACAACAAAAAACCCCCAAACAAACAAACAAACCAGGAGAAAAGAAGAGGCCACCAAATCAAAGAGTCCCACATTATTTTGGAAGGGCAGGAGTTGGCAGGGGACACTTCCCCCCATCTACCACTGCACTTAACACGCCACATTTCAGAGCCAGTGCATGACCCGCTGCCTTCACCATCAGGATGACACAACTCATCAATGCCATTAGCCATGCTCAGAGCTCAGTCAATAACAGACTCACACAATTGTTTCACTAGTCCCCGAGCACCAGATTTCCATCTGGCAGCCATCCCACACATGCCAGCAAAAACACACCAGGAGACGTCTGACCTGACTGCTGAGTACTGTGCTACTGAGGCATCCAGGAGACAAGAGCCTGAAGACATCAATGATGAGGATGCCAACTGCAGAGCTCTTTCTCAGTTGAGCACACAGCAGCACCTTAGGGAAGGCTTCCTATGATGCACCACATCCTGCAGGCAGGCTCAAGGGTTGCTATGCCATTTTAAACTAATTAGAGTGAGAAGTGACTCAAAACCTCTTCCTTGTTCTTTTCAATGGAGAAAAGTGCAGAAACAGGTGGATGAACTTTAGCCTATGTCCCCCCGCATGAGATGAGAAAAAGACAACCACAAAATGCCAGAAATTCTGGTATTTGGGAGGTTTGCAGGAGATCAGGATCAGACCACTTGCTGACAAATAGGTGTGATCTGAGTTACACCAATTATCATGAACTAAATTGCTTTCCTATTGGCTGTGTTCTGCTGGCAGTCAGCACAACACTTAATAAAGATCTAGGTCAGGAAATAATTTAGTTAACATATCATAAAGGATTATCATCTCACTCCCACCAAAATCAATGAAAAAATCCCCACTGACTACAGAAAGCAAAAGATCACACTGCAACTCATTTCTGCCAGGAAACCTGCAACCAGATGTATCAGTCTGGCAGCACTACCCTGCAGCAAGGTCTCTCAGTGTTATTTCTGCCAGGCTCACTAGTGCAGGCACCCACAGGATGGTTTCTTTCTCTCTGTAGTACTAGCTAGACTCTCAATCTGGACCAAAGTGCCTTTGCACATGAATGATCGATTAAGTCTCTCGAGCATAAGCTTGTCTCCACATCTGCCTGTGTGGGCCCACACTGCCCTGACCCAAGCCATATCTGTAGGCATTACCCCCGTCTAAATTCCCTGCTGACGGCTTTGTTGAAGGATGCTGCTGCTGTCACAACACAAGAGCAGGTCCTAGCTGCTGTGACACTTCATTTGTCTGGGCAGCAGCAATGCCTGGAAGGAAGACTGCCCTGTTTTAGTGGAAGTATGCAAGACAATCAAGGCCGGCTAAGCAAACTAGTTTTGACACATTAAATCATGCTTGAACTGTGAGAGCAAAGAAAAATAATGTAAAAGCGCTTCTTAAAAAAAAAAAAAAGGCAAAAAAAAAAGCTTTACAAATAAATAAATAATATGGGCCAGTCTTGTGCCCAGGGAGGGGAGAAAAGCTTTTATCTGAGCCTGAGGACTTCGGGTAGGCAGAGAGGAAAAGATTATTTTGCAACACAGACACCTGCCTTTTTGCTTCAGAGGTTTGTAGGCATTTCCATGCATTTCACTTCTAGAAAGAGTCTCTTGCTGATCACCTGCTCTGGCAGTGAAAGAGCATCAAGTGCTTGGGCAAAAAGCAGACCCAGAATCAAGTATGACAGGAAGAGTGAAATCCCATCACCTGTCTGCTTACCCCTTACCACACATTCATGCCTACAAATGTCCTGACCAACATCTGACTTGGTACTGGAAGGTCCCATGATTGTTTTTGCCACAGTACTCTGTGAGCCTTAAGCCATTTTTGCTTCAAATTCCCTCTGCAGGCACTTTGCTCTAGACACTGCAGCCTGCAATGACAGCACTCAATCTGCTGCAAGTCAACCATTGCAATGCAGGAAATCCCAGCAGCACAGGGTCACAGGGCATCTGTGGACTTTGGCAATTATCCATGGCATCTCCCCATCATCCTGGACCTCTTCCTGCCTGCTGTGAATTTCTTCCAGTAATTAACATGCCAAATTGCCTCAGATTTATACCAATAAAACACTGGCTCCTGTCCCAAGATTCCAACGTTGCTGTCGCTTCTTGAACCCGCACAGAGCCCCAGCAGTAATGAAGTCCACAGCCCTAGCTCTATCACTGCCTAGGTTGCAGGCTATCTGCAAAGCAGTTCAGAGCTGGGAAGCTCCAGCCCGCAGGTTGCTTCCGCCAAATTACAAATTAGCACATTCCCCATGCTCTGCAGTAATTAAAAAGCTTCCTTTCCAGGCAGCTTTTGAAGGCAACGCTGTGACCTCTGTCACCACTGCAATGGGATGACAGACTGTCCAACTTCGTGTAAGACCTCTAATGCATTATTTGTGGATTTAGTACTGTACCACAGCAACTCTTGAGTGCATTCAGGGGACAGTCATTTCACTTGGATGGCAACTGTCACTCAGAGTTCAGCAAGGACCATGTTGGCTCTCGAGACAGGCTTGCTTTATTCCAGCAATAGCAGTCACACACATGCAGAGGGACTGGACAGTCTGCTGGGGCAGGGAGTGCTTTTTTATATATATGCAGAGGGTCTGGTACTCAATAATGCTGAGGCTTTGGCAGTGAAATGGACTTTTGGGCAGAGATGGATTCCTTGGCACAGCTGCCACACCAGGCAGAGCCTCTAGTTTATGTGAGAGTCCTGTTCAGAAAATGCACCTCCAGGCCAAGTGGTTTTTGGAAAGAAAGCATCTAACTGAGGTACAAAAGCAAGCCTTTTGAAATGACAATTTCTGTTCCAATTCCATCTCTAGAGGAATGTTATGTTCATTTTTACTTCCCAACGAATCCACCTGGAGATGAATGATCTTAAAAGGGTTTCAGGTTAGTCTAAGAGCATAAAAGAGCACATGAAAAAAAGTACAGCACTGATACCCAAAATCCTGATTCAGGTTCTAGTCTCTGAATGGCACTGAATAACTCAGTCTCCAGCACAAGGCTGTCATTTGTAAAACTGGGAATAGTGACTCTGACCTACTTCATAAAGTGGGTAGTTCAAGATTCAACAGAGAAAAGCCCTTTGTATGACCTGGAAACAGTTTTAATAGTCTGTATTAACTATTTCTTTCCTCACACTGAAACACTCACTTCTCAAGTGGCGGCAAACTACTCATAAGCTACTCAAAGCCCTCCATGAGGACTTGGCGCAGGATACCTCTCCAAGTCTCACTGCAAGAATGGGTCACATCCCAAGTCAGCACCACCTCCAGTGCCACATTGCTCAGGCACCCCTGTCAGGGCAGCTGAGCCCACCACCATCAGTACCACAGCGGGCTACACAAGGATCATGAAGATGCAGATGAAGATGCTCTGCTGATATGTATCCTCTCCCACCCATCCTGCTTCCAGGAATATAACTGTGGGTGGCACGAGGAGGCATGCAGGCAGGGATAGTCTTGTTTCACCCCCCCAGCCAGAGGGTTTGTCCTGATACTGCCACTCATCTGCAGCTCTTAAAGCCTGAATTTTCAGGAGAAGGGGAGTAGAATTTTTCTTGGCATTAAATTGATTGACTGTCATTTACACTGAGAAGAAAGTTGTCATTTTAAATCCCAGTTCTTCAAACTTCAGCTGTTTTTTTTTTTAAGGACATAAATTTATAAAGACAGGTGTATGAAAGTAATAAGCGACATCCACAAGCCTGGAATTGCCTCTTTTGTCTTGTTTGCTTTGGGTTTTTTTGTTTGTTTTTTTTTTGTTTGTTTGTTTTTTGTTTGTTTGTTTTTGTTTTTTTCTCTCTTTGATCTGATTTGGGCATGCATTTTGGGGTTTATATAACACCTACCCCTCTGAGTTTGCTCCAGTATTAACAACCTCTTAACCACTCTGAGGGAAATCAAAAATGGAAGCACATCAGGACCATGCTCAGTATGATCTTAACCCTGTATTGTTCATGCATACAATTCTGTCTATACTACATTAACTTCTTCAGTGACAGAAAATGAGCAATCTTCTAGCAAAATGAATGGGTATCTCTTTTATCATGAAGAGCAGATTCAACTCTTTCTACAGACAGATGTATCGCAGTCTCTTTGCTCTTACTTCGTTCTACTGAACACTTACCTTGTAAAAGGTACAAGTTTTTTCAGCTAAAGAAATAAAATAAAATATAAGCTGTGAATCTGTTCATACAAGACACAACTGTAACCTGCTTTTGTGAAGCCTGGATTGCAATCTCAATTTTAACCCAAAGCAAGTGAAAATGGTCAAGATGCAAAGCATGCAGAGAGAGAAGCTTATTATTGAAATGTCAACACATCATTAACTACTGCTAAGTGTTTCTAAATGAGAAATACAAAACTGAAAACCCAAATTATGAGCAAAACAATAGTACCACTTCATTTTAATACCCCATATAAATTAGGTGGAATGAAGGTTCTGGCAAAGGAGCTCTAGCAGACCCTTGGCAGTTCAAGTGGTTGCAGCCACCCTTCTACTACAGTTCACCATGGAGGGAGAGTGCCCCCAGGCCAGGACATCACGACAAGCACTCCATTGATCACATCAGTCATGGGCAAACTACCCAGTTCTGCACAGCCAGCAGCAGCTTCCAGCACTGGGACAGAGTGGGCAGCTGGGGACAGCCGCATCTTAAATCAAGGTAATTAAATTCACTGCACTGCCAACAAGTATCCATGCACTTTACCCCTAGTGTTTCTCCAGAGTCCTTAATTGCTTCTAAAAACCACAATTAATAAGTGAGTCGTTTCCAAGCCACTCAAAGTCAAAGGTGGCAAAGGAACCTAACCACACCATGGCCAACACTCCTTTTGTCTTGCAACACCTCTGCCATCCCATAATTTAACAAACTTCCTGATCTACCAATGGACACCATATATTCAAGAATGATAAAACCAAACAAAGGCACCATTCAAGTAAATATCATTCAGTTATCTAGGACCAGACTAAAAAGCATACCTTAAGATCTGTCCCAAAATATCTCATGGCTAAGAAGCAAATATGACCTTCACAGTTTACACTTCTAAAGCCATTTCCAAACCTTATTTTATTTGCACTGCTCAATCTATACTTTGTGAAGGGAATAAAGCACTTCTTAACTGTCCTTCTGAAAGGTGACTGCACAGCAGCCACACTGCAAAGAACAGGAAGGTTAAGTTGGTCAAAATAACAGCCTAAAAGCATCGCTGCAGAACAAGGAAAAGAACTTCAGTCATGGGGGTTACGATATACAAGGTAGTGCGGAAAGTTACAGCTCATTATTAAAGCATAAAGTATTGCACATAGGTGGACACTGTGCCTCCTGTAATAATGAGGGCAACTATACACAAAACAAAGGGAATAATATTTAATCAGTCCTGTCGCAATACAATTTTGATCTGTGCAAAACATTTCCCCACTCTTGTTAATTATTTCAGCTGCAGAACAAAACACCTAAATATGTACATGCACACACCTCTCTACAGAATAAAACCCATTCTTCCTCCAGTGACAACTTCATTTTGCATTCAAGTGACTTTCTTTATGTTTGAAAAGATAATACACACTGTGTGGCTAAAAATTCAGCTATTCTGACATTGGCTGGGTTTGTAACTAATTAAAATTAACTAGGTACTTCAGCTAATAATTATATAAACACCTACCATGCTACACTCCCAGCCAATTTGGTTTTAATCAGAAAAACACACAAGAAGTATGAATGATGGGTGAAGAACTCCCTGGAGGAGCAACCGTATTTCCAAATTCAGTATTCTCCATATACCAAATATTTTCATCAATGTTTTTCTTGCCACGTTATCACCTCCCAGTAGAACAATTAAGAAGATATTTTTATTTTTTTTTATCCCTGGACTTTGCTTGCTTTCCACTCCACTACAAAGGTAAAAGCACATTTGCCTTATCCACCTGAGTCCCAGCTGGGAAGTCTCCCATAAGACAGGCAGGATTTAGCAGTACGCTGCCTTTCTAGCATATGTAACAAGGAGAAGAGAGAGAGAGAGAGAGAGAGAGAATTCAGCCAACTTGAGGCAGAGAGGCAGGCAAGCAAGTTGTGGAGTGGACTGAAGAAAATCCCCCCCCCGCCCCTCCCCCCACTGCAGCTGTATCAGGTGGAAAAACAGAAACAGTGGCTGCTCTGGAGCAAAAGCCCAAGTTTCAAAATAAAGTTACCTGTGCAGCAGCATGTTTCCATTTCCAGAAATAAGGGGATAGGAAAGGCAATGGCTGAGGTGCTGCACTGTATCACCTGAGGAAACCACACATAATATGCAAATATACAGGGTTTTCTTTATTGTGGTATCAGCTATCTGTTTCATTCACAAGTCAGGCCTCTGGGATAGCTTCTGTGCAGACTCAGAAACACAGCAGTCATAATGCATGGCTCTGCCATCACTACATTTGTAAGTCCTCAGTTGTCTCCCAACCCTCCACAGATGGTGCCTTCTGCTCCTCACCAACCAAGGGTCACTACCTCTGCCTGCTTGCTCCTGCACAGCTGCAAATAAACAATTGCCTCTGAACATCCTTCGAGTGGCTGATCAACAGGATGCCAATCACTGCTCCGGGGAAGTGCCTTCACACGTCTGCACTGATTGCACCGCTTTTGGGGAAGATGAGTAGCTCTGCTTCACCGCCAATCAACCAGTAACAAAATCATCCAAGAAGTGATTCAGCAGGTAAACTTCTAAACTACATAAGCTAGCTACGTATGTCAATTAGTTTTAATTAAGTCCAAAATAAAAGACCTGTGAACACAAGGTTTTTCTGCAGCCCTTGTTTTCTGTAAGAAACTCATTTCTCTTGGCAAGAGCTCAGCTGAATCACAACACAAGTAATGAACAATCAGCAAAAATAAATATGGTTTTGTAAATGCACTGAGGTATGTTCAGCAAAGTTGATTAAGGGAAAAATGATCAAACAAACATCAATAATTCAGACAGCAGAAGAGCGTGAATATTCTAGAGTTGTTTTAGAAATAAAAATATCCAGGTATTTTCTCTGGCAGCAGCTCCTTTCTAAAACCAGAAACCATACCCCAACCCGTCTTCCCTCTAGCCCTCCGTTTCAATGTTCTTCCTCAGAAGACAGCAAGGGTGAAGAAAGATATCACTGACTTTTCATCCATTATTTTGTCCACCTATAACATCTGATAACCTTGTCTATACCTTCTAGCTAGCTAAAACCAGCAGTACTCCTTTTGATGTCTCTTCAAGCGGCAGCATGTACTGATTCTTGGAAAGGAGAGTGCCATGACCTCCTGAACTCATTACTCACCTTTTCACTTTGGCTCTCATTCTGCACAGTTTTTCTTTTCTTCCATTTTTTCTTTACTCAAATATTTAATTAATTTGTGCTTCAGCTCTAAAGTCATCTGAAAAAAAGATTAGGCTCTGCAGAATCAATTACATTTGCAGTTACTAGTCTGCAGCCCACTGGACACTAGCGGGACCTAACCACTGCAAATGTATTTGTCTCTCATTAGCTTAACATGTCAACATCCCCTCTCTTCCAGCAGCATGGGTTCAACTGTCTTTCAAGGCATAAAAATAAGTACTTCTTGCTGCTCACTGAAAACATACTGGGCTGAAGGTGAGGATGAATATGAAGAGAAGTGCCAGAAGGTGCCCTTGTCATGGTATTCATTTCCTACACAAACCCCAGTGGTGAGCTCTGCTATTTACAGTAAGCAGCTAAAACTGCAGGTACAATAAAACTCACCTATGCTAGTGCAGGAAGAAGGAAAGCACAGACTGGGGAGACAAGAATTTTTTTGGCCAAACCCCTAAATGGGTAAAGGCAGAAATGTCAGTGGCTCTACACCGATTTTTACCGCATTTTAGGATCTGTCCCTCAGCTTTGGTTGAGTACTGCCTGCTAGGGTGGAGACCACCATTAGGAGACTTGAAAGTGGCCATTTTCCTCAAGGATCCATTCACAGAGCACCAGCTGATCCGAGGCAAAGCCCATAACCATCAGTCCTTTAGTGGTACCAAATGACCACTCCGGAAACCAGCATCAAAATTCACAGAGCAACTGCTTTCATTTCTCTTATTAACTAGTACGGCAATTTATTCATTTGAATAATGAACCTTAACACTGGTCCTTTACAAACATGTCCCAGCACAGTCACTATTTACCTCTAGCTGTCCCCAGCAGTTGCTGATAAATGTGCCATGTTGCCAAAGGAGGTGTAAAAATCCAAGTAGTTTGGGTTTTTACAATAACTACTACCTAGCTGCCTATATTAATTGAGAGAGTGAGCACATTATATAAGGAGATTAGACCATGTCATATTTACAACCTCAGAGTCCCCAGTGAGAGAAATTGCTCAGCTGTTACTGTCAGTGCCTTCTTCAAACAGGAACCCTGCTGACAAGATGATGAATTTAGAACATTGTTGCCAATTAATGATTTGTAGGCAGAAGGGATTTCAATAGTTCCCATATGTTTGTGAGGATGACTGGGATTTACATCACGTCTAATAAAAGAGTGTAGTCTGCTCTGTCCAGACGTGACACTAGAGACTGGAAAATGTCATCTTTGCAGTAGAAATTCTAATAAACAAAGCCAGGCTCTTCTGGGCTGAAAATGTTTCCCAAAGCATGGTCACGGAAAATCTGCTTACTAAGTGAAAGCAAACTCGGAGACCACTTGCAAGATGCACCCAAGTGATTTACAAACCAAAGGTCAGAAGTTATGTAGGTGTTTGTTAAAGCTACACAGCAGAGTGCCAAGACCATCATTATGACAGCCAGGAGCATGGAGTGCATTTCCATAACATCAATCAAACTGTGAAAAAAAAGTTCGGCATTTACAAATACATAGGACCTTTCTTGGTGTTACTTACTCTGCTTAGGGATGCAAAGTCTAACTTCACTGTCCTAGAAGACAATCTCATCTTTGTGAATGTAACAATAACCAAACCAGAAAGCATTTTGCTCACATGGGATATTGACATTAACTCTGTACATGCTGAATGCAGACCTCCTGAACAGCCTAAGGCTGAATGCCTCCTATCAACTGAGCATCTCAGAGCCAACCAGCAGGGAATGCTTGGCACAACGACCTGGGTTAAACACAGGACATCCAAACGGAGTCCTCAAACAAAATTTGCCATAGGCACTCAACTCCCATTGATTTGGTGATGGAATTTAGGGCTATCCCACAAAAAAGAATTACCAGCTTTAACACATCTAGAGCAATTGAAGTGATAAACTCCTGTCGAGGGTGCAGGCTGCAGGTGAAGTAAAGAGCAGTTTATGTGGATATACCTTAGGAACAGGGCAGGGATACACCACCACAAAGCATCTTTACGCTTCCTAATTATGATTACAGGCCTACCCAACACGTCATAAATTGAGAGGCCAGACACTGTCCTCTTGATTAAGAAAAGCGAATTTAAAGAAACCCAATCCACACCCAAAACCGGAAAGCACAACCTTTAATCACTAAGGTCTACTGAAAGCACCCCCCAGATTGCTATCTCAACACTGCCAGAGATGCAACCCTCTACAGGCAGCGCAGGTTCTTCCATGGTAGTCTCAGGTTTCTGGTTTAAATCAGTAGTTATTTGGGTTTGGTATTTTGGTTTTTAGTTAGTTTCTTAAATAGTGTTTTCTTTGTTTTTGAGACCTCTGCGAGTGCTTTGAGAAAGTCTCATGCAGCATCAGAGGACAGGACTTGAAAGGTGACTAATAGAGGACTCATTTCCTCCAAAAAGTCTTACAGATGGACTGACCTCAAGTGTCTAGATCCAGCACCAAACCAATGTCTGTCACTTTGTGACAAGGTATTTTCTGCCATAATTAAGCAAAACCTTGCTGATCTATCGACCCATATCCCTTGTCTGTGGCAGTCTGTATTTCCTCAACTTGGGATAATGTTGATCTTAGCTCCCCCACTGTACAGTATCAAACATTGAGTCAGTCTCTTCTTCCCCCCTAAAAAGGAGAAATATCTTTATTAGCACAGGAAAAGCAAAGCCAAGACAGATTTTGCTGTATTGACTACATCTGTAGAAAAAGGAGACTATTCTGGTCAAAAATCACATGCTGTTTAGCAGAGGTTTCTCCAACACAAACATTTCACTCAAACATGACATTTTCTCTCTATGTCAACCCTTGAAGAGACTTGAACTATCTTCAGGGGCACAAGCATGTGACCGAGGACTAAAGGATCAAGGCCACAGTTTGCTGTGGATATGCACTGATCTGTTCTTTGTACCACACTACAGACACCAATAATGAGTGTCTGGAGTGAGGTGAAGAGAAAATGCAACACAGACTTCGGTTGAAGTGGAATTCCTCTGCCTTCCCCACAGTATCTACTACTATCCATTATTAAGTGGCTGCAAAGACAAGCCAATTAAGGTGGGGCTGATAACCAATATATATTAATTTTGCAAAAAGCAAACTGAACTGAAATCTTTATTTGTTTACCCTTCTCTTTTACAAACAAATTAGTTTCAGGCTACCTGTTATGTATTTACAACGGAAGGGCAGGTTTTATAAATAAGCATGTAATACAGCAAACCATAAAACGAGATTATACACTCAGAGTATATTGTTGTTCTTTTCAAGTATTCTTTTTAAGGTCTTGACCTTTAGATACCCTAGATCTCTTGCACAAGGCCTCTGATGATTCAGAAGACCTATGCTGACCAGCAGCTTGGGAACCTCAGCCAGCTACTTGTGTGAAAACTTCATCACATATGGAAGCATTTTTATCGGTGGGACTTTAAGTTTAATTCTGAACAGCTGAGCAGCTTTGTATTAAATTATTTACCAGAGAGGAAAATCAATCAACTCATACCACATCAAATACCCAGCCCCCCACAGAGTGATAAAGACAGAAAAACATACTCTTTCAAACACAAAAACAAAATGCATCTTCTATAGAGAGATTAACTTCAAACATTCCCTGGTACAGTCCAGAAAAAAAGAAACCAGGCTTCTAAGACTCATAAGGAAACCCCGATACTGCAGAAAAATAACCTAAATCTCTAAATAACAGATAAGATTACAATTGCCTCATGGACCCAATAGTACAGTGCTCCAAAGGTAACAGTAGAATTCCAGATTCTCTTTGTTGGCAGCCCTGTAAGCACCAGAAGCACCGGGACAGAGGTCTCAAGTGCCACGACATCCACCCAAGGCCTCTGTCTTCCTGCTGTAACACTTACTCAAAGGACCTCAGCGGAAGTGAGAACCTGACCCAGCACTGTCAACTGAACCAGGCACAAAAAACATGCAACAGAAGAAAGGCCAGACTGCACACCACCTTGGAAGCTCACACAGCACCCTCCCTGCAAACCCTTACCTTGGCAGGTGTTGTTCTTCTCCTCATACCCTGCCTTGCACAAGCACTTCCCGATGGGCACCAGCCATTCCCCCTCAGCACTGCAGTGCATCTTCGGCGCCTCCTCAGTCACTGAGTGGTTGATGCAGACCCCTGACACCTCCAGGAGCTGCGAGGAATCCGCACCCGTGATGGTGTCAGGGAAGCGGGCCAGGTTGCGGATTACCGAGGGGCATTTCTTGTAGTACACGCGCACGGAGACCAGGGCAATGCAGGCACCCACGTCCTGGAAAGCGAGGTAAAATCCCTTTTTTGTCAGGGGCCCAACGTCTCTCACCTCTGTGTTGAGCTTCATTACTCTGTCACCAAGGTCTAACTCTGTGAAGCTCTCATCAGCAGCGATGGTGTCAATCTTGATGTACTGGTTTTCTTTGATGTTCCTCCCGTCTTCATCATCTGATTCAAAGTAATACATGTTAAAAGTCTCCTTGCAGGTCCCAAGTCCTCCTGGAAGGCTGTTACAGTCCCTCAGGGTGAATTTGAGCTCAATGAAGATGCGGGATGCCCCTTCATTAGAGATCCAGCTGGTCAGAAGCCAGTTGTTCTGATTCTGTTCCATTACCTTGCATACTTGGTATGTGTGTATCGGAGCGTAGTTCTCATCCACCTCACCAATTTCTTCCCACTGTATAAAAAGGAAAAGTATTTTTTAAAACAGTCATAACTCATGTAAACTCCTAGCTTTCCCATCTAAGAGCATCTTGTGCTTCAGCGCTCAGGACTTTCGGGGGAAAAAATGTTTTAATTGCCAGCATTACTGTACCAGGGGCTCGATACATTCCTGATACAAGTCAGATGAAAGATCCTTTATAAATAGAAAAGGATGCTAGTTAAAACCTTTTGTTTTAGGCAGTCCGAAAGTGGGAAAACATATTGCTGGGTTTGTCCACTAGTAGTCAGTTAGAAAACAAAACAAAAGCAGATGGGGCCATTTCCGCGGGCTTTTCCAGTGCATCCACATAGGAGAAAAAAAAGCTATTTACAGTTCGTCTGTCCTCATTCCCCCAGGCTCCTTTCTACCACATCCTCAAATCACTGCCCCACATAACGAAAACCACACTTCTACAGGCTATTCTCCCCCCACCAAACAGCATGCCAGAAAATCAGTGGAGTGGAGTGATACACGAAATAAATGGGCCTTTGCTCGCCCCAACCCAAGTGTGCTAGTCAGAGGAGCTCTTGCTCGTGCAAATAGATTACTTCCAATGCAGGTTACAGGGATCTGCAAATCTTGAAGCTGTTTATGTGCTACACAGGTTTTTAAGCAGAGCTCCAGGCAACTTTTTCAGCTCTTTGTGGCAATTGTAGCAACTGTTTGTTCATTTTATTTTAGCCATGCTCTGAAGGGCATCACTTGGAAGAAATGCTTTTTCCTGATGGAGTAGAGTCAGTAGCACCACAACTGTGCCTACAACAGATACCCATTATTTCCTCTCTGCTTTTGACAACCATAGTGTTGCATTAAGAGATTAGATTAACCATCTAAGTGCAGCAAAGAACCCAGGAGAGCCAGTGCTGGTTTCAGTTTTGTTCCCTTCTACTTTTGACCCACTTGTCTGCAAGGGCTTAATTCCCGAAGCCTGCTCCATCATCTGCTCAGCATTGCCGCACACACTCAGTCACAGCTGCGGATGCAGCACAAAGCAAATGCACAGAGCATAATTCAAAGGTACTCCTGTACAAGGTAGTAGCTATACTCCAAACTGCCTATCTTCTCAGGGCCAAAGGCCAAATTTTTTCCTTGGAAATACAGCCTGAGATAAAGCTGAGAGTGTTCTCAACCCAGATGCCATTACTAGAGAGCTGACACAGAACACTCTCAGAGACAATATAACAATGAAGATCTTTTTATGGGAAATGTTGTTTTATATTTTAAATCAAAATAGCAGCAATAAGTGACATGAGAACATAACATGATGGTACAGTCTAAAATGATTTCTAAATGCCACCATCAGAAAAACATTTCTTCTCCTTCCTGACCTGGGATGTGAAAGTGGGGACTTGTGCAGGAAGACATGCCCACTGTGAAGTGCAGAGTTCGTATGCACCACCAGTCTTCCAAGTAAGGAACCTAATCCAAAGACATTTTTGCCATGGCAAACAGTACTTTCACTTCTAACCCTTTTTTATGTCTCTGGGCTTAAACAGACCACAACCCTAACTGTGATCAAGATGTACTTATCACGTGGTAGAGCCACAGAATTGGACAAAGATATGTCTGCAGTGAAAGCCAGGCAGATCTGTGCAGGATTCATGCCTAACTTTAGGAGAGCCAAATAACAATTACACAGAGAGTCACTGAGAAAATACACAGGAAAAGCATGCAACATAATTCTGCAGCTCGATTTTCTATGTTCCAGTAAGCAGGGAGGTTTTGATATATGAAATTAAATGCAGAAAAACACCATTCTTCAACTAGTGTAGTTAATGTAAGTGACAAATATGCTATACAAACATACTTCCAATGAATGTCTAACACTGTGCTAGCTTCAGCAAGGACAGAGTTAATTTTCTTCACAGCAGCTCATATGGGGCTATGTTTGGGATTGTGCTGGAAACACTGCTGATGATAGAGAGATGTTTCAGTGACTGCTAAGCAGCACCTACACCATGTCAAAGCCTTTTCTGCCTCTCAGCCCTTCCCACCAGCAAGGAGGCTGGGGGTGCACAAGAAGTTGGGAGAGGACACAGCTGGGACAGCAGATCTCACCTGGCCCAAGGGATATTCCAGACTATATGGTGTCATGCTCAGCACATAAAACTGGGGCAAGAGGAAAGAATTTGGGACAGGAAGAATCATAGCATTTGTTTTTCCAAGTCACCATTACATGTGAGGGAGCCCTGCTTTCATGGGGATGGTTGAACACCTGCCTGCCCATGGGAAGTGGTGTTTCCAAGGAATTTCTTGGTTTACTTTGCTTGCATGTGTGGCTTTTGCTTTACCTATTTTAGTGTCTGTATTTCAACCTGTGAGTTTTCTCACTTTTACCCTTCTGATTTGCTCACTCCTTCGCCGCAGGGGAAGTGAACGAGCGGCTGTGTGGCACTTAGCTGACAGCTGGGGTTAAACCACAACAGTCCTTTTTGATGGCCAGTGTGGGGCTGGGAGGATTTGAGATAATGACAGGTTTGATTAGAATGTGCTAGATTGAATTTAGAGCTGTTATTGTTGTTTAGCTATTCATTGACTGGCTCCTGGGCTTGCCATGGGGCTTGATTGCCTCACTGCACACTAAAGCCTGGTGCTCGTTAGCAGCAGCTCCTTGGTTCTGCTGCTTGCTGAACTGCTGATCGTCTTCCTCTGCTGGGCCTGGGAACATTCTGATGTCAGCAGTGGCAAAGCACCATGCTGGAGACACTGTGGCACATAGATAAGGCTCCACTTGGAGCAGGTACAATCCTATGGGACTGAAGTCTGTGGCTAAGTCCAAAAAGGAGCAGGGCCAAGGAGGAGAGTTCATTGCAATATTATCCCCAACGGTCTGGTCCAAAGCACCCATGGATAGAGACTGTAATGAAAATACCACCCTGCTTATCTGGAGATGGCTGAACACCAGCCAGCCCATGGCAGTGGTACATTAATTCCTTGGTTTGCTTTGCTTGTGTGTGCAGCTTTTGCTTTACCTATTTTACTATCTTCATCTCAACTCATGAGTTTTCACTTTTACCCTTCTGATTTGCTCACTCGCTGGTGGGGCATGAGAGGGGCTGTGTGGTGCTTAGCTGCTGGCTGGGGTTAAAACATGACACTATATAAAGTTCTATTTTTATAAAGGTGGTGGCGATTCTCCATTTGGTGAAAAGGGAGAATAATCCTCCACTTCCCCCAACCCACAGGGAGGTCCCTGCCAAATCAGCCCAGGGGACAGATGAGCACATCCCAATATAGCCCAGGAAATACATGATGACTTTAACTTTGTTTTTTTTCTGGCTGAAGGTCAGAGGATCACTCGAACAACTGCTCACATCAGCAAGCATATAGGAAAAAGTGTTAATTCCAGCAGGAAGTGGTGCAAAGCATTTCAGGACTGGAAATTGCTCAGACCAGTTTTATCACGTGGAGATGTCTGTGCATGACCACAAGGTACACAGTGTAACTCCATACAACATTTAGAGAGCATTAATGTATATTTCTTTCATAGAACTGACATCTGCAATGACTGTGATGTTGCAGTCATATCATTAGTGACCTAACTTGCAGGCATGCTGAAAAACATCACTTGACTTTTTTCATACTTGCCAGGTCAATTTTCAAGGACCCAACCATGATGCTCCTCAGAGTTAGGAAGTTAAATTTCCACTCCTGCCTCAGGAGTTGTGCTTTTGGGAATAAGTACAAAGTCAATTTGTCGAAAAACTAAGTGCAGTGATTCTAATGGTTGCTTTCATGCACTGAGAGCACTAAACACCACGAGGAGAAAGGTCCAAGCATAAATACATCAATCAACTGAGCTAGAGTCTAATCTCAGCTGCAAGAAATGGCACACGACACAACATCTCAGGCTTCAGGATGTGCTGCACTTCCAGTACTGCACCCCAGATCAGAGCAAATCCTGTCATCACCACCTGCCATCAAACCTAAAGCAATCATCAGAGCATGAGAAAGGGGAGGTGCTAATGAGCTAAGGCTGCTTATCTCTGTATAATCCTCAGGGGAAAGTCAACCAGATTTTATCAGAGCAGCCAGTATTGTGCAAAATCTCTGCTCTGTCATTTAATCTTCTTCTCTCCTATCTGCATGCAGGACTACACCATTTCTTTCTCTTCAGCTGGATCTGCCTCCCCCAGAGACTGCAGGCAACCTGCCACCCTTCCTTTTACATCCCTCCATGAGATGGAGATGGCAGTAAGAGCCCCTGCACCTTCTGCCTGGTCCCAGCTTCCCAGTCACTACAGACCTCAGACAAGTCTTTCAGCCAACAAAGAAATACAAACCAGAGGATGAAATGCAGTGCCCTACAGTTAATGAAAAAGAAAACCCACCACATTAAAGTGACAGTATCTAGATGAAAATTATTGGCATGAAAAAAATATTAAGTGCAACGGAAAAATTTTGTACTAATTCCTCTCTGCAGCACACATTTTTTGAGATATAAATCAACCCCATCTGCAGGATTAAAACAAAAATGCAACCATTAATTTGGTGGTAAATATTTTCTCTACATCTTTAATAGCCCTGAGAAGGAAAACACAAATGCATTTAAATGGCCTGATGTTAAATCATTTATAGAAGACCTATTTCTGAATCAGAAATTTCCAGCACACTACTGCTGGCAAGTAAAAATGCATCTCCATCCACAGAAGCACACGGTTCATACAGGCTGTCTGTTTACAGAAAGGGCAAAGATATCACACCTCTAACTAAAGATATGAGAGTTAAAAAAGCATTCAGTGGAGCAGCCTTGGGTTAAATGGACAATTTTAAAACACATTCACCAGCTGTCTGCTACTCAGGCTTGTTTCTAATCTCAGAGATTTCCAGGAGTGCAATTTGCTACCACAGCACAGTGAAAGGCTGCTGCCCCAAAACAAATACTGACAGCAGGGATGAAAATTTCAGAGCTCTTGTTTACTTGATTTTGAGGGGATGGGGGGGTTGCAGTATGAGTTTTTATTACTGGTCTTCAGTAACTCATTCACTTTCTTTACCATCCACTACAGGCAGTGTAGAGATTTCAAGCCTTGTTCCTAATTCCACACATCCCTGCATTGCTGAAAAAGAAATTAGGCATTTAGCAAAATCCTAGGAATCTTAAGAGGGAAAGGGAGCTTAAGAACATTAAACAAAGGTGTTCCTAAGACTTACCTGAAACCTTCCCAGCAGAACTCCCTCAATCCAAGGGCTGTGAAATCTGCCTCTCTTCCCACTACCTGTTTCACAGGCTCCACAGTACGAGAAGCCTCATCCTTCCTTATTTAATTTTTTCACCCCACCACACAGAGGTCTGCAACATATGCACATTAACTCAGGTATCTGCTGGCACGAAGATGTAAAACTGGAAAAGGATTTATGTATTTTACATCTTTTTCTTTTGGAAAAAAGCAAGCCTGGCACGGATCTCTGATCTCAGGCTTTGAATGTGTGGAAGCATCAGAGATACTCTGTGTGCTTTGCCCACAGAAAGGCAATTTTACCTCAGAATACTGCTGTCAAGCCCACCACGAGCACATACTGGTGCAGAGGATAGCGTGCCATAGTGCTGTGCAACCCCTATGCCAAGTCAAAAGGGGACACCTGATGCCCTTCCAGAAGGGCAAACCTGCCTGGTGTTCAGCTCAGTACTATTTATCCTGCCTTTCATCCTGGTAAAATTTGGGCAGACTCTTCGATTTCCTTTTATGCAGCTGATGTTAAGACCTAGCTGCCAATCAATAGCCTCCAGCTTAGCTCCCACACAAATGTTCCCTCCTGCTACTCAACTTTATCTTGCAACCTGCTTCTTCCCTTCCACCAAAAAACCCAAAAACTTGTGGTTGTTTTTTTTTTTTTAGCTGCCTGCTGGTTTCCACTTGCTATCGTATTACACAGTTAAGGCAAACAAGCAGCAGGCTCTCCTCTGTGCAGTTTCAGTGACTTCAGTGAGGTCACATAAGGCCAAATCTCTAGTGAAAGCCAGGCACAGCACCACACATCTTTTCTTCTGCACTGCAGAAGGTTTCGCAGGGCTGTGCTAGTTGTAAAATAAGGCTATGTCACTATGTTGCCTATTGCAAAGCAGCAATTACAAACAGGCCAGTCCCAAGATTCAGGTACTTCAAATCTGCCACCAAATATTGCCAGTGTTATCAACACGAGCTGCGATACATGGCATTGCTCAGATTTCCAGCTTGGGAGCTGTATGATTTAAGCAAGAGCCTGATTTTGCTGGAGGTGTTTCAGTCTTCACTAAATGGGTTTTGCTTGCTCAAAGAAGAAGAACACAAAAGACAAAGCACCCGAAAGTCATGTTACTTTTAGCTCTCTCTACAGCAATGCTGACCTCAGGACTGGCAGGGGCAAAAGAGTTTTATCTGGAGCACTGGCATTGGCAAGAGGTGTACGTATAACCTACATGACTTACTGATCATGGCGGAGTCCACCAGCACCTGGATGGAGCACTTGAGAAGCCTGGTTCCCCCTCACAGCAAGGGACAATGACCCAAACCACTCTCAAGCAGCAGAAAAATGCAGTAAACCTGGAACAATGCTGCAGGTTTGTTTGCAAGTCTGCTCTTCCCAACGGGTGAGCAGTGTGAGGAGCAGAGCAGAGACATCAAAAATAGCTTTGTCCAGCTTTTTCCATCAGTACCAGGTCACTGCGCCCTGCTAACAACGCTCTTGGACAACAATTTTTAAGCATTTGTGCCAGGGTAACCACACGGGTTTAAAATTCAAATTCTGCTTTGGGGCAGGATGCTTGCTCACTGGGACAGCTCAGCAGCTTCCCCACTCCTGCCCTACACCAGCCAGTGGAAGGACACCAACTAGAGCCACGTGACTTTTCCCAGTAAATCACAAGTTTGAAATAAAAATAATCAGGAAACCAAAGCAATTCATGTACTTGGATCAAGTTAGGAAAGGGGGGGAGGGAACAGAAAAAAAAAATTAGTAAAGGAGAAACCAGTTATTTTGACAGCCTCACAAATCATGTCTTTACCATCTTCTCTTCTTGAGTTTAAACAAAATAGAGGGCAGATAAAAAACATTATAAAAAAACTGTTCCGGAGTACTACAAACGACTTTTTTCAGCTTCAAACACAATGTTTTAAATTTCAGCTACCAAGCAACAAAATATTTATTACTTGTGCAAACTTTTCCAACACCAACATCCACTTTTATAATGCAAAAGGTGAAGCTATTTTTACACATTCTCAGACTGTTTTTAGGGGCTTTGGAGCTCATTTTAAGGGCAGGAGCCAGCGTCAAAAAGAAACTGCAGTGAGTTCAATGCAAACAACATTTGGCACAGTGTTTACTAAAACCTTTAAATACCAGAAGCAGTTGCAACCTGGGATCTTACTTTTTCCATTCATCTGACAGTACCCCCACCAGAGGCTCAAGCCTCATTTGGATGGCAATTTTACAACTGAGACATTTATACATACAGATATATATTCCTACTGACAGCAGTTACTAGTCAAGCAAAAAACATAATGGATAACAGAGGATAGAGAGCATCTGATTAATCCCCCTACTCAGGCAGAAATCTGGCCTAATGAAAGCTGAGTTTCTGAAGAAGGAACTTTACATTTTCTGGTGGCTTGGCACATTCCCAATTTCTCCAACCAGGAAAATAAGATGAAAATAAGAACGCTATAACTTTCGGGCTACTCTTCTTGTTTTACTACTGGATTGCAGTTTCCTGCTGTTTCTTACAACGCCACTCTGGTCACTAAGCTGCATAGTCCAGTTAACACACAGCTTCAGAATATCCTGAGGTTAATTAGCTGAAGTAAATATGAGTTTCCTCACTCATTACTGGAGATTTCCCAGCTAGAAGCTAAGGATCATTTTTCATAAGCTAAAACATATGTGGCGGGAAGTAAATAGCAAAGAGCTATGAACTGGAAATTTAAAGCATGATTTTGAGATGTGCCATGCCACACTATTGAAGGATTTTCTCCATCTCTGTATTAGCCAAACACATATTCCTTAGTCCACATGTGATACATGCCTAGCAGAAAGCAAACTCTGAAAGTCACTTCCATTACCACTCCACCCTCCTCCCACTAAAAGGGCAAATTTTCACCTCAGCAGTTACAGGAACTGCCAGACATGTGCTTCTGAATGACCCCTGGCAATGTGTGGGCAGCAAAGATGCTAAGAGGAGAAAAAGGGTCTTGCTTTATGTTAAAGGCTACCTCCCCACTGCATCAAGAGTTAACAAGACTCAATTTCACTTGGTGTCAAGGTTTCACGTTTGGCTTTGCACTGGGACAAAGGGCAGGAGAGGGAATAGCAAAGATGGGGAGATGATTGATGTTTCATCTCCACTATAAAAAAACTACACTGAAAATGAGCTGGCTGAATGTTCACAGCACCATCATGCCCCATCCTGACTCCACTGCTGCCAACTGCACATTCCAATATTCAGAACAGCTCGTCAGCAGACATCAGCTTTAAAAAAAATGCAGTTTTTAGAACTGAGAGCTTAAGCATCTGGGTGGATACTTCTGTATCTTCCACTGTTTTGGATATTTTTAATTCCACTCAGGTTAACCTTTCACCATCCTGTGTGCAATCAGGACTTCTAGAAATCCTCACCCTTCATGAAGTAATGCCAAGAAAGGTTCTCACACAGTCACACTGCTCAGAGCAGAGGGAAAACACCAAACAGGAGAGCTCCACGCTGAAACTATGAGACAAAGCATGACTGCTCCTCTCAAGAAGAGCTACATGTGAAGACATATCAGTCACTTAAAGTTACACAGAGAACTGCATAATCATCAGCTCCTATTGGGTAAACATTTGAATTTGCTACTTCAACAATTTTTCAATATTCTTTTTTTTATTTGTAATATGCATGTAAAATTTGCTGCCACACCTTCCATTTCTGCAGCTGGCTGTGCAGGAGACTTTTTAGTAAAACTCCCTATAGGGCAAAAGTGTTGACAATTCCTGGATTGCTCTGCACCAGTAACTAGATGAGAAACAATGCAGATTTCTGGAAAGCTGCGATAGCATCTCAAAACACAAGCAGCACTTTGCACCACAAAGTACCACCCAAGCAAACGGGTAAGAAAGAACAATTAAAACCTTAAAAATTATTTTCAGTACAAGCTTATGATGAAATGTGTCATTGTCCTGGGGTGACTGTATGATACTGTATTCCCTATCATCTGCCCTATGCCAGACATGAATCCTGTGCCTTCCTGTGTCTTTAAGCTGTTTCTCAGGAGAGGGGGGAGAGAAGCCAGGTGAATTTTTCAGAGCGGTTTGTGCTCAAGGACACACACTCTCCTGCGTTGCTGCTGCTACAGAACTGAGGAAAGCACCTCCCTGTTTTTCTCCCAGCTCTCAGCTCCTTTTCTCAGGAGAGAGGTGAAGAGTTAAAACTCTTTGCTTTTTAGCTAGCCCGCTAGCTGAGGCAAGAACTTTTCTTGGGACAGTTCTGCTCCAGTCCAGAACATCACTGGGAGGCACCGCTCCATGGTCTGGAGGGTCCACACTGAACCCCAGCTCTGGAGAGGGCAGAGCCACACCTACAGAAAGGACTCTGAAATCTAGCCAGGTTTCTTCTCCACAGCGTGCACTTTGCTTGTTAAATAGTTTTTTTCAGTGTCCTCCAAGGAATTTCTTTCTGAATGCGGTGGAGAAGGGCCTGCTGAAATCTGCCTTCTAACAGAGCAACGTTCATTTTGGACGTTCTCCTCCAAATCTGTCTCAAACCAAGACAGTTATCTGTTCAGAGACCTGCACAATTCAAGCTGTTGAAAAATGGAGAAACATCGTGACAAAGTCACCTCGCCTTTTCAGTCTGCACACCAAGATACATGGGAAAAAAATGAAAATGGGACTGAAGTTTAGCTCAGACTTTGATAATTTGCATGATCAATGAAAGATTTCAGCCCCAGAATCCAAATGGAATGAGAACCCAGCTGGAGGCTAGCGGAACTGAAATGAAAAGGAGCACCAGCCCCTCTCCAGCATGCCTAATCAGGGACTGCGCCAACCCCCTTCCCAGAGCAAAGCAATGTGTTATTTGGAAACCCCACCTCCCCTCCCACCAGTTTATTTTTTTTAAAGGTTTGAAATTCTCTGTACATCTGAATTAAAACATCCATTTCAAATCGCAGTCCAGCAACTGAGGGCAAGACAATGGAGATGAGCGTGAAAGAAGCAATGAAGAAACACAATACCATTAAATCATTTTTCACTGCTTAATGTTACACTCATTGCAGAGCAATTGCACAAAGGCCAGAACAAACAGCATCGACACCACATGGTGTAACACGGGAAGGCTGACAGAGCCAGAGCTTCAGAAGGACTCAGGATTGGGTTAGGGTTAGGGCTAGGGTTGTGCTAGGTTTGGGGTTAGGATTTAGATTTATGGCAAGGGTTGAGTTAGGGATTCCTGGATTATCAAAGCTTTTGGGATATTATTCCTGTTACTCGTCAGACGATGATACTATGCAATTCACAGAATGACTTTGAAAAGGAGGAAGAAAGGAAGTTTTGTTTATTACTTTAATGTTGTCCCAATAGCAAAATAAATCAAAATCTGTGTGGGGATTCTAACTTTTTACTACAGCTGAAATAATGCAAAGCATTTGGGTTTTTTTAATTTGGGAAAAATTTGCAAAAACTAAACTAAATTCTTAATCCTTATCATTGTTATTGGGTTTACATAATTTCTAGCAAGTGAGTATGCATTTAAGTGTTTCTAGTAAAAAATAAAAAAATCTTGATCTAAAAGTGCATTTAATAAAAATAAACAGATTAAACTTCTTGGTTTTTGATTATTTCAGGCAAAGTTATATAATTATCCAAGTGCTGCACTGGCAAAGCCTAACCTCTCAGGCATATACCAAATTTCACTAGATTACAGACGGCCCATACACTGTATCAGACCCTCCAGCAAATGCATTATTTTGCCACTGCTCCCTGGTCTCTAATCTACCCAAAGCTTTTCACAGAGATAATATTACATTCATGGCTTAGGCCTTGACAACTGCACCCATAAATCAATTTTAAACCTCACATTAATCATCTTTCTGTAATCAGTGGCTATTCAGCACAAATTTACATCTCATTTCTGTTGGCCAAACAGCCACATTAGAGCCTTGAAGCTTATTCAGGCTTAAATGATTATATTCCCCTAATAAACACTGAAGTCCTCTCAGTCCAGCTGCTGTGAGCTGCATTAATGATGTGCTGTGGCAGCAGGGGCCATCTGAAGCCAGCCTTGTGCGATGCTACAAGCAGCAGCCCCCGTGCCAAACAGATTTTTTGCATTTCCAATACTCTCAGAAGAAATGAGAAGGCTGCTCTGCCTGTGCAGACCCTCCTATGGGAGCTGGTGTGCGCAGCAGGCACACACAACATACAATTTATCGTACCTCCCCTTAACAGCTCCATTTGCCACCTCTTGAATACATGGGGTTAACCAGTAAAAAATCCCAAACCAGATTTCCTGACTCCCCACATGCTGAGCACCTTAGCTTACTTTGGGTTTGGTGACAGTTCTGTTGAATCTGAATCGTGTACAAAACCCACTCTTCCCGCTTGTCAGGCAGCTCTAACTTTGTGCACAGCACCAAGAAACTGTACCTTAGCATGCTTTTCTTTGATCACCTCAGAATTAGGCATTACATTTTTAATATCTGACTGCAACTTTTTTCGCTGGTGTTTGGGTTGGTCTCACTGTTTTGTGTGACAAAGATTATCACTCAGGATTACAATAAGCAGCTAAAACATGATCAGTTCAGGGCAGATTTTGCATGTACTTGCCTGCAATGCCGACAGTGAAACTATCTATTCTGATTGAACAAAGAATAATTATTTAATTAAAGAACCTTGGCAGGCCTACATTATTAAAACCTGCATAAAAAGCCTCACATTGATTGTATATTCACTTTCAGTTAAGGTCTGAATCAGTATGCTAAGATCTAAAAATGAATGAACAGAATGGGTTTATTATAACTGTTGTTAAGTACTTACCCCACTATAGGTAATAAATTATACATGTGGATGCCTGGAATGCTTATTCCACAACATAATGAAACTTTTAGTTACTTTTTATTCTATGGGATTTAATTCCCATTGGGTCAGGTCAGGTTTATGTTACCATTTAAATAAGGCACCAGAATTACATGGATGTTAATCTGCAGGGCAAAGGTGCAACCCGGACCTCAATGTTTCTTTTAATCTGGAATTGAAGAAACACAGATGTGCTCAATTGTTTGTGACAGATGTCCTATATGCTAACCATTTCACAAAGAACTCATTTCATACGTGCAACCTCCACACTCTCTCCTGATATCTGACAACCACTGAAGAACCACTTGAACATCAACATGCCATGGCTAGGAAAGGAAATACAATCGTGTGCTAAATACTCAGCTGAGATGTCTGCAAGGCAGAAATAGATGCTGCTTTGGCAATCACCTGTGATAATGCAAAGTCTAGGAAAGCTGCTGAAGTCTTCAGAAGAAACTGAAAAAACTCAGATTGTTTTCTTAACCAAGAGGTACACCATGGCTTAACCCGATGGTAATATTGCAACACATACACAGAGGAAAAAAAATAGTCTGTTATTAGTTTGCTTTTTGCCTAACCAACAAAAGATCCTGGAATTTAAATTGAACGCTTCTGAAGAGAAGGGAAGATAACTTTGTTATTGAGGGGCAGGGCATAATCGCCCACAGTGAGAACTTGCCATGGGAGTCACACTATCATTCAGAACTTTTAAGGGGGATCCAAAGAAGTTTCAGAAGAAAGTATCTGATCAGACAGCCAGGCCTATGATGAGCCACATATATTCATCACCTAAATAAGGTGGGTTAAAGCTAGCACCAACATGCCCATGCCATGTGGGAGTAGAGAGTGGGTACACAGAGAATTAAGATTCATGTACATTGCCTTCTCCAGGTTACAATACGAGTCTCTTCCAGACCCAAGTCCCTGAGGCACAGAGGTGAAGAACACAGAAATGCTGAAGACATGCAGTTCCTAAGAGAACAAACTATCAAAAATAGTTGAAAGAGAACATGAATTAACTGGTCTAATGCTACATCTCTGGCTGCTCAGTTAAGCTACAAGTTCTTACTACTGTTATTTTCTATCCAGAGTGCACCGGGATTATTGTGGGTTAGAAATTGGAGAGGCAGAGTAGCAAGAGCAAGTAAACATACGGACATGGGAAGGGGCTACATTTCCTTATGAGAAGAGATTGCCATCAACCAACCCTTCTTCCAGCAGATTTGGGTTAAGGTGGGAGATCACAGTTTGTTGATCCCAGGTGGCAATGGACCTGCTGGATTTTGGCCACCCCAACCACTCTGATCTGCCATCCCGCACAGCTCCAGCCTTTGGTGTTTCCTTTGAGTGCTTCTTCTCCCTACCAGCCCAGCAGGCACAGGCAAGGGCCTCCCTTGGACTTGCTTATCAAAGAGACATTCTCACAGTAGGGTCATCACTCAATGAAACCTTCTCTCAATTTTGTGCAGCTTATGGACAGAACTCAGTCAAATTGCATCAACAACATTTTACTGCTAGGCAAGATAATTCTTGTCTGGAGCCTGAATTTCTGGTAAAAAAAGTTTTACATATTCTTCAGGAGTCCCTGAAAGGTACCACTTGGCACAGAAACTACAGATGATTATTTATCCAGCCCTATCCTAGGCTTTGCTCTGACTCCACAAAATGGACTCATTGGCCATTTCACACTAACATGAAATTACAACCACAGTTTCACCATTATATAGCAATTAAACCATTAAATCAGTCCCCTTTCAATTTCTGTCTTGTCAGCTTCAGAGCCTTTCAGCAAACCTGGATGCATATTTCACGGAGTGTTGAAGTTTGAAAGGAAAAGGATGAGTGAATGCACTTTGAAAAATAAATTAAAAGTACAGTTCTCAGAGGAAGAGCTAATTAGCATAGGAAACAGCACTTCTACAGGTTATGTGGTTAATTGACATCATTCTCCTTACCAAAAACACATACCCACTGAAAAGAAGACCGCTGAAGAAATGGTACTCTGATGCTGCAATGTTGCCCGCATAGTACACAACACAGAAAGCTTTCTAATAATGTTTGCTCTCATCTGTAAATTACTGTGCACAAAGACACTTAAAACAGTAAGCAGTGAAAGAAATTTTGTGCCAAGTAAAGGAATTAGCCATTTAGGGGAAGGACACAAAAACCTGCTGTTGCTTCTCAATAGCTTCCTCTTGCCTTGTGAGCAAGTGACATTGGACCAGGCCCAAAAGAACCCTACCACTCACACACACAAAAGGGGAATTTTCTTATTTGTGTGGACTGAAGCAGTCAGAGACAGGCCATTCAAGAACACAGGTGATTTTGGTTCTGTCTCTTCTGCTCAGGGATGCAGACTCCTGAGATGCTGAGAGGTATTTGGCTTCGCAGGCATGCTGCCTTTACTTGCACAGAAGCTGGTGCTGAGCCAGGACTGAATACTACCTTTCCTAAGGCTCTAAGAGGCTCCAGGGTTATATCTTTCACTGTAACAGGAACCTGTCTTCCTACCAAAACTGTAGTAGCATATCCACCTCCCATGGACTCCCCTTACCATATAACCATCCCACAAGTTCCCTGATGACAGTCTTCAGCACAGCTCGAGCCCACTTTTTCATGTCACAGAGTATCTTGCACTGTTCTGCAACTCCTACCTGCCACAGCAACCAGCTGAGCAGCCACTAAGATTCCCTCTTCACTTTTACCTGGCTTCCATCACAAGGATGATTTTCTTCTCATTGCGATACATTTGCCTCACAGAGAAAACAAGGTAATGCAACTATTTACTAAGATCACTTTCAGAAAGCCATTTTCTTTTCAAAGGCATCACTTCAGCTAGGATAATTTGCAAAGATCCCACAACAGATTCCACAGCTACTCAAGAGATCAAAACCCTATGTTATAGCACAAAAAACCATTAAAAAATTAGAGAAGGCTGGGATGTGGCTAACTTGTTTGTGACCTCTGTTTGCCTGAAATGGGTTGTTGGGAGGAGAAGAGAGAGATGAGTAGTATGCACCTGTAAAGTTAGCAAGAAGAGGCACGGAAAGATCCATTGACTGAGAACTGAAGTTTGACCAATTGAGCTAGAAGCATTAATTTGTCTTACAATGAGGACAGATTGATGTTGGCACAAGCTACAAAGGGATATGGACTTACCACAAGAGGATGACTCAGTCAAAGAAAGCCCTCTCCAGAAGATGCACTGTAGGCCAAATCAAAGTTACAGACCTGCTGCAAGGACCCCTGAACAAGTTTCTACACCATACGTGCCACAAGAGATTCAACTACATTATGTTAACAGACCCAGTGGCCTTAAATCCTATGAAGCTACACCACCATTACCTTCAGCTCACACCCTCATGAATCTGCCCTTCTTTCTAAATAATGAGAACGAGGAAATACTATAATCTTGTGCTTTTTCCCACCCAACTGTTTTACCCCACCAGCACTGAAACTATAACTCACTAACAAACAGAAATAGCACGTCTAGAATGTCAATGATTTGCAATCAACATATTTGAACAGCAGGGTGTTGCCCAAATTTCTTCCTTAATATCATTTTGATTCCTCGTGTATTTACTGTAACACAGAAAAAAACAGTTCTCAGTTTTAAAACTCTGCAGAGCAGAGAAGGAAGGAAATTTGCCAAGTAATATCTTTGGTCACAGCACTGTGTGCGAAAGAAAAATTGTTTGCACTCTATTTTCTCTCTTTGCTGCTTTATTTTTGAACAAAAAAAACAAAGGTTGAAGAGAAGGAAGCGTTTTTTAAAGGCAGTAATCAAGACTCTGCTAACTTAGGTCATTCCCAGTTCAACAAAACACAGGACACCTATGGCATTAGCCCCCATTTTTGGGTCTTAGTCGCTCGCTTTATCCTTGATCAATGGGGTCACTATGTAGTCTTCCAGCAGGGCCAGAAGCACCAGGGAATTAATTTGGGAAAAGCTCCCCTCATACAAAAAAAGCTCAACATAGATTCTGGCTTCTGACAAAGACCCTCTGCAACACCTGGAGAAATGCACAGGGACTTCTGCACATCCAGCTTCAGCAAGGTCAGCCTCTGCCAACAGCAATGCTGAACAACACTCTAGGTTAGCATTGGAGGAGATAACCCTGCAAGCTAAAAATCTCTCCATAGTGCTCTGCTCAAAAGGGGCAGAGAAGAGAAAAGTCCAAAAGGTTTACCTGAGCTAGTGGCATCAAACGAAATAGCTTTGCAAACACTGAGCAAGGGCTGCTTAAGATTCCCTGCTTTCTCTTCAACACCTTCACAGCAAAAGCCTTTTACAAATATTACACAGGCAGCATCATAACCAAATCCTCTGGGGGCCAAAGACATTTGCCAGGTCAATACACTTATACAGCTCTGAGAAACAGGCTCTGCCAGACTTACTTACTGTGACTCCAAAGGACACAGTAGCTCCTGCCTGTCTGTACTGCCTGTCCACATGGAGACCATCCTTCTGAGTTAAATATACCAGACTCTGAAGAAGCAGTGTTTTGAAAATGAATATACAGGGCTTGGGGAGCTAAGCTTATAACCTGAGTAATCAGCACAGATATTCAATTATCATTAAAATTAATAGTAGGACAACAACCAAATCCCTGGACGCGTTTTGATTATCTCAGTCTGGGTATTTATCAGAATTACTCTGACACAGAGTCATTGGGCTCTGGCTGACAGGCACAAGTTGTTCCTTAGCCCATTGGAATTTCTTTCACATCAGGACATCCAATGCCAGGAAGAGACAAGTACCACACAAGAAACGAGATGGGTATCTGAAACTGTACAAGAAGATTTGGTTTGGTCTGAAATGCATTCCCAAGAGAACTATTCATTTTGTCCCTGTTCAGCAGCTGCCCTCTGCCTCACTGTAACTCTGCAGAGTGACAGCAGTCACTGCTTTTGCAAGAAAGCACCAACCTCCTTCGTCATCTACCCAACAATGTACCAGTATTGCAACTCATTTATTTCCTGATCATGTGACAAGACAGCTCTAGTGATGGACATAACTAGCTATTCTTTTCTAAAACGTCATCATTTTAAAGTTGATTTTCCCATCACTAGAGTGAAAATCAAGGCTTTGCCCAATTACTATACTAATCAATATCAATAATTTTAAGAATGCAAAATTAACTCCAGAATTGGCAGAGATATTAAAAGTATATGTGTTGCCACTGAAGTTAACTACACAGAAACATTCAGTTATTCAATCTGGCATCAAAATAAAGTGAACAGTAAACCAGACAGAGATTGTGTAATGAAGTAACTTTATCTTACAGGATTATACTTGTGGTTATGACTTTAATTGCGTAGTCTAGAAGGATTTGTGACAAACTGAATAATCTTGCATTATTGTAATGATTTGTAATCACAACACTGGCTACAATTTATGGGCTGACTTTACATTTGCACTGCAATTAACT
Organism: Pachycephala philippinensis; assembly: GCA_013397055.1. Classification (NCBI taxonomy): domain Eukaryota; kingdom Metazoa; phylum Chordata; class Aves; order Passeriformes; genus Pachycephala; species Pachycephala philippinensis. Next base: position 388,658 of record VWZT01007010.1, on the reverse strand, counting down.
AAAAAAGTCAGTACATACCCTACAGTTCTAACCACTTAAAATCATGTCTTGCAAGGGGTCCCAACAGCCCCCCAGCCTGGAGGTTTGAAAGCAAGGCAAAGCTCTCAAGTGTGTATCTTTCAATTTCTGAAGCAAATAAAGCTAAAATAAAACAAACCTCAATACCCCCAAGGCTTCTGAACAGAAGACCAAAGGTCACATTTTTGCTGTCCTTCACTGTTGACTGAACTGGGAGCAAGCCACGCTGAGCAGACATCATACAGAGCACAAGTTGTTTTGATGACCCTCAACTTTAGTTGACAAACTTCAAGAAGGACCTCCGGGCTCCAGCAGGAAACCAGGAGAATCACATCAGTGCTGTACCTGGAGTCTGCGGGCTCAATATGCTAAAACAACCCACCCCTCTGCCCTTGTCCCTTCCCCGTCCCCCCTATTACAATATGAGGTCCCAATGAAAAAGGCTGCCAACACAGACAGAAGGTGCTAGTTTTTCAGAACAGCTGGAGGAAAAAAAACCCTCTTAAATCCTCCTTTTCATAAACAGACAATTTCCCCCCACACACGTGGCATCTGCTGAGTACAATTAGGTCTTGGGGTTATCATCCCAGGAGTGGCACCTATGCATCACAAAAAACTCAATTACCTTAAAAAGAAATCAATTAATTCTAAAGAGCACTTTCAATAAATAAATATTTTAAGAAGTCCTGTCATCACCTCCTCTCCCACCCTGCCCTCACTCACCAGTTCTTGGTCTAGCTCACAGCCTAAGCAAGGCAGGGGAGAGGCTGACTTGCACTAGAGGAACACCAAGCAGCTCTTTCTCACAACTGGGACAAAACTGAAAATGGATTAACGATAATGATATCTCAAATCCTAGCGGGAAATACCCAGTGCCATCTTCTCCTGGTAACTGCATCTTCTGTACCACATTCAATACTGTCAATATTATGGGAAGAATCATTGGGGTTATAGGAAGACCTTTGAAGGCAAGGGTCAGGTCACTTGTCCCAAAATATTTTTGCTGAAGTCAAATGCAAATTTCTGCAGCATTTAAGTTCAGTCCTCCCCACATTTCAGAGCCAGAAGTTCTGATCTTTGCATGAAAGCATCCCAAGGAGGGCAATTATCCACAGAAAACACACATTTTTACATGATTCTGGTTTATCTTATTGCAGCACCAGTAACAGATCTACAGGACACTATATGCCTCAATATTTAGGTAGCTCATATACATGGAAATTGGTAGGATCCAGGCTTTAGTAATGAAGAACTTGTCTAACAATTTAAATACATCTACTTTTTTTTTACATGTTTGAATTTGATTTTTTCAATTGTAAAGTCAAGAATTTAATATAATCAAAGGAGTGGCCTGGCACTTGCTTGAGTAATGATCACAAAGAGAAATAAATAAGAATACGTAAGCCAAATGCTTATCAAAGCATTTTGGCAAGAACCAAGTACCTAATAATATTTCCCTTCCTGAAAAGCAGCAAAAGGAAGCAAATAAAGGACTGTGTGGGTGTTTCGGCTTGATCTGACAGATCCAGGCTTTAGAAAGCCACCAGCAATCTCTACTCCTTGCCATGACCACCCTTCTCTGAGCTGTCCCAGGGATGCCCAGCTCAGCAGGCAATTTCATTTCCTCTTCCATCACACCATGCTGATCCACAGTCCCCACTCTCCTCAGGGGAGCTTGCATCCTTACCAATCCCAGGGCCCAATCCTGCCTCCTCCCTGCAGCTAACTGGCAACTCATCCATGGCTTATTCCTTTCTCAGATCACTAAGACCATACAGGGGTAGGGGAGGATCAAACTAACAGGCAATTTGTTATTCACTCCTAACTATAAATCACGACTACATCACAGATGTGTCTTCAGTAAATCGTCTTGAAATAGAATTCAGAATCAGTGATGTCCCATTACACATGGAAGAAATAATTGCTCTCTACCCTAAATGCTCACAACTCCCCTCAGGATGGCAGAGTCTTTTTTTTTTTGAGACAATTTGGGGAGAGGTTTTTTTTTTCACCCCCAAATCCTCTGTCCTGGCAGAGGAAGCAGCAGCCAAACCATGTTCTGCAATTCTTTTCTACTCACTGTTCATCCCATGGGGTACAGACAATCAATCAGTGGCCTGACAGCATACAATATCACAGCGGTATCGCAGAGATGACTGATAGCCAGGTGTCACCCACACTCTCTTCAACAGTGCTTCATCACTCATGTTGAAGAGCCTAAAGGCTGGTGAGAGGAGCTGCCACTTTCCTTCAGAGCAGAGTTAACACAAAAGCCTCCAAAGCATGGATTTGCATCTTTGTGTACTGCTCATACTTAACCTCCAGTCTGTTTTACTACAGTACTTTCAATATTAAACCAACAGACTTCATGGCTACTCTCTTAGCCATATACACAAAATCATATAGTTCAACATGCTTTTTCCCTCAAAATGAAGATGTCTGAAGGTAACTTAAGACTATCAACCCAAAATATATTGAGACAAGAAGAGCTTCCAAATAAAACACTGGCATTTTCTTTCAATAGCCAGGAACCCAGTCCCACCTTCCCCTTTCTTATGTGTATGTAGCCTTCAGCAACTGAAAAACACCCTATTTTTCTGACCAGGACAAGCAAATCCTGAATGATTCCCATTAGTAACTTGAAAAATGGATGAAAGTTTGCTCTAACAATCCTAGATGCTCAGCTGCTGAACTGTTTCTTAATAGCAGAATAACCACACATCAGGGCTTTGCAGTAAACAGCAGTCAATCAGAAAGCTCTCCTTTCAGGTTTCAACCTAGGTGAAGGGTCTTGAAGTAAGCCCTCTAATTTTTATTGTCTTCATTCACTGTGTATACACAAGGCAACTGCTTGCCATGAAGACAAAATAACAGCTTCCATCTCAACACTATTTTCAGGAATTTTGCGTTTAAAATGTTCTCCTTCTGAACACACCTACCATGTGTTTACCTTTTTGAAGCTAGCATTCTTTTTTTTTTATGTGTTTTTTGAGCTGGCTTTCCTGAATGAGTAACATTAAAAAAAAATGAAACAGGACTGCATTCTTGAATTTAGTTACCAAAAAAAAAAAAGCCATTAACCTGAGTAAAAATGTATGCTGTCAAACGGGGCCAGTGCATTTGAAGTCTTATGAAAGGATTATGCAATTAAGTGATAAGTAACCCACTGATACATATATTTAGCACATGAAGCAGTAAGAAATATACTTCAAAAATTCATAAACACAAGCTATAAAATCCTAATGCATGTTTTATAAACCCTGGGCTGTTGCATATGCATTCTGTAATGGTAATATTTTATTTTGTATAGTTTCAAATTTTCCATGACAGCACTACATTAATACATTTTAATTGTATTGTTACTAACTGTTGGATACCAATATTTCTGAAATTGGCACAAAAGTAACAAAGAAAACAATGGCTTTAGAAGATAAAGCTCTTCAAAGCTCTTTTATCCCCCAATGTAATTCCCAGACACTAGAGGGAAAAAAAAGACATTTTAGCATGAAAGGAGATTATTGTTTGCCCAATGAGCCTATGTGGAGGAACCTAATGCTGACAACAGTATTTACAAAATGATATACTGAAGGATCAACCTTTATTTTTCCTGTGGTAGAATATATTATCCCAGTAATACAGTTCTAGCCAAGATAAAGATTTGCTTTATTCTTAATCTCACTAGTATTAATTTATTTTACAGTACCTCAGAGTACTCTAGGCATTTTAGATCTCCTTTAATAAGACCTACACCTCGCCAGATGCTGCTCCCAAATAAATGCTGATTTATGTCAACAGCACACAAACCAAAGGTCAGCCAGCTGAGAGGACAGGACAACAAGAGCAGTCTCAAATGGAGTGAAAAGATTAAGCTTCAGATAGAAAAGGAGATATGAAAAAGGACATGAATAAAATGGTAAGGCTACACAATGAGAACTCTTGTCTAGCATAAGGTACTCTGGTTTACAAGAAGATATATACTGCAGTTAATATGTTGCAAGTATCAAGAGTGGATCTTAAATGCAGCTTGCTGAGTGAGTAACTGTAACCTGATTTTAGTCAGGTCAAGATTAAAAACCAAACCAAAACAAACAAAACAATGAAAACAAACAACGAACAAACAACGGAAAAAAAAAACCAACCAAAAAAAAGAAGAAAAAACCCCACACCAAATTTCAGAGGGAAACAGAAACAGATCTCACCCTACACAGTCAGGACAAGCTTTCAGACAGAAGGGGTTCAGACTTAGGGCTGCAATAGGTCAGAACAGACCTATTTGGTTTGTTCCTTCAGAAGAGATGAACTCTGCTTGACCAGAGTCCCAGAGATAGTCCGACCTGCTGCCAGAGACCTCCTGTGACAGAAATCCCACATCTGCCCCACAGATGAACCAGCAGAAGGCACATTCCATCAAATTTAACCTAAACCAGTTTAGATGAAACAAATTCTGTTTCTCTTGTCCTAGCCATTGCAAACCTGAATGAAAGCTTGTTCCTTTGCTCTCTGGTGGCTGTGGGCCAGCCCAATACTCTGTGCTACACCCAACTCCATCAGCCTTCTCACACAAGATGCATCTCCCCATTGCAAAGCTGATCTCTTTAGATCCTGATTGGTATAATCAAGCTTTGTGAAACAAGTGCAGCTCTGTGAGCACTGGCAGGATCACCAACTCAGCAGGGAAATCCACCAATTTGGACAGTAGCCTGCTGGCCAAATTCATCTCTCATGGCAGTGCCCTACTCCCTTAACTCCAGCATCTTCATTCTCACTCTGGGGCTTTTCAGAGTTGGAAACATGAAGTCAGCTCTGCTTTAAAACACAGTTCAGATAATTACCACAAGGGTCTCGTACAACTGCATTATTAACCTCTGGTGTCTTTTCAGACCCAAAGCTCAAGCTCTTTTGTTGGAATTATGCTATATGAAAGAAGCATGCATGACTCTGGCACACTAAGCAGGCAGCACGACCAAAAGAAAACACATCATCATGGCCCCATGGGATGAGTAAAAATGACCACGGACATGAAGAACCAGAAAGAGGATCACAGAGGACAGAAGTTTACAGATACACAGATACTGCATGTTACCTTAATAAATCCTAGTGGGGAAAAAATCCCATATGTTTCAACTCTTGAGCTCAACATCATCCCACACATTGTTCATGTACAATTCCTTTATTCTGTACGTAACAGAACACTTAACTGCTGCTTGGGTTTGGATTACTCAGTTTACTTCAAACCCTTGGATGTGCAGTATTGTTTCTTACTAAACCGTGCATGTACAAAAATGTTTCCATATAAACAAAGCAGCCAAATTGCACGCTTTTAGGGTGTCATTAACATTTTTTCAGCTACTCAGTATTACTTATTTCCATCATGCTTCCTGCTAACGTATTCATCGCATTTACATTAGCATATGTGTTGGTTTTGGCTGGGATAGAGTTAATTTTCTTCATAGTAGCTGGTATGGGCTATGTTTTGGATTTGTGCTGGAAACAGTGTTGGTAATTCAGGGATGTTTTCCTTACTGGGGTTACACAGAGTCAAGGCTTTTTGCGGCTCTCACCCCATCCCACCAGTGAGGAGGCTGAGGGTGCATAAGGAGTTAGGATGGGACACAGCCAGGACAGCTGATCCCAACTGACCAAAGGGATATTCCATACCCTATATTGGAGCATATAGAGCTGGGGAGCAGAGGGAAGGGAGGGACGTTCGGAGTGATGGCGTTATGAGTTCCCAAGCAACAGTTATGCACGATGGAGCCCTGCTTTCCTGGAGATGACTGAACACCTGCTGGCCCACGGGAAGTGGGGAAGGAATTCCTTGTTTTGTTTTGCTTGCGTGCACAGCTTTTGCTTTACTGATTAAGCTGCCTTTATCTCAGCCCATGGGTTTTCCCACTTTCACCCTTCTGATTCTCTCCCCCACCCCACTGGGGAGAGGGGCATGAGTGAGCAGCTGTGTGGGGCTTAGCTGCTGGCTGGGGTTAAACCACAGAGCAGATCCCTCTGATTCCTCTCCTACACCGGTCACAGATGAGCAGCAGCATTTGCAGGAAAAAAAACCACAGGCTGCCAAAAGTACTGCCCTGAAAACGCCAATTATAATCATAACTACATGACACAGCTCAATGGTGCCAAGAATCCTCCTTCTCCTTTCACTACCCCCTATCCCTCCCCCTTTATTTTACTTCTGTCCCTGAGGGCAAGCACTGCCTCCAATCCAGGATTCTTGTGTTAAATCTCTATCTAAAGTAGGATTGACAGAGAGCAACAAGAATCTATTCCCAAATCATGCTGTGTAATCTAAAACTGCTGTTATTTTTAACTTTAAAGAGGCACTCTAGGGTACCTGTCCTCAAAAAAATAAGCCAGAAAAGCTGCTTGGAAAAAAACAGCCTAACCAAACCAAAACCCCCCCCAAACTGACCAAACAAAAAATGAAGACCACCAATATCCTACGTAAAAGAGAAGCAACTTGTACAATCAGTCTAGCTGAATTTACCCCCCAACTTTCAGTACTTGGCCTTACTAACCACCCAAAGGAGGGGCAAATTGCTTTCCCTCTTGCTGTTCACATACAAGAAATCATCTAGCTCCCTCACAATTCTTTATTCATTGCAGAAAAAGAACATCTCCACAGGACCAAGTTCTTCAGTACATGTTTATTTTCCAGTCTGAGCCTAAAAAAAAAAAAAAAAAAAAAGCCATCACATGGAGCTGTGCAATGAGCCACAGCACAGAGCTAATACCCCAAGGACCACAGAGACTTTCCTGTTCTGTGCTACAGGAAGTTCAGAGAAATCAATGAGAGGTGGAGGAGATGGAAGAGAACCCTTTATACAAAAGCAAAGCAGGTGTGTGGCACTCTGATTTGGACAGAAAAATAGTACTTCTAATCGGTAAATAAAGAAGTTTTAAAGTAACAGTGAAAGGAGGGAGGGTCTGAAACCAGTAAATCAGCCCTATAATAGGCACTGAAACAAAAATCAGACATAATTGCTGAATAAATCAAGCCAGCTAAAGAAAGATTTTATTTTAATCAGCAACTTCTGCAATTACCTAGATATTATTAAAAGTGACTTGGTTTTCATTTGGCCAGACCAAGCAAAACTGCACAGCATAGGTTTGCAGCGTGCTCTGTGGCTTCTGCCCCTGCTATGGCTTTGCAGTGAGTTGAAATGCATGACACAGCCTCCTGCCAGATCAAGGGAGGCAGAGGAGGCAGTGCAGCCTACAAACACTGCCTGACCACGCCCGACTTTCTGTCACAGCACTTACTCTTGTTCCTACCTCTGCGAGCTTGCATACGATAAAAATGTCTGTTTAGCACAGAGAAGTACAGGCAGTTTCTGCAGGTCAGAGCTATCCAGTGCCACAGCCATATACAACACACACACAAACCCCTGACGTGCCCAGTTTGGGCAATCCTAAGCAGTGCCCCAGGAACCAGTCCAGAGGTAAAACATTTTGCAGACCTGCTGTACAAGCCTTTAATAGAAAACCTGACTGGTTTTCTTCATGTGCTTTGAGGGCTTCCTACTACACAACAGGTACCAGACTTACCTGATATAGCCTCTGGTAATTACAGTAACCTCCTTCAAGTTAAAGCAAACTTACATGAGCTGCAAAAAAAGAGTCAAAATTGTCCCTCTGGCATGTAATAACGGGATCAATTCCTAACATGAGTGTGAGAAGGGCAGCATTTTCCACGCTGACCATACTCTTCTGGCAGGGAGAAAGTCCCTTTTCTGAGCTCCATGGCCATGAGGACCTCACAGGAACTTTGCCCATGCTTTAACAGATAAACTGGGTTTAAGAGCTGACTGCACAACTGCTGCAAGCTGCTGAACCCACACAGAGCAGCCAGAAGCCACACTTCTACAACTTACTTATCCTTCAGGGAAAAGCAGCAGAAATAAGAAAGCACTTTCTCCTGCTCAACAGCTGTTCCTCACACCAGGAGGCATTCTTTCAAAACCCTACTTGGCCATAGCATATTTCATTTCTATTCATCCCTCAGTACTCCATATGAAGGAAGAGGGGGATTTTCTTACCTTCTGTGTGCATGGGGAATATGAAGGCCAACCAGGCTGCAAGGATAATGGCCACCACACAAACCAGAACCAAGTAAGTGCCTAGCCAGACAAAGCTCTTCAGAGGACAGCCTCGACTGAAGTGCTCCTCTCCCTTCCCATAAAACCCACTACTCACAAGATGAGCCAGCACACTGTTTAGCACTGAATCAAGGTCTGATCTTGTGGGGACTTAAGCAGCTGCAGTGCTTCTTCATTTGAGATGACAGGCATGAAACAGGTCTACCTTTAAGCCTGATCTGTTTCCAGGCTGGAGAGTCAGTCTGCTTCCCATACAATGCTGCTTTCATTTCCCAAGTTAGATCACATTTTCCCATTGTGTTCAGCAAAAATGAGGTGAACAAGAGACTAAACAAGGACAGCTGAACCTTTCTGGAGCATGGAATGTCTTAAAGATTCAATACACAAAAATTGACATGGCACACAGCTTTAACAGAAGTTTAGACTACAATATCTACAAAGGATCTACCAAAAGCAAGTTCATTTGGCTTGCCTGGACCTCTTATTCCAATTGTCTTGGTAGGGGCTTTTTGTGCAGTTTTGTTTGTTTTAAATGTGGAAATCTGTTTTCAAAACCTACCAGCCTGAGCCTTTGTGATATGAAGATAATTTCTCCCAAGCACTCCCATACAATGCCAGAGACTAAACACTTGCTTTCTTTAACAGCAACTGTGCCCAGGTACGGTCTCCTACTTCTAGCAGTTGTGGTTCTACAAAAAGTATCTAAGTTCCATTAAGATTCATAATAAAAATCAAGCGGAGAAGCAGCAACACTGGAAGAGTACCAATGTATCTTCACTTGGAACTGCACCACCATTGAAAAGTGACTACACTCCACAGGATACTGTTCACAGCAAATATAAAACACCATGCATCAAAAGGATTACTTCAGAACATGGTTTGTATCTACACAGTGTGGTGTTGCAAAGTGTGACACATCATGACATTTTTGCTCCTTTCCTTGATGGGGGACTGTGCAAACAGATACAGGGACCTTGAAAGTCTTCCCTGGGAGAACATCCTGAGATAACAAATTTGTACAAGAATGCCTCAAAACACATGATAATGCCTGTCTCTGATGTCAATTAAAGCTGCCTCCTTTTCCAAATTCAAATCCTGAAGTGAGAGTTACTTTAAATATTTATATTAGGTAGATCTTGTAAAAAAATTAAGCAAAGAGTGTACAACTGTGGCGTAGCTGATTGCAGAGCAGATACAGCAGTTAGAGAAGTAATTCTGTGAAGACCTTTCTCAGTGCTTATAAAATACTGCAAATACCTTAGTCAAAAAAAAAGACAGTTGAACTAACCTCCTGGATTTTTATGATGTCCCATGAAAACAAAGAAGATTAAGAAGAGATTTCTGGAAATTTGAAAACCAACTGCCTAATTCACTTTTAAATAAAAAGTAGAAGTTAATTAAGGAAAAAAAATTAATTCTCCCTATTGAGTCACTAACCTTTAATTTGGCATTCATGAGTGTACTTCCATGTGCTCTTTGGCAACTGAGCTCGTAAATATAGAAAGGATACAACTGCAGCTTACGTATAGGATAGTTAGCTTTTGACTTACTCATCTATACATACAGACTCAGAAGTATTCCGAACTTCTCAGCCCTATCTGTTCTTCTACTGATATTCTTTTTAAGGGCATTGGGATATACCAGAATTGTGCTTTACACCATAGGAAAGATATCAGGAGATGTTCAAAAAATAAAAGAAGAAGTTAAAAAAAAAAAAAAAAAAAAAAAAAAAAAAAAAATCATCCTTTAAGAACTGGACATTGGGACCTTTATGGTTCCCCATGGCACCAAAATATTGCTCTGCCAGCATATCTGGCACTGGTTATTCTGATGCCCACACAAGCAAGCGGAGTAAGTTTTGTTCTCAACTTTAAATCAATACATAAAAAAAAAAAGGTTATAGACTAACTGCAACAGGATTAGATCTTGGACTGAACTGAAAATAAAATCAGATCCCTGTGTAGCTTTCACATCCCTGCTGTAACCAGTGCCTGTAAACATGCAGCTTGTCCGAGTGAGGCTGCCATTTCCACAACCTTTCATCCACACAGAATATACAGAAAGCCAGGCTTTAATTTACTGTCTAATATANTTTTCAAGGTTGGCTGAATTTTATATAAACACTGCTACCATCTTTATAATAATCCAACTGGAGTCCAACACAATTATGCAGTCTGTTTCATCTGGTGACTAAAACTCTGGAATAACACATTCCTGAGACTTGCTCTGCTGGAGGGCTCAGTCATGCAGCATTTCTAACTTAGGATGCTTTCTCACCTCACACAGTGCTTGTCTTTCAGGAACTGACAGGAATAACCAGCATGGTGCAGAAATCAACCTTTCAAGACTGCACCAAAGCTCTGTCACAGTACAACCATCGCAGATGCCCCAAACGAAAGACCAAAAATCACAGCCAAGACTGCTCACGTGATGCAGTCAGGTCAAGCTGACACACTGGAGGGTATTAGTGCATCTAAATTCCACCACTTATTTCAAGTATGAAATTGGGAGGCCAGGGTCTTTCATCTACAGAATCACAAGAAAGGGTCAGGTTGGAAGGGACCACAGAGAGCTCATCTGGTCCAACCTCCCTGCTCAAGCAGGGTCATCCTAAAGCACATGGCATAGGATTGTGTTCAGAGGGTTCTTGAATACCTTCAGTGAGGGAGACTCCACCACCTCTCTGGGTAACTTGTTACCCACACAATAACCCATGGTCACCCACATAGTAACCAAGTTCTTCCTCATGTTCAGGTGAAGCTTTCAGTGCCTCCGGTTTTGCCCACTGCCTCTTGTCCTATTGCTTGGCACCACTGAGCAGAGCCTGGCTCCATCCTCTTGGCACCCTCCCTTCACTTAGAGACATTCTTGTTTCAGTTGTCTCTTCCTGAGGCTGAACAGTTCTTCATATATGTGATGGTAAGGGACAGAGGCTCTTCAAGGTGCTTAGAACTCATCTCCTGTTTCAGTGTTACCAGGTCCCAGAACTTTATCATAAATCTGAGACGTATTTGTGAACAGCCTTGGTCATTTAAAGCTAACAGCCATGTTCCAGACCTTGCTTTTCAGAAGCTAACTTCCAAAACATTGTGTTCCACATTTACCGCAAAGGCGCAAGAAAAAACCCAAGAATGTATAATTTAAGAGAAATTTAAATAACCTCATGGATTTTCTTGGTTGGGGGGAGGAGTGAGGAGGCTGACTCATGATTATTTTTCTAATACTTGTGGCTGGCTCTGCTGCATAAATAAATCAATCCCCTAGCCACACAGCTCCATTTCTTCAGTCGCAGCTTGTTGTTTTATTTATTTTTTTCCCTCCATTGCCGACAAATCCCTCTAGAGAGTTTTTAAACCCAGTAGTCTACTTTCTGAATGGAAACGATTAGTATAATCTGTGAGAGAAAAAGCAAACAACAACAGAGACTTACCCCATTTTTTGGGTAGGCTATCCATCCTAGATCCCCCATTACTGTACGTGAGTCCAGTAAATTCACTGAAAACAAAAGAAAAAAAAAACTGTTAAAGAAGATGGACGGATTACAAACTTCAGCAGATATTTCAGGGTATGGGTGGCTCTGGTAAACAGATTGTTTATAATTAACCGAGGAAGTTGGATTTCTGTAAAGCAGAATAACAATGCAATAACTCCTCTAACAATGAGGTCATACAATGAAAACAATTCTATGTATGCATTAGCTTATCCCTTTGAGATCTGCCACAGAAACCAAGCTGCAAATGCACTGAACTTCTGTAAAATCCAGATCCTTCACATTCTTAGGACCTGATCTTTTGGGTGGAACAAGTACATCACGCACACTGTGTGTTTATGTGTATACATAAGACATACAGTTTATAGGTATAAACATACACTCACAAACATCTATGCATGTTTATACACACATTTCTTCTAAGGTGGTGTGTATTTTGGGCATAATCAGGCCGTTATGACAAAAACAAAACAAGAATTTAATTTTTGAAGTATTATATGTTCAAGTATTACTCTCATCAGGAATCTACTATTTTCTTTCTCTTCCACATTTTTCTCCAGGTCTTTGACATCTTCATTATAAGCTATGCAAGAGATCTTTTTTCTTCTACACACAAAAATTCATGAATGGTTTTGTGTAGTCACACAAGCAACCAACAATTTACATTAAACAGCAAAAGAACTATTCCCAAGCTTGTAACAATTCTTTCCTCTCTTACTACCTGAAATACTGGGTAAAAAGTGAGAAGTGACTAAATCTATACAAACTTAATCCAGCTAAGGGAAACTGTAGCAGCTTCTGGTGCTGAGCTTTCACCTCCTGCACCCAGAGCTTTAAATCTCCAAGTCAGAAGCTCGTCTCTGAATCATCAATTGTCATCCAAAATCTCAACCTAGGAGCAACTTTCGTCTACCTTAATAGCACACCTTCTCTTCATCAGATTACAACACTCACTTCTCTCAGCATATTTGTCTGCATAATATCTCACTTTGTGTACTCATGTCCTTCCTGAAAAGGAAGTGATCTCCCTGGGTCTTCAATTCCTGCCTCCACCCTGTGTGCTCTAAAAATTCCACTGGAAGTTTCGGCAATTGGACTTTCAAGACTTCCTAGCACATGATGATCTAGACCAAGAACAAGCTTGAAAAGGGTGAGGAGGCTCTGTGCTCTTTCCTTTAGAATTGCAATGATGTAGGTACTTAAAGATTGCTACAGAAGAGAAACAAAGAGGTTGCATGGACAAGTATGAAGAAAGCAGGTATTATAACTAACCCTCAGGGTTACACCATTTACAGAGGCATAGTAAGTACACTATGCTGCAAAGCATGCTCCTTTAAAATATTAAGGAATATTTAAAAACAAGTGAAGACTGAACAACTGATTCAGTTTGGAAAAAAACAAAGTTCTCTAAATCAATTTGGTCTTTATCATTGTACCACACTGAAGGCTGACTACTGTAGTCCCCTGTATACAAAACCAGGCCAAAACACGAAAAAATACAACGCAGAGTTCTCAGACCTGGCAAACAGTTATCTTTAAAGTGATTTGTCTATCCAGATATTTTTCACAATGTATGCAAGTATTAATGCAGAACACTGTCACAAGGCATACATGTTCTGCCTGGGCAAGTGTATTTTTGTGATGTTGAGCAAAACACATTTGGTGGCTCAGGGTTTTCATTTCTGGATTGCTTTCTCCTGCCAAAGAGGAAACAGTTGGAAGCTGTCAATGCTACCAGACTACAGGACATGTGGTGGAAGCAATACTCAGAGACTACACTGAACTATATTCACAGTAAGTAAACATACAATTAGGTAGCTTTCCACCCCAGAGTCCATGCAAAATAGAAGTACTGCTATCACCTACCACTAGATATGTCACTCAGTTATGCTCAGTCTTTCCCCTTATTAAGTCTTCAGGTAAAATGGTCATTAATTTCTCCTGTATCTGAAGCCAAGCACTGTCATCCAAGTGCTCCTGAACTACACTGCGTTTTCTTCAGATAAAAAGAATGACCCTAAAATATTCTTCAAAATAAGACACGCATAAATAACACATCCCATATTATAACTGTATACTATTTTAAAAAGCAAGAGACTGCAGTGAAGTTGCTAAAATGGCAGGTTTACTCAAATTCCTTCTATTACAATCACTGTAATTAAACTGTGCAGAACAGTATATTCCTGTCGTTAAGTTGCAATGGATGCAAAACAAGTATTGATCTACATTGTACAACTTAATTAAAACTTGTCCTGGAGATGCTACTAATGAATGTAATTAGATGCTGTGTTTGATGTCACAGGCTTTTTCATGACATGCTAATTAAGGAAAAAACAGAAAAAATGTTTTATTCGAACATCAGATCATAAAAAGAACATGATACAACTAAATATTGTATTATCTTTCTATCAATGACAGTTTTTAAATTGCAGTTATTAACTTCAAATTCAAAATAATTTTCTGCATATGAAAAGATAATACAGCCCATTCAACTCTAAGTCAAGTCAGTGGGAATTTTCTGACTAGTGAGTCAGCTAGCAGAGACGAATACTAAATCCCCAGCTAGAAAAGACTCAGTTCCTCTCGTATCCTCTCGCATTCTGCATAGAGCAAAAAAAATAGGATGGAATACACCTTTTGACAGGCACTACGCAGAAACTCAAAAGTCATGTGCCAGGAAGGCAAAAGTGACAAGTGACTTGAAGCTGTCCCTGTGTGTGGGCTGCTGTGGAGACCAGAGGGGCTCCCAGCACACCTCAGACAGCTCCGAGGGGCTGCAAGGCACAGCAGACACAGACTGCCCCATAAGCATCTGCTCAGGGCTGCTTTCACAGTGTATCATCTGAAACACTGCAGTGTATCATCTGAAACACTGCACTGCATCGATCTGCTCTGATGAATACATTTAGCCAGTAACCTGAACCACCTTCAAGGACAAAGATGTTTTGCTTTGGTAAGACCCAAAATTGTAATATACAAACACAAGTTATCGCTTGCTCCATCTAGATACGAGGTGTCGGCATCTTCCCCATCAGCATCCTCCCCAGCCACTTCCAGTGTGTCTGTCCTTTGCTTGAATCATTTCCAGGTCACTACCCTACCCCAATGGAGCCTCAAAACAGGGCCCCAGCATCCTGCACTCCAAAGTGGGTGGCTCCTCCAGCAGCCCAGCTGCAGCAGTTCTCTGTGGCAGTGGTGCTACCAACATTTTGGGGATGCTCTCTCAGGTCCTGCACTGCCAGAGGGGTCACAGGAACACAGTCCCACTACACGAGCCCAGACAGGCTCAGCACCACCTCTCTTCCCACCACCTTCCAGCCTGGCAGGAACATTATTTTTGCTGAAATGGTATTTATCAAAAAAATGCAAACTGGCCAGGTTGGGGAAGAATCAGTGGGTAAGCAGCAGGTAAAACAGACACCTGGAACAGAGGAAAACCTTTCAGCAGAAGGGCTGCCACTATTCCAAACTAATGCTTCCAAATTCACTGTGCAGCTGCTTGAAAAGAGGTGAAACTTTTTTTGCACCTGAATAAAAAACTCTGAAATCGTGTTTCATTTGACCCGTAGCAAGACACAGAAAGAGACCAGAGGTCATCTTCAGAGCACAGAACCAGTTCTTCCCTATTCAACCCGCGATGACTGTGAGCACGTATTTGGCTGTGGCTGTTTAATAACCAAGTAATCCAAACACTCAGGACACCAAAGGAAGTAATTCAGGAACACCTCCAGCTATGTGTGCAAGGCTTCCATACTTCAGAAGGTCTAGTGCCAGCTCCTGTGTAGCTGGTGACTCCTGGACTCACCCCAACACTGCCTACTCCAGGGGCATAACCCAGAGCTGTACTCAGGAGCACTTGGGAGCAGAGTTTCAGCTAACCCCGCTGAAAAATAAATCTCTTCAGAAATTACTAGCAACTCTGCTTGGCCCATAATCTTAAAAGGCTCCAAAATAACAGAACTCATTTATTCCCACTTCCTTTCTCCTCAGCACCAACTACCTTTATCTCAACAAACAAGCAAGAAACCTCAGAGCCCATAAGCACACACTTAGCACCTGTATCTTTGCCAGCAAACTTGGAAGATAATATATAATATTTTTTGCTCATCTCCACCATCAGCACATCCATCCCACAAGCCCTAATTATTTCTAATGCTCAGTCAAGGGGAACACAAAACCACACAGATCTATATCATCATTAACTTCCATGCCTTCAGGGTAGGATAAATGATGATTAAGTCTAAAGTCATACCACAGCCCTTTTTTTTTTTTTTCTTTTTTTTTTAATACAGAGTAATAGCCTGGGGAGTTTGCATACACTCTTGTTCTCAGACAGGCTGGTTACTACAGGTGAGCAATCAAGTTAGAGTAAAAACAGACGTGATCTAAACCTTTGCCCTGAACTCTAGCTGGTGAATTAATAGTGGTTTCTCACTTGGGAATCTCTATCAGGGAGCCTGGATTCAGCTTTTTACTCGAACGTCCTTGTCATGTTCATACAACTGGCATTTAGCAGCTTCCCCATGGCTACACAGGGACTGTGGCTGGGAGGAAGCACATGAAATGCCCGGGCTGATGGCATTCAACATTGACCTAAACCAACACTCCACAGCACAGCAGAGCTCCCCACCTGGCACAGTCACCCAAAACGTGTGGCAACAGCAGCTTGCCCAGGAGAAAGCAGGACAGGCCTGTCATGATGGTACAATGCCTGAAGTAGAAGCCACCGATTCATGGATTGTTTTGATCACACCACTGAAGTGAGATGGCTCCTCTGGCTCTGGGCTGGAGCAGGATCATCTGGGGCATCTTTTTTCTTCACTCCAATTTCAAATGGGAAAAAAACCTGAGTTAAAACCAAAAATCCCCCACCAACAGTCTAGAACACTGAGTACTTCTGACCCTACCAGCTACACATCCTCCTGCCGTTTCAGTATCTAAAGATCTTCCAGAAAATCCTTCATTGCTTACACCAGGGCAAAGTCTCTGTAGGCATACAAAAACTGAACTCTTCTGAGTTGCCTTGGTTTTTGAGCTGATTTCCAATAAATCATACACTAGAGAAACCCTGCTCTTCAGCAGCACCATTTGCAAGCTGAGGTTTACCACAAGGCATCCTCTACCAAAGCAGACCCTAACTAGGAGCTCTAGAACAGGCAAAATGGTCAGGATAGCAAAAGCTAATAGAATATGTATCATGAAGTTGTAAAGCCACAAGAATCTCTATTTTTTTTATTTCACTGAAATATACCTAAATGAGGAGGGAAAAGAAAAGCCTCTTTGACCCTATGAACCCAACTTCCATCACAAAACAAACAGAAGTACAGAAACCTTTCTTATAGCCTGCATAAATATTTCAAAACATCACATGATTTCTGAAGTAGCACATTTCTAAACAACAACACTTAAATAAAAATGTTTTGTTTTTCACAACTGAAGGAAAACTCTGCTTTAATAAACTTGCTACAAATTGAACAGGAATGTGAACGTTATTTTGGGTAGCCTGAAGCTGAAGTCCATTATGAAATAAAGTGTAGTCATGCTCCTACATCCTCCTCCAGGCTCCTCCCGCAGCTCCCAGACCCTTTTACACACACTCCACAGGACATGATGCAGCTCCAAGCTTTTTGTGGGTGGTCAAGGTAGTGCCAGCTCTGACCCAACACTCACACCTTGTGGGAACAACTACATTGAAAGAACTTGTGAGAAACCTCTCAGAGGAACACTCACACACTGACAATTAAGCACGAGGCGAAACGCTCTGCTGCACGGGGGCCAAGGTGCAGGACAAGATGTGACAGCAGTGCTTTGCACTTCATCAGAAGGTCTCTTGAAGAGCATCACAGACTTTCCACCAAGCTTCACGCCTTTACTCTCCTCTTTCCCCCTACCCAAAGAAGGGGGCATAGCTGCCAACACATCATCATTAACGGAGCTGGTTTCTCCTTCCAATGCATACATCCCCATCCTTCCTCCAGCACTTTCAGGGGTCACAGCACTACCAAGACACATGGACTGCAGAGGAATCTTCATCATCACAAGTCAGAGTTTTCCTGCTTCATAAATCTTCACTGGTTTTATTGCAGTATTGTTGCCATTCATTTTCCGTTTTCCCTGTTGTGCCAAGTGTTTCTCTAAAAAGTATATATCCAAGGTACTCCAACAAGTGACAGTCAAAAACAACCCAAGAAAGCAAAAACAAATAAAAAACACAAACTCTTGAAAGAAATCAAGGTCATCAGGGAGCAGATGCCTTGAATTAATTAGCTACACTGAGCAGGGACAAAATACACAGAGGCAAGAACCTCTGAAATATTTCCATCAGTGGAAACAAGCTACATCAGAGTGCAAGCTGTAGCAGAACCTATTATTTATAGCCCACTGGAGGAGGAAAGTATACCCTACTTAATGAACTTGCAAACTAATATTAACTGCAGATTTATATTTTATTATGTTGGCTTCATTCTGATCCAAGTTATGATGATTCCCTTTTATAGCAAGAGCCAAAACACTTGAATCTGCATCACAGATTCATAGGTTTTTAAGGCCAGATGGACAACTGCAATCATAACATCAACTAGAGAATTTTATCCAGTAATTTCTGCATTACATCTGTAATTTGCTTGAACACACTGTTTACAAGAGAATGATACTGCCCATTGACAAAGTTCTTCAGGTTGGCTGCATTTTTTCCCCACAGGCACAGAACAAGCTGCAGCACCAGGGAGTGGGACCCAAAGCTCACTTTGATAACCAGACCCTCTAAAACAACCAGAAAACTGCCAATTTTTTTCCTTACAAAGATTTCCAGTCAAAACAAGAGGCAGACATTTGTTCCTCCCACCATACATCACTTAAAGGCAGAAGTGGTTGGATTAACTTGACACCAAAGTGCCTGGAAACATAAGAACTCCAGTATGGTTTGCTTTTCTTTAATAGTAAACACTCCTATTCACACCAAAACCATCATTTAACTGAAAAGGGTTTATTCACTGTGAAGAAAGCCAGGAAAATGCTTCCATTCTCACTCATAAAATCCACTGGAACCAACACTGTACCAGCACAACAGCAGATTTCTGAGCTGGCTGCAGCACCAAATTTTTTGGGTAACCATCTGGGCAAGTATCACTTTACCACTAAGAAAGAAAAAGAAGCTTCCACTGAATGCAACACAAAACCAGCACCTGCAACCTGACAACCAGCCTGCATGGAGAAACAAAATACCAGTGCTGTCCTGCACATCAGGGCCTTCAACCACTGTCACGGCATCTCCAAGCCACTGAAGGAGGCAGCTGCTTCAAGACCCTAGTTAAAGTTAGCACCTTATTAGGCACACACAAAGTCAAGCCCAATGTTAGCATCCCAACAGTTTCTCAGTGCAATCAAAACACCTGCTAGCAGGGCTGAGATGAAATCTCACCTTCTTCCCTAAATTAACAACTAAAAGCAATACAGTCTCTACGGTCTCTGTTCCTAAAAGGTGTCCTAAAAGACATGGAGATCAAAAATCTGTTATGCATATAACCAAACTCAAGAAACTTTCCACAGATATATCCAGACTTGTCAAGGCTGTCAGCTTTCACGGACAGTGGACTTGCAAGACCTCACTGTCCACCACCGATAAAGCCTTCCTGTCGACAATAATGACTACTCTGCTGCCACTGAATTCATTCAAGTAGAAAATAAAACGAACTGACATAATGCTTAGCAAGCATTTGGGAGAAAAAAAAAATGTTTAAAATGATCTGTTGGCTTTTCAGGGGGGTTGACAGTTTATCCTTTCTATTTCTGTTGAGGGAAGAGGGTGGAGGTTGCTAGTGGGAACAGTACATTGTCAACACATTTTAGTAAGAAATTGCGTGTGAGTATTAGTAAAGCAAAGATGGATAAGCCAAAAGGACTGGGTTTTTCCTAGAAATTATCTTACAAAAGGAAGTATACAGATAATTTCCCCAAGTAGTTTCACTCTTTTGGGACATGGAAAACAGCTTAAGAAGTGATCCACAAGTCCACTCAGAAGCATCAAGAAATGCTCATTACTGATGCTGAATAATCAATTTCCTCTCAGGTGTTCCTCTACCCGCTTTGGGAATTACAAAGTTCAGACTGGTTGTTCTGATCTCTTTCTAACATGAAGTGATCCAGGTTAGAGAACCCAGTAGTTAACACCTTGGCAAAACACTTCAATACTGCCCCCTGCACCAAAATTACATGAAAGCCTGCAAGCTTAGGGTTCTATCCTCTCTTGTACAGGTTCAATGCCTGCTACACAACCACCTAAACCCAGGAGCTCTCAGCTTCTGCAGGGTACTGTTTGCTCTCCCCGCACACCCCCAAGGCACAATTTGCTGAACTGATGCTCAGGAGCTTGCCAGCAGGAAGACAAGGGGCAGAAGTCTTCCTCAGGGATGCCAGATCAGCTCACAGGGGCTGTGAGCTTCTTCCTCAGGGCTCCCAGATCTGCTGTCACAGTACCTGCTGTATCACCTTGATACAGGAGACACCTCTCATCCTTCCAGCCAGTGGTCACCTGAGCAGCTCTACTTGGCCAGAGTCCTCCTAACACACCTGCTGCACAACTCAAATACCAGGGAAGAAGGAGAGATGTTTTCCCACCAACACCACCCCCGGTGAAACAACATGCACTGAATGTTCCCATGGCAATTATTCCGGCCAAAAGCATCTTCAGCCCTCTTTGCAAAGCAGAATCAGGAAGGCTGTGCTCACACACAGAGCCCAGGGCAGCCTGCAGCTCCCAGCACCCTTGCCCACAGCAGGCAATACGCTGCTGCACCTCTGCAAACAGCCACCCACCCATCACCTACCACACCCAGCAGCAGTCAGGTGCTGGGAATCACAGTATTTTCATCTCCTCCTGACTGTCTGCTCTGAACCAGCTTCCTTACAGGAGACAGGGATAATTGCTTTCCACCTCCAAGACGATAAGCGCATTAAACCTTCGGAGAGGTTCAGATAATGCACTGACCAAAGCCATAGCAAATACCAAAACTGAGACTGTAAGAGATAGAATAGGTCAAAGAGACAACTAAAAGGGTAACAAATCCCTAGAGAGAACTAAGCTACTGAAGGCCAGAGCTCAGGTTTGCCAATACAGCTGGCTGTGAAAGCAACTGGGGCAGCAAATGCTTTCACCTGTCACCTCAATGTCCAGCTAGTCACAGAGCAGAGTGAGGGACAGGCACAACATGAACACAAAGGACAATCCAGCTCTCAATTCTGCCTGTGCCAAAAAAAAGTCACATCTTAAGAATAAAACATATTTTCAAAGGAAAAAAGAATTCTTGACTAGCTTTTTAAATACACTGCAATTCTTCTAGCAGAGATCAAAGAAAATCAGTTTAGTGAAGAGAAAGTTACAAAAAAATTGTTCATTCCAATGCAATAATTACCACAGTATTTCTGCAACATTCTGTGAGCAAAGAAAAATACCTAGTTCAAGTCCATCCTGACTGAAATGAGGCCTCATCTCTCAGCAGCACTTATGGTCACTGAGAAAGGTACACTTGTGACAGATTTCAATTCTGTATTTAGATGTTTTACTATAAGAACATTTTTTTTTTAAACCTTTTTAATGGACAGTAGTAGGTTGAGTATCTGCTGAAGAGCTGAGTGAATATTCTTTCCCCCACAGAAGCAAGCACTTAGGTAAGAAATTCAGTGCTTCTACAAAGTGACCAATCTGTGTGCGTTTGAAGCTTCTCTCACCTCACCCTTATTCCACATACAGCTTTCAATTTATTTCTAAACAGAAAGTGAGAATATTTTGTTAAATTGCAAAAAGAATTTGTTTTCTTTTTATTTTAGGGCAGGGTTTCATTTCCCTGACATCATTGAGCAATGTTTTAAAGCTCATCTCAACTCAAGTATGTACGTAATTTCACACTCACAGGAAGGGACCACTAAAAATGTAACTCCAAGTCAGAAAGACTGCGGGATCTAACAGACTCATGTCTGCTCAAGACCCTAAAGCCAACAGGGTCCAACACCATCCCTCAGCTGAGCTAATTCAGCTGGACTTTCCCAGGTCGAGGGCCCTGCACTTTCTGGACACCAGGATTCCTGCAGAAGCAGCATGGAAAACCTTGGAACAATAAAGCATAAAACCAGCAAGATCAGAGTGCAGGGCACCACATCATAAGCTGTCCCACCTTTTCAATTTCTGCCAGATTTTATGAAATCCTGCTCTCAACTCACCATCCGCACCTCCCTCAAGCCTGCTGCAAAAAGCTTTGCATTTTTTAGTGCAAAGAATAAACATTTCACCATGGGCAAGATTTTGTTTTCTTATTTAGCAAAGAGAGAACAGCAGACATGGAAATGGACTGTATACTGGAGCTAAAAATTGAGGTAATGGTGGGAGAGTTAACAGTAGAGAGGGAAGAACCTGTCATATAAGCCCACTAACTTCCCTTCCTCCCACGTTAGCTGCCAGTTTACCCCTCTGAATATTGATGTGCAAATAGCTGCTTTATACATCAAATTATAGCATCAACATTTACCATGTTATAAGCAGTCAGCTACTGTTTAAGACAGTTTGCCTGTTTTCTACTATTTATCACAATTTCAAAGATAAGCTTTGAAAGGAAACAGGCACTATCTTGGAGTCAATCTTTGTTATTGTTTATTTCCCTTTTTAAAAATGTGTCATTAGGCAGCAATGCTTTTAGTCATATACTTAAAAGTGCTGAGTTTCAAATGTTGTTTTACTGTCCAAAGGATAGTAGTTCAATTTTAAAGCCATGACTGAGTCATTCTAAACCTCTTGAAAAGCCATAAATCACACATCAGACAGATCCCAAAAAGACCATTAGACATGAGCTGTCCTTCCTCATACCAGTAATTCCACTGCAGTAAATTTAAAAGTTAATGGGACTAGTCCAGTGAGTAAAATAAACACATGGCACTGAGGCTGTGCTCTGCTCTCATGGAAAGCACACAGGGAACCATTCCAATACACCAAATACAGAACTGATAACTCCTTAAAGCCTCCTTAAGGCACTGTGAGCACACTGAAATGTGTCCAGACTTACCTGCTCTGCATACACAAGGCATATGCATGCAGCACTCAATACCTACAGAATTACACAAAATGCTATAGCTGTGTGAATGCACGACATACTAAGCCAAGCTACTACGTGCAAACTAATAAGCTGAATGTTCTGACTGTGTGTATTTTTATCTGAAACATTAGACTAATTGAAATACATTGATATGAAAATTACAACTATTTTCACACCTGCTTCTGCTACACAAAAAAAAACCCCAAAAAAAAACTTCCCGAAAAAGACTTCATTCACTAATTAAAGATAAACATTGTGATGTTATAGTTAAATATGCATTTATCCAGCGTGCCATGACACAGAAATTATACACCACTATGAGACAACACATACACACACCAGTCAATACACTGAGAACAGGTAGGCTCATTTCAGGCTCTGGCATGAATAATTTGCAAATTACAACCTTCCTTTATTTTTGCCAGCACCAGACCCACCCCTTTAATTGTACTCATTTACTCACTCAGTCAAACAAAAAATGATACACTGAGATAAAGCTAGCTTCAAAAAACCCTGAAAGAATTAAGAGGGAAAGGACCTAATCCAGGAGCTCGTAAAAAAAAAAATATCCCTCTAGCCTTAAAACAAATACAACACATTCCAAAGACCCATTTTGTCTTTCTCACCTTTGTCTATTTAAGTCAATGTCATTCTTTCAAACTGCATTTCTTTTGATTTGCTTTACAGTACACTTCATTGTTAAGCACTGCCTCATCAGCACTTCGGCTGAAAAGCCCCAAAATGAAATATACCTTGTATTTAATTACAATTCTGCAAATATGTTGTGGAACTACTTTGTTACAAGCAATCAGATATAACGCATTCCATTATTTTAATAATTTGCCCACATGACACTTTTTAAGGTCATCTAAGTGACGACCAAATGTGATCTGCAAACCACTTCAAATCCACAGGCGATGTGCAACAAATCATATAGTTTAGGGTGAAGGAGGGAGTCTTCAAACAAATCTGTCATTCATTGTGTTTCACATAAATAATTTATATAAGCCACTTCCCAAACCCTAGTACTTACAACAGAAAGATTTAAAACACATGCATTTTTAAACCAAAGGCAGTGCAGGAAGCCCAGTCGCATATTGCAGGGCTGCCTCTCGCACCCTATTATCATAGAGAATGCATTTTAAGGTAATAATGCACTTCTGGAATACCAGCACTTCACAAAATTGTGCTATACTTTCAGGGTACTCTTTGGAATATCTTCATTGGGACTAATTCCTGAATTTGTAACATTACTCAAAGAAAAAGGCAAATATCTGGTTTAAAAAAATGAAATCTGCTAAACAGTTAAAAACAATGGCTAAACAGCACTTGAAATCGCACAAAACAGCACTGAGCCTTCATCTTTCACTACATGTTTTGCTTTTAACATATAAACTGAGGAAAGGTGATTTAAAAAAAAAATGGTTTATTTCTCTGTTACAGGAAAGGCTGAAGAAAAATTAATTCACTTTTCCAAATGCATATCCTTCAATCCATTATTGGAGACATCTATGAAGGTGACCAGATTTGTGATACAGGTTGGGCACTCAATACTTCTCCATAAAAATGGCAGGAGCTTCTGAAACTCAGCTACCCATACAGAAAGCTATTTCCATGATAAGGAACTAAAACAATGAATTTACTTTTTTCGTCCTCCAAATCATAACCTAGATTTTGAAAGCATTTTCCCCTAAGTTCCCTCCACTAGAGGGTAAAATAGAACATCACGTACTGTGAATTGTTAACTGCATGTATTTTATCCCACGAAGTCACTGTGGATTACAGCAAGATTTAGAGAAACGGAAAACATGATGCAGGGGTAAAGAAAAAAATTATTCTGGGAATTTGTCATCATCTATGCAACTACTTATGTGCTACCTACCTACACAGCACAGGCTATTGGCTAGTTGTTTAACCACGCTGAGTAGGATGAGTGCTAACAAATAAAAAAATAAACCCAGAAAACCCAACACCACCAACTTTTGAAAACATTATTCACCAGCCTAAGATGGCTACCTCCATCTCAGCAAAAGTAAAGTTCCCAACCAGCCGAACGACTAACCCCAGGGGAGAAGCTCTCTCATCAGAGCCCAGAAGCAGCCAAATGAACTTTTCAAACCCAAACTGGTGGCAAGTGCCAACTTGCACACAGCCAGGCAGGTGTCCGAGGTTTCCACATACTGCAGGGTGAGCCATTCCCAGGCACGGAGCTCTTCCGTAGCAACTGGCAAAGGAGACACGCTGCGAGAAGCACTTGTCAAATAACACTTGTTTACAAATAAATCTCCTCGCAGCGAAGGACAGCACTTATTGAATAAAGTTCAGGTCCGCAGTCAGACCCCTCCTAGCAGCAGCCTTTTAGCTCTGCATTTACTGAAGGGATGGAAATTGGAGAGCAGCAGTCAGAAAAGTAGCAGCAGAGACACCGTGAAGCAAGCGCTCACGCTGCTCATCATTACTGTAATATTCCCCTGCAACCTCCCTGTAAAGATGCCACTAAACCCATTTGCTAGTCAGCTTCATTAATCCTTTCCAGTAGTTTCCTATAGTGCAAAAGTCCTATTCTGCAGCTGCCTGTTCATGCAGAGACACCTCTGTGCTCGGCAAATGGTCCCGTTGACTCAGTCAGTAATATCCAGATTTTCCGAGAACTGGCAAGGATGACTGAGACGGGGCTCGGAGCATCTGTTGGTCTCTCAGCACGGTATCGCGGCAGACTGGCTCACACAGGACAGCATGCTTCCTAAAAGGAAGGTGAGTAACAGGGAAAGCCCTTCTAAATCAGCCACACCACCTCAGCAGCATTGCTCCCATGGGTGAAATCATCTGAAATTGCACGGGGGCAGAAGGATTGGGCCCACTGTTATCTAACCAAGGCAAAGCCAAACCATTTCAATCATCTCCCAAACCAATGCACTTCCTGAACATTTGATATCTTTGTACACAGAGGAACAGTATTTCCCCCTTCCTCTGCACTTTTTTTTTTTTTAAGAAAACTGCAATTCACGTTATTCTCGCTCTCGAAAATAAATTACAGCTAGCTGGTTACCTCAGGCCACATCTTTGAAATTCTGGTACGGTTTTCCGTTACCAATCCCTGCATACCTCCTCCTCCTTGTAAAGGAGTTTCACAAATAATTACGGTGCATCACGACGCCAGCCTGCTTCGAGCCGCTGGCATCCCCTGCAGATGCTGAACTTCTCCACCCATTGCTTTCACATTATAGCCTACCCGCGGATCCAAAAATACTAGAAAGCCTCAAGCAGTGCCCACACCACGCATAGAGAAAAAAACCCAGTCCAATTACAAAGACTGGAAGCACCCTGCTAGACAAGAAGCCCGGACACGGTTTTGGCCATTGGCCTCATGGAGATCAAAGGTATAAAAAAACCCGTCCCCAGCGGCCGCGCTCCGCTGCGGGTTACACACCGCCACCGCCGCGGCTTCCTCTCCTTTTTCTACGTGTATTTTAAGCCACGAAGTAAGCGCACTGCGGCCAGCGCTTGCAGGGCTCCCCCCCGGGAGCCTCCCCTGCCCCGCCGAGTCCCGGCCGGCCCCGCCGGACCCCTGCTCCGTGCGAACTCCCCCGTTCCAGCCCCGCATCCCCCGCCAATGCACCTGTGCGACTGCCGGGGCACACGGCGAGCAGGCACGGCCACGCACACCCACCCACGCCACGGCACCCACACCGCACACACATCCATCCATCCCCCCGCAAGAAGGGAGCACCCGCTGCCAAGCCAAACGCGCCCGTGCCAAGGCATCTGTGCACACACACCCACCCGTGCCAGCGCTGCCGCCCGCGGCCACCGCCGCCTCCCTTCGCCGGGAGCCCCCTGCCCCATCGCCTGTTGCCACCCGCATCCCCGGCGCGGCATCCGCCTTCCCGCGGGCAGAGCCCGTCTCCACCTCCCCCAGAACGTCCCAAAATTGNGGCTCAGGACGGGACGGGGCGGGCTGGCAGCGCGGACACACTCGCTCCGCTCCGCTCCCGTCCAGCCGCCGCCGCGACTGGGGAGGCAGGGGGCGGGGATGGGGAGGGGGGCCCG